>CM076576.1:325277040-325595382 GCA_034641835.2 Pinus albicaulis | reverse complement strand
AATCAGATAACCTATCTTAATGTTCTCTGGAACCTTAAGCTGAGAAATAGCCTCTATTATCCGACCCAGAGTCCCAAGGTTCATACTGAATTTCTGTCTGACAAATTACAGAGTATAATCTTCTGGGTTAAGTCTCATAGTTTGTATGACAGCCATGAGCTGAAAGCCCAAAGGTGGCGCACCGACCACAGTCATCTAACGTTTTATATTGTTGCTGTTCCTGTTGATGTATCGGTGCATGTATATAGGTGCTCAGCAGACATGGGAAAACACAGAGTAAAAACAGAGGCTGCTAAAGGAAAACAGCCAGAGCAAGTTGAACCAGCCCCGAAGAAAAGAGGACGCAAGACAAACCAGGAACATTTAGAAACGTTAGCTGCCACCTATGTTATAGGCAATTCTTCTAACACAAGGCAAGTCATTCGAGGATGGGAGAGGGATATCCAAACTGATCCTGAGGATAATGAGACAGAAGCAGACATTTTGGATTTTATCCAAGATCCAGGTAACACGAGGGGCCGCCTCACCTTGTTCAATCAGACTGTCCACACATATTGGATAGTGAAATGCTTAATAGCGAAAGCCATTCAGAGCTTTCATCCAGTGCACACCCAGGCAGAAACAGTAAAGCAGGGGACAAGTTTACAGGCTCAGATTCTAGAAATCCAGGACCAGCTTCAGCACATAAAGATAACTCAATACCAGACTATTGACAGAGTTAGTAGACTGGATGATAAAGTGGGAAGGATAGAAAAAATCCTTCACTAGATCTTACATCAGATACAACAAACAGACATGCCTGGCACCAGTGCCAAGGACCCAGCCCCAGTCTCTTCTTCAGAAGTATAAGAGTTATGTCTTTTAGAAACAATGAAATTAGTGTTGTTTTAAATTTTGATGATATTACTGTTTAGAAATCAATCTGCAAAATGCTCTAGGAAAGCAAGTATAGGAATCATAGAACAGACAACTCAGGAAAAGTTTAGGCGGATGAAACAATTTCAGTTTTGGATTGCTTATCATGCATTTAGATGGCCAACAGACCTAGTTTCCTGTGGGCAGGTTGAGGCCACAGTTTAACTTTTATATTATGTAACCTGCTTTTAAATATAAATAGAAAATGGAATGGACCCACCGAATTTACAAAAAAAAAAATATAATGAAGATCATTAAAAATGAAACAGAAAGCTGTAGAGAAAATACAATGAACATCACTAAAATCAAACTGTACAATATTGAGAAAAAAAATCCACAGCATCTCAAGAAAATCATGTTGGAGACGAAAGGAAACCTAAAAGAAACTCATAAACAAACACAAAAAAAAACAAACAGAAAAAAGAAAACAGAGAACCGAAAAGAGGAGAAGACCCTGAATGTAAAGATGAGCGGCCAGAAGCTGGTAAAACACATTCTTGTAATTTACAACCTCAGCTTGACGAAAGCAGCAACAGAAGGAGATCTTTTACATCTTTTGTACTTGAATTTGAAGGAAAAGAATCGAAGCCCAGCGGTTACATAGATGTAGGTTCTAGAACTTACTAGAGACGAGGAGGAGGATACAAGCAAAGACGTGCAAGGGATAAAGAAGGGTAACCCTTAAGAGGTAAACAGATATGCCTTTTTGTGCGAAAAGCTGGGAAAGGATTGTGGAATTATGATGTGCATGTGTGATATAAAGGTGACGGTGGTTACACGACAAGTGCAGCTCGTTAAAGGGATTGAAGTTTTGGTGATGCAAGGTATGAAGCAACATTGAGTGCACGACAGGGAATAAGAGTAGAGGAATACAATTGGTCAAGAGGAATTCTCTAGTCGGTTGAAGTAAGGGAGGTTCATTCAAACTTTTGTTGCAAGAACTTTGTGAGGGTGGTAGTTATCAAGCCTAACTTTCAAGTTTCTAGGTGGATTGGTTGGCACAAGTTCTATCACCTGCTTTTCTTAGCCATTGGGTAAACAAGCTAAAGCTAGAAAACTAGGAGAAATGGAGGGTCCAACTAGCACAAAATCTCTCAATTTACCTCTCCCAGGTAACTTGTGCACTAAGAATTGGATTTTATTAGCAATTCAAGGAAACTTTTAGTTTTCTTGCAGCTATATCATAGATCCCTCATCCTTATTAGTCATAATTAAGACAAAATAAGATTTGCTATATACTTATATTGCTATTTTATCCATTCATTAGTGGAGTTGGGTTGGTTGTGGTAGCTCTCCTAATACAAACAGTAAGGAAACCTGGATAGTTGTCCCTGGACCAAGGTGGATCCATATTCCTATAGGTGGGGTTTGAACAGATTGAGTCAATCCCATGTTGTTTGTTAGTGCAATGGAGGTGGCAGAAATGCTTGGTTTCACTCTCAAGCCAAGGAACTCTCTTTGGAGGGAGTAAAATGTGGTCATATTTTCTCATTCCTTAGGGTGTGGGGAAAAATTTGATGTTGGGTTGTAGATCTACTACCTCTTATTGGTTAGAATTTGAAACTTGGTTCAGGCAGGACAGGTTCCTAGTTTCAACCCTGTTCGCAAAAAAAAAAAGAGAGTTAACATGCCACAAGAAAGGGGACAAGTGAGAAGGGGTACTGTGGATTATGCTTCAAAAGGTCGACAAGCGAACCCTAGACTCCAAGACTTTGTTGAAGAAATTGTAGCCCAATACTGGGATCAAATTCCCCAACAGGTCTAAGAGGAATTAAACCAAGAAGAATAGGAAACAACAACTCAACGAGTGACAATATCAGATGTCGTGTTAAGGGATGAATGGGAACCTTGGGTCCTGGACACCAAACAAACACAGACAAGGTTGAGTCAGTATATATGCATATTGTAAATATTTATTGGATGGTGAAATTCCTCATGGGAAAAGTGATTATGGACAACTAGGAAGTGAGAGGGGACATGCTTTGAAATTTGGACCATATCCATGGTCATCTGAGGCATAACGATTGCAGATTTGAAAATATGGACCAAAGATTAGGGCACATTTAACAACACTTAAGACTCCTCTAGAGATGCCAAGACCTCTTGGGGATCCTACGAGCCCAATCCCAGTGACTCTATGCCAATACCTTGAGTATCTAATGACTTCTCTCTTTTACTCTCTTTTGGTTCTGATATATGTTTTTGATCGGATGAATAGAGGTGATTGTATAAGAATGTTTTGTTCTAATTATGCTATGTTATGTAGGTATCCTTTAACCCTCTACAGGGTCTAATTTTGGGTGTGGTTTCCCTAGGGAGAGATTGGTATGAACTCTTGTCTGGTAATTTAATTGTTTTAAATTACTTATATAAATTGTCAACTGGGGCTAGTAAAATGATGAAGTGTAGACACACTGGATGTGCTAGAAGTCTTGATTATTTACACAACTCTAAATGAAGTTGAGTTTTATCTAAATGCACACGGTTTTCATAAGCAAATTAATGATTCCTAGAAAACTATAATGATGATCACACTCTCTGTTGAAACTATTTATGTTTATAAATTCCACACTTTTCTTTGAAATGGAAATTTCAAACCCTTGCATAAATGAAATAAATATCACATTTTACATGAATGAAAATCAAATCATATTCAATTGCAGAAAAAGGAAATCACTCTTACTCAAGAAATCTCAATACTTAAAGCAAACCACACAGTTGCATGAAAGAAATTGTAGTTAATGAAAATCACCCTTCACTCTTCACACTTGTAAAGAAATTTTCTTTCATAAAAGTCCTATCTATCCATGTGAATTCGTACTCTATGAAAGAAATGAAGAATTTAAAAAGACGAAGCAAATGAATTAGCTGAAAGGAAATTGACAATTACAGATAGAAATTTAAATAAGAGAAATCGAAAACACAGTTAAAGAATTAACTAATTAGTAATGAAAACAACATAAAAATCCTTACTTCCTCAAGGGGGCCCTCCACGAGAAGAAGAAAACCACAATTATGTTATTGATCAAACACTTAACCACACATTGATGTGCACTGGAAGCAAAAGGTATTCTTTAAAAAAGTAGTTTCAATCTTACTCCTAATGTTTCATTTCTGCCGAGAGGCATTGCTTATATAACTCATGCAAATTAATGTTCAGAGCTTTATTCCTAAGCCTAATAAACATACACTATATTTAATCTAGAAAATATAACATCATGGTTTTCTCGTGATTTGCTATTAGCAAAGCAAAATCACGAGGCATGGATCTCATTATCGCTCGCCTGTTGTCAACTTTGGTGGTTGACCTTTCCTTTGACCATGTAACTAGGATATGTTCCATCGTTTTTCCTCATGGGAATAGAAGGAAATAGCCATGTGTATCCATTTCCACCTATCCATATATTTCTCTCTCCAGCTGGAATCCAAGAACCTGTCAAACAATGGAATTGGCTGCAAAATCGTGAATTAGATGCAGAATCATTAGAATTCAGTAGCCACAGTAAACATTAAGCTAAATAATAAATGACATTTTCACTTTATGAAATAAGGGAGAATCTTATACCTGCCATGTCATAAATCCTCTAACTTGATGTCCAATGCATTGTTATGGAGGTCAAAAAGAAAGAAATGAAGTAAGGGATGGCGTTAAAAGGAAGCAATTATGGGGTTCAACATTCCCCCACACAAAGACCATTGCATGTCCTCATGTGAAAAATTCAAAATTTGTACCCTTTTTCTGTCACTTTATCTCCTTTGATACCTGAGCAAGGACATCTAGATTAGTCATGCTTGCCTTCTTGATAATAATTGACTTCGTTGGTTTCTTCATCAAAATTTTATGTTGTAGATTTATGACTTTCATTTTGAGGGATTTTTTTTGGCCTTCAACTTCTTGTTCTTTTCATACAATAGTCCAAGGTGCAATAGGATACTATCACTTGTGGTCTTTTAAATTACACTTTGTACTATTAATGCATCATGCTTTTTCTTCAAATTCCTATTTAATGTCTCCAATTCATAAATTTCTTCCTTAAGGGTTTTTACTATTGGAGATTTTGGTGGAGTATTAAAATGAACTCCTTCTCCCTAATTGGAATAGATTTAGTAGCTTTGTTTGAGGCTTTCTTATCCAGGGATTCTATAATATCATATGTTTCTGGTTGAATTAGGCCTATTTCAGGTGTTCTTCTTGTTGGACTTGAGATTGGTGACATAGTTGCAGGTGATGGATTTTTTGGAGATGGAATATTGAAGGCCATTTATTGTTCCTCTAAATTGACCAATTACGGGGACTGCCTCAACTGTTCATGTATGGTTCTAATTAGTCTTGTGCTTCTTCTCAAGGTGGATGGAGTTTTAGAAAATCATTTAGTAGTAGAAAATTCCTTTTGAATCTTCTCATGTTCTTCCTTATTTTTCTTCTTCCTCTGTTTTCTTTTTGGGTGTGCTTCCTTTCTTTTAATTGGCTTTCTTTCTTCTAACATTATTTTCTTTAAGGTTTTCTAAGACAACCATAAGAGGAATGTCATCTTCTGAAGGTTCCCCCGCTTGTAGAGGTAAGTCATTACTAGGGTTTGTAGGTAGTTTCCTCTTACTTCTCTCGATTTTACTGCTGGATTCTTCATGTTCTCCCTCTTGAAAGTGATTTCTAACTAAGAAACTTTCCTAGTTATCCCCTTTGGTTTTAAGGTTGCCTTCAATTAACATATTCACTAAACCATGATGATATATGGTGTTTTCAATAAAATTTATTTTATTCTGAGTTTTGTTGGCCATTTTCTTCAAACTATGGAGTAAGAATAAGGAAAATTGATTTCATTACCCTTGTTATTCATCAGTATTTTTCACTATCTTTAGATGACTATAGGATGGTTTTAGCTTTCTGAAGACAATATTCCTTAAATATCTTGAGTTTCAGAAATCTTATTGCCTTCATTATCCCCATAAAACTTTTTTTCACTATTCCTTAGTTTTCCATCTCAAGGTCACCCTATTGCTCTTGAAAGACTCATTATGGGCTTATACTTCCCACTTTCATCCTTTTTTCCTACCCGAGACTTCATTGCCTTACTTTCACCTGTCAATAAACTCCACCCTTCCTCTAGGGTTTCTTGTTGCCAACTCATTCCCATGTCCCTGTGGGCATAATAACCTATAAATATACTATGTTTTCACTTGAAAATATCCAAGTCAAATTTCAATCAAAATGAGGTCAAAGGACACCCCCATTAGGTATTTAGGGTTTTTACATTTTTTAAGGTTATCCTTCGATGTTTCAGGAACTGCTTTTCCTTTGCTATAATTTGGTTCAGATGTAGTAGAAATGTTAAGACATGGTTATACAAGAAGGACCTAAAATCTCCAAAGAGGATTATCTTCTCAGTTTAGAACCTGCAAGTAAGAAAAATGGCAAAGTTTGACACTTCTGCAGGAGTGTTGAAAGATTTATCAGCAGAAGGTACTGATGAGGTAGACTGCCTACTGCTGAATTAAAACAACTCACAGTAAGGGAAAGAATAAAACCTGGTCTTGTAGATGACTAGGGTTATGAACTAGTTAGTCCATTTGAGTGCCAAAGTAGTGATCACTTACAGGAAAATGACATAGAGGAAGCACACAAGGCCAAACATGAAGAAAGTATATCAGAAAAGATTGATGGAATATGGAAAAAGGTGAGGAGAACTGGAAAGAAATGAATGAACTTGAAAGGGCTATAGAGAACTTAGAAGACAACACTGATGATTGTTGTAAAGAACTGTAGACACCTAGCGTTTTGGAAAAGATAGTCATGAAGGTAGAAAAGTTGAGTTTTATAGTGGAAACTACAGAAGATTTTGAAGATGCTACTTTGTATTTAAATCCCAGAGTTGTCAAAATGAACTTGTCATACCTCAAGGAGAAAAAGAAAATTCAACTTCATGACTTCAGCAAACCTGCAAGAAAAAACAGTAAAAGACTATCAGTGAGAAAGGAAAAAAGGGTTTCAAACATTAGAAAGTGGGTTTTCAAATTTAAAATTAAATTTCACTTGGCTATAAAAGCTCATTTCACACTTCAATAAAATCATTGTTACCTTTCAAAAGATCAAGAGCATTCAGAGGAGAAGAATTTGTGGGTTTTCTGAGCGAATTTGGGAAAAAATCCTTGGCGATGCACGTTTGGCTTGGCGATACGTACCTGGGAGTTGGCATTGTGCGCTTGCCAGTTTTCCTCCATACATTTTCTGAAGGCACTGCACACTTGGGAGGTGGTGCTGCATGCTTGGAGTGGAACTGCGCTCTTGCCGGACATGACCCAGTGAAGATTTCCTTGGCATTGCGTGCTCATAACTGGCACTGCGTCCTCAGCTGTTGGCACTGCATGCTTGGACATAGAGGGTTTTTGAGCTTTCCAACCATCCAAATCAAGTCAAATTGCTTCTAAATTCTTGCCAAGGTCCTCCAAGCATTCTTGAGGGGTAAGTACAAAACATAAACCTTTCTTTGAAGCTATTTTGGTCATCATTTAATCAATGAAAGTAAAAACCTAATCAAACCCTAGCCACAAATCAGAAATCATTGTTTCATTCCTATTTTATCCTCCTAAATAGAGTATAAGTTATAGACAGTGTAATCTCATTGATTCAGGGTTTCCATTGAGTTAGTTTGCCTCTCATTCATTTCCTACACCCATACTCCTTCACTCCCTCCCTTCATTTGTTCAAAATTGTCGTTTCATTCCTTTCCACTCTTCTCATTTCCACTTACACTCCAGGGTTTCCAAAATAGAGTAAAGATGTCAAACGGTGAAGACAGTGGTAGTGAGGCACAAATTCCAAAGAGACATGATCACAAGGGAGGGAATATAAACAGATTTGAACCCCTCAATACAAGGGAACTCATGGCATCTCCCCTTACTATTTCTTGCTTTAAACATGTGGGTTGTTTTGAATTTTGTGAGAAGGTGCAACAAGTCCAAAATCACCCAGAGCTAACAAGACTATTCATCATTAACCTACATGAAAAGTAAGTCAATCTTGCTGGGGTTACATTTGAGATGTCCATTGATGCCATTGTTGCTGCTACTGGGATACCAAGTGTGGGAGAGAAGTGGTTCAAGAAACCAAACCTGGAGATGAGTTATTTTGAACCATACCTAAAACCTAGGTATAAATATCACCACAAATCCATCTTCCCTTTTTCTCATCTATTTGATAGATATGCACCTATGATGAGGATAATAATGAAGTATTTTACTTGTGAGGGAAGTTTTTCTCGCCTCTACTCATACCACATATGTCTTCTGATGCATTCTCTAGAGTTAGGATGCTGCATATACCATATTACCTCTTCCGTAGCATTGAAAAAATGGCCTACATTGTGAAAAAGAGAGATTATCCTCAGCAAATGCAGAGCCTATTCCATTATTGAATTATCAAGATGGTGGTCATGCATCAGCTCCAACAGAAAAACATTCCATGGGATACCTTCATTGCCAATGAGGCCTTTATCACTCCAACTATTCATCACCAACAGGATACCCCTTCCTCATCTCATCCTCCCATTCCTACTTCTCCATCACATCGCACTACTCATGCATCGCCATCCACTCACATCCATTCACCTCATGTTGATCCTCCATCATTGCCTTTTCACAATCCTTCACCATCATCTCTTGATACCAGAGCCTTAAGTAGTGAAAGAGACAGTGAGACAGATGGCACTAAAATGAGTGACATAGAACCTTTTCCTTTGACATACCGGAGGGGATACAGGCATGTGTTTGCTACACTTGAGGTGTAAGGGACCATGCCTTCTTCACCAACAAAACAACTTGATAGGGGTAAGGAAAAGGTTACAGAGCAGGTCATTGTTGAAGAGGAGGATAAGCATGAAACTGAACAAGAGTTTCACCTGATTGATCTCGAGGACGAGGATGAGGAGAGGATCACCAATATGTTGATCAAGAGCAAGGATTCCAAGATTAGTGAGCTACAAGCTAATCTTGGTAGGGAAAAGAATTTGATTTGCTATTTTGAGCTAGAGAATCAACGGTTGGAAACAAAGTTGGCCATCAGTGAGGTCAAGGAAATCAGAGCTATGAAAGAGGCCGGAAAGGCCAAGGCTTTGCTATATGAGACCTTGGGCACTTTTGATGACAGTGAAGATGAAGAAGATCAGCTTCCTAGGCAAAGGCCAAAGACCATTGGGCTGAAGAGGGCTTTAGCCTGGGAAAGGCAAAGAGAGACAAAATTGGCAGAGAAGCTCACTCCAAGTGAGCTGCTTGCCATGGAAATCAACTATGATAGAGAATCCTGGCTTGAGAGGGAAAATTTTCACCTAGAGGGTAAGCTAGAGAAGGCCAAGAGAGACACTGACATGCAGAGAAAGATGGCAATACATTATGCCATGAGAAATAGAATTGCAAGGGCTAAGCTCAAATGACCCCTTACAAAGATTCAAGCTCTAAATGAGGCAAAGGAGAAAGAAAAATTAAATGTTCTTGTTGATGTATCCCTCCAAGCCTCTCAACCATGATTAGCAAGCTAAATTCCAATTTTGGCACGTTTGTGCACATTTTTTATTTTTGACAGTTTGGCTTGCAGAAAATTGGGCCAAACGCGTAGCACCACTGGCGTTGCGCTCTTTTTTGGGGCACTGAAATGACAAATTGTTTGAATTTTCATATTCCTCATGCCAAGGACATCATCCTAAAAAACGTTCAGATCATTTGGATAAAAAATGGTCCCTCAAAAGGGCTAAAAACTACCTAAAAATCCTCTTTCTGCCCTCTTTTTGGCACTGGTGTTGCGCGCTGAGCAGTCTTGGGAGAAATAGTTTTAGAAAAGGAAAATGGGCACCATTTTTAAAACTAAAGTCAGATCTAGAAACTAGACAGGGCAAGCTTTCCAATGAGCTATCATGGAGCTCATTTGGACACCGGGAAGGCCTCCAAAAGTCAGCTGAAAAAACAGGTGTTTTTTCCAGTCTTGGCACCGCAAGTTTGCACTGGCGCTGCACCCGTGTACCTTGGAGCTATGCCCTTACCAAGAGTTATTGAAAAAGATATTTTGAAGCCTTAAAGTCAAATTTTTTCCAAAATTAGCTCAAATAGTTATGTTAGAAGTTATTTTTGCCATAAATGAGTTTTGGATATTTTTCCTTAGGCCTTGCATGGTCTCAAAGGTCAAAGTGCCTTAAATGTGTAATAAATGACATTTTTAAACCCTAGCTAGGGTTTACCTCCTCACTTGGTAGATAAATATTGCATGGAGGCTTCATAATTTTGTTGGTTGATTGTTAAGCTCAATATATTTTAAGTTGTGAAGAAGTTGGCTTTGGAGTTTTGTGACTGAACATCAATGGAGCAAGCATATTCATAGGATTCATGAAATTTTTTAAATGGTGATGTTTTCTGATCTTGTATTTGTTTCCTTATGTTTTCCATATTGTACATCTTTTCTCTTGCAACATAATAGAAAATTTAGGCTAAGATATGCTGTTAGAGGCACCTTAAGTCTGTCTGCTTCTATTGCTCAAATGTTTTCCTCTGCTAGGTTTGATTAGAGAATTATTAATTGCTCTTTGATTCCACTTAGCTTGTTGTCTTGAAAATGATTTAATGGATCCAAGCCAAAGAATTTTATGGTATGCTCTATCCTTTGGTGTAGCTTAAAACATTATTTTTAAGACTTTTTCTTTGAAGTTTACTAATTAGGGTTTGGTTGAAGAAGTTTATGGTTTGCCCTCTCCTTTAGTCCATCTTGAATAGTCACTTTGAAGGTATTTTATAGTTTGATTAAAGAATTTAGGATTTCCCTACTCTTTAATCATTACTAATGTGATATCTTGAATGTTTTCTTTCTCTGAAAGTAAATAACTAGAGAATTTAGGAGTTCCCTGCTCTCTAGGGTTTGCTGGATTGTTGTTTTAAAGTTTACTTGATAAAGCTAGGCCAAAGAAGTTTATGGTGTGCCCTATCCTTTGGTTATTTCTTAAGTATAGTGATATTAAAGGCTCTTCTTGTTCTAGTACATGTTAAAGGATCCTTAATTTCCCTTTAAACCTACTAGTCTGACAACTTAATGTTCATTTCACTCACATAAGCTATTAAGATCCATTTGGCTTTGTTAACTTTCCCTATGAAACACCCTTGATTTGTTGTTGTACTCTTCAGACCTTTCACAGACCCCGTAGCCCAATGGTTTAAATTTCTCTTACTCTATCTGTTCCTCTTTTCAAGCAACCCAACCAAAGAAAACAAAAAAAACAACCCTATCATTTTAACTAGCCTAAAATCAACATCATAAATCATACAAGTCATATTTTTTATACAAATATAGAGAGAGCCCTCTCTGAGTCTAGGAAGGCTAGGTACTAGGGATCCAAAGTTGGTTTGATGTTACCCTTGTTCATTTGGTCTTTGCCAATTTGAAAAATTATAGGGACCTAACATAACGACGATTCCGCTGGGGATCACTTATTGAAAAGATTAGTGTTACATAAAGAACTTAGAAAACCCAAAAATATCTTTAGATTGGTATCAAATTGTTGATGATGGACAACAAAAAAATCCTTAAAACAGTTAGTATCATCCACTTGGTGAATCCACTGGTCTTGAGTAACCTGTTGACTCCACTGATTCTCACAGACTCCCCTGGGAATGTATTAATCAATCCTAATAGTGTAAAACCTAGTCACATACTGTGTGAATTCAATATTCCTACAGATAGGTCTGTTTTTCAAAGCTCTTATAAACGTTTAGCCTCTTTATGTTGTGGGTCTGAAATCTGGCTTCACAAAGAATTAGCACTAGATCTCACCCTCACCCAAACCCTCCTACGATAGTTGATGACCCAGAAAGAATCTTAAGAAAAAATTCTAGGACTAAATATTCGACTATTTTTAGACCAATTCACAAAGCAATTTTTGTCCCTGAAAACCTCACATCCTTGCAAGATTCCCAATTTGACTTACGCCATAGAAGTAACCTATTCAGAACTAAGTCTTAGAGTTGGATAGACCAGACAAACCTTGAGCCTACCAGCTTACATCAGAGTCCTAGTAGAGAAGCTTCTCCTTGCACTCCTCCTGATCTTCAGCTTCTCCAACACTTTGACTCCTTTCATTCCAAATATGCTCATAATTAGCTTGTTGGTCCAAGTACATCTGCCACCCCCATTCATACATGCGCTGTGCAAACTACTCCATTTCATCCTCCACCTCCACTCATAAACCCTCCTCTTATAAACCCACCTTGGGTTTCTTTACCTCAAATCATGGCAGCATGGTTTGCTCCATTGGTACTACCACAACCTTTGTTGCCTATGCCACAAGACTATCAATCTAGAATCCCTCACTTCAATGGAACTGACCCTACAACTGCCCAACATCATGCATACAAGATGAATGATGCTTTTGACTATCGAGAAATAGAAGATGAGACCATACAAATGAAAATGTTTGCCCAAATTTTAGGAGGAGAAGCAAAGAAATGGTTCAAGAGCTTAACTCCTAATAGCATTCATGATATCCCTTCCCTTCATCAAACATTCATAAACAAATGGAAGACTAAGAAAAATCCTCTTCAAATCCTATCAGACTATGAAAACCTTAAGAGAAATGTTGGAGAGAGTGTCCAAGAGTACTGCATTAGGTTCAATAGTGTTTACAATGCACTCCCTCTCCACATGAAACCCCCACAAGGCCTAGCCCTAGTAAATTTTCCAGATGGATTTGATCCTGACATGGCTTACCAATTAAGAGAAAGAGATCCCTTCACCTTAGAAGACATGCAAAGGGGATCCGTAAGTGTAGAAGCCAATCTAATTGCTAAAAGGGCTAGAACGAGAATAGAAAAGAGGGTTACATATAAAGAAGAAACTATGGCCTCCACATCTGATGCCAAAATTGACAGTCTAGTTAGGGTAATGGAAAGGATGATGGAGAGAATTAACTTAAATGAAAGAGAAACCCCTAGGGAAAACCAAACAAATCCTCAAAATATAAACAAAAACCAAAACTTCAGAAGAGACCCTCCTCAAATAAGACAAAGAGAAAATGACCAGCAAATCAGACCTCCTTTCCATGAAAACTATGTAGATGAAGAGGAAAGAGAGACTAAAGAGCCTGAAGAAAACCATGTGAATTTAATAAGCCCTGATAGTGAGGATGTTGTTTTTCTCACAGAAGAAGAACAAGGTCTGTTTTCCTCAAACCAAGCTGAAAGAACATATGAGGATTCTGAAGAATACAAACTAGGGTTTGAGAATGCTATCATGGAAGTGCATAGGTAGTATGACCTCAGAAGTAGGAAAACCCAAGATACCCCCAAGAGAAACAAACCAAAACTTTCTGCTAGGAAGACCCCTGAAAACATTCTTCAAAAGACAACATAAAATACCAACATAATGGCTAAGAATCCCGATCAAAGAAAAAACAAAATCACCCAACATGATGGTGACCAAATCTTCCCTAATACATCAACTAGTGGCCCTGAAAAAACTACTTTAACTGAGATGCGAGATAGGACTCGGCAAGCTAAAGTTGCTGAAAATACCGTGTATGATAAAACTGATCTAACTTTGCCAAGAACTGAGGCACCATTCAATATTGAGAGTGAAATTGCCAAGATCAAAATAGCCATACCCCTTACTGAATTAGTGACTCAAAATGTATATAGGTATCAATTTTTGAGGGCTTTAAACATAGTGAATGACACCAATACTCTAAATCTAACTGATGACAAGCCAGAATTTTTGTTTGGACTAGAGGTAGAGGGAAAATTTTAAGAGGGGGTTGTGCCTCCATTCTATGTCAGTTTGAACATCCATGAAAAACTCTTACACAATGCCATGCTAGACTCTAGTGCTTCACATAACCTCATGCCAAAAGTAGTGATGGAAAGATTAGGCCTTGAAATAACCAGAATATACAAGGACTTGTACTCTTTTGATTCAAGTAGAGTTAAATGTCTGGGTCTAATCAAAGTTCTGTGTGTCAATCTGGCACAAATACCAGCCAAGAGCCTTTTCATGGATATTGTAGTGGCTGAAATTCCCTCGAAATATGGCATGCTTTTATCTAGATCAAGGGGAGCCAAACTCCAAGGAACCCTCCAAATGGACATGGCATATGATACCATTACAGTCTTTAACCAACCAAGAAGACTATACATAGAATCTCACATGAAATACATGGTAAGCAGCTAAGATAAGCCAAATAACACCCCTCTCTATTCTATTTATTCAGACATTGTTTCATTTATTTTATACAATGAAGATGACATTAATGAACAAGCAGCTGAAAAAGAGGAAGAGCTAGACCTGTCAAGACAATCAAACCAAACACAAAATGAAGAACATAACAGTCATGAAGAACAACATAATGGCGAATATGAACTTGAAACTCTTTGGAACATGAGCTTTGATGGCTCTTGTGGCAAAGCTGGTTCAGGAGTAGGTGTTTGGATACACAACACCAATGAAGGTCACTCCTACAAGCTGGATTTTCAATGTACAAACAATACTGCAGAATACAGAGCTCTTCTCCTAGGTTTACACTTGCTAAAAAATATAGGAGCTAAGAAGATTTCTGTTCAAGGAGATTCTGAGCTAATCATTAGGCAAATCAAAGGAGAATATTCAACCAAAAATCCCAGGTTAATAGAATATAGAAATGTTGCCCTAGAAATCCTAAAAATATTTGAAAAATATGAACTTACCTCTGTCCCAAGAACTCAAAACAACCTTGCAAATGAACTAGCTTTTGCTGCCAACACTTGCCAAGTTACTACCTCATGCCATTGAACAATACACAGTAAAGGTCAAAAGCAGACCAACAATACCTGATAACATAGATTATTGGCAAGTTTTTGAAGGTGACAAACACATTGAAAACTTCCTGCAATCCAAAAATGAGTTTGAAATGCCAAAATTAGATTCAGATCATGAAGAGGCTTGCTATGTTGATGAACAAACACACAAAACAAAGTCACCTTATGTTGCTGATATAAATTTGCTCGAACACCCTCATGAGACAAAATTGTGTGGGGATCTGAATAAAATATACCTAGAGGTATTGCAATGCAAAGACAACCTATTTCCAAGAGGACTTTCCCCCTTAGAAGAACTATTTGATTTCAATGATGTTGCTAAGAAGCCAAAAATGGAATCCACCGAAACAGATGTAGAAGAATGCAACATAGGCAGTGAGGAAGAACCTAAAATGATTAAACTATCCAAAACACTACCAACTCTTATAAAACAAAAACACATTGAGCTATTCAAAGAATTCAAGGATGTGTTTGCATGGGGCTATGATGACTTGAAATCCTATGATACAAACATCATTCAACATAAGATTCCTCTCAAGGAAAACCAAAAACCATTTAAGTATACATTGCGTAGGATAAACCTTGTACTAGTGCCTATGGTTGAGAAAGAAATAAAAAAGATGTATGATGTGGGAATAATAGTCCCACTCAGATACTCAGAATGGGTCTCAAACCTTGTGTCAATAAGAAAGAAAACAGGGGAAATTAAGCTATGCATAGACTTCAGAAATTTAAACAAAGCCTCCCTAAAATAAAACTACCCTTTATCTAAGATGGATCATATACTGCAAAGGGTAGTAGGTTCCAAAATAATATAATTGCTTTATGATTTTTTAGGGTATAATCAGGCGCTAGTACACCCAGATGATCAGCACAAAACTGCGTTCACTACACCTTGGGGCACCTTCATGTATGTCAAAATGCCTTTTGGGTTAATGAATGCGGGGGCCACCTTTCAAAGAGCCATGGACATTTCTTTTTCCGAAGAAATAGGCTACTTCATTGTGATATAACTTGATGACATAACTATCTATTCTAAAACCGATGAAGAACACCTAGTTCACCTAAGAAAGGTCTTTGAAAGCTGTAGAAAGTATGGTCTATCCTTAAATCCTAAGACAACTCTGTTTAGTATTCAAGAAGGAAAAATTTTAGGCCACATCATATCTGAAGAAGGGATTAAGATAGACCCAAAATAGATTGAGGGTATATTGCAAATCAGTCACCCTAAGAACATTAAAGAGCTGCAATATTTCATTGGAAAGATCAACTTCCTAAGAAGGTTCATACCAAACCTTGCAGAGCTCCTAAAAAACATTACAAACATGTTGAAAATAGAAATAGGAGGCAAATGGACCACACAAGCAAAGCAATCCTTTGAACTAGTAAAACAAGCACTTACCAAAACACCATTTCTAATAAGCCTTGACTTTACCAAGGATTCTTTCATCTTCTCAGTCCCATCAGAACACATAATTGCTGCAGTATTGCTACAAAAGAACATAATGGGATAAGAACAACCCATAGCTTTCTTCAGCAAGGCACTAAGAGATGCACCTCTGAAATATAACGCTTTGGAAAAACAAGCTTTTTGCTTAATCAAAGCATTAAAGGATTTCAGAGTTTACGTCTTGCATTCACATGTCATTGCTTTTGTTCCTCATACAGTTGTTAAAGACATACAAAATCAGGATCTTGATAGTAAAAGAGGTAATTGGGTTCCTGTCATCTTAGAGTATGATCTAGAAATCAAGCCCACAAAGCTAATCAAAGGGCAAGGACTGGCCAAACTAATGGCTGAAGCAAACTTTCAAGCATTAGACATGAACATGATACATTCCTTGGATGAACAAGAAGAACTGGCGACTCCACCTATTGAAGAAGCATTTCTAAACTCACTCTGAACGAAAAAAACAAGCATTCATCTTAAGGCAATTTTGACTCTCTATCTAGTGTCCAAGAGCTCTGTCTTTTCATGGTGCAGTGTGTTCTATACAGATATTTGGAGAAGATTGTGAGCAGGAGTTCCTGGCAGCTCTATGTTGTTTTTTTTAAGGTAGAGATTGTTTTTTCTGTAAGTGCAAAAAATTGACTCTGGTGCTGTTAGAGGGAAGAATGCTAACCCACCACCCACCCAGGGCAGTGGACGTGGTGGCGATGGTGCTCATGGTGGAGGAAATGGCGGCTCTAGTGGTGGAATTCTAGGGACATGGATGGGCAATGGGTGGGTGGTGTACTGCCCCAAAAAAATTCGAAAATGTGATGGCTTGTTTCAATGTGCGAATTAATATGAAAGTTCGGTAAGATGCACAGGGTATTAGGTTGATGGATTAATGTAGGAAGACTAACACAGGCTTCTAATCATAATGATAAAACTAGCATCATGTTTACTCTTCAAAAACACCTTATGTATCTTGGAAATGGCATATTATTATAACGAATAAATGGTAATCTAGTTGTATTTTATGCAATAATATTTGTACAAAGTTGCTCAACATGTTTTTAATGAAATATGTAGAAATATATAATTTATAATGTATACAATAATTATATGTTTGTCAACATAGTTATATGTTTGTAGAGCAAAGTATATACATTTTTTATTTGTAATTTATAATTTTTAAATTTTATTTTCACAAAGAAATTTTTTATAAATAATTTTTTGAATGGAAATTTTTTATTAAATTTTTTTATTGAGATTTTGATTAGGTATTAAACTATAGAGTTTAATTTTTTTGTATTATATAATATAATATATGTTATTATTATATTTTATAAATTATAGTTTGGTTTGCTTTAATTAATGAGTAATTAATAATTGAGAATACAAGTATATATTTTTAAAGAATATTGACACGACTTCATTTATTGATAATGTGAAATTTATATGATTCATTTTAATATTAAATTTGCATAAAAAATTACCTTATATTAAATATCATATAATATATGATGCAGTTGACTTATAGATAAATACAAAAATCTTCAACCCTGTTATCTTATTTGTTATTCTAAATGTAAAACACATTTATTTGAAAAAATAATATATTTAAATATCTATAAGAGAAGTATATTTCATAATTTTTTCAATATTAAATTCTAATTTCTTCCTGCCAAATTTTAATTCAAATTCAATTTGCTAACTATGCCTCAGAGTAGAATACAACACTTATTTAATTATATTATAGGATAATAGAACTAACACAATCGAGCATGGAATTTATACAAGAGAGAAGAAAAATCTAGGAAAGTAGTGAAATTATTTATACGACAGAGAAAAGCATCATACGAAAGGAGGCTAGGGAAATGAAATGTTGATGAACTTAAAGAAAGAATAGAAGTAAATAGTTACAGTAACAAAAACTTAATCTAATGTTAATCTGGAGTGACCGCAATCATCTCCACAAATTAAACTCCAAATTTTTTTCAATCCACTCCTCTTCTATTAAGCGTTTGGTAAGTATCTTTAGAAAAAATGTATAATTTTTTAATATAAAAATTATGAGGAAAGAAGGAAAGAAAAATCTCTCACACTCATAGACCTAAAAGTCCAACGTGCTCAAGGAATGCACTAGAAATAGTTTTAAAGGTATCCAAAATTCTTTGTTTTAAAAGTATCCAAAATTCTTTTCATTTTTCGCTCAAATTTAACTTGTTTAAAAAAATGGCCAAAATTTAAATTTGTTACTGTATAAAATGTTAAATTTATATTAATTTTTAATAATTTTTCCATTTCCATTTTAAATTCAAATTTACTAGCACAATAAATTTGTAAATTTACTTTTCAAATCTGAGTTCATTTTATACATTAAATTTATATTTATTTAATAATTCAAATAAGTTAAATTCTTTTATATATTAAATTTAATTAACTTTTCATGACCCACCAATTTTAATGAAATTTAAAGTTTGCCAAAAACATTAAATTTATTTTCCACATAGAGAACGTCAACATTAAAATAGCTTCATATCTAGTGATATAGTCATAGAAAAATCCTCAAAAGATACAGGCCAATAAAATATAGCAAGTCTAAACAACTCACGATTTTGTCCAAATAGATTGGCTTTTTTCTGGCAGATTTTTTATTAAATTTGTGGAAATTTTAAAACTTAAATTATATAGGGGTGGAATTTGAGGTGCTCAAAGATTTTTGATGATGCTGCATTCAATTTTTAGTATTAAATTTTGATGAGGAAAATATATTTTGCATGTAAACAATGTTATATAATTATTATAAAGTTTTACTGATATATATGGGAGAGCGTAATTTTGACTAAACAGGTTTAGAATGTCCTTGTATGTATATGAAAAAATATATTGTCCTTTAAATATCACAAGTTTGACTAAATGGGCTTGCAATGTCCTTTATGTATATGAGAAAAGATGTTATTTTGTTTCCATTAGGAAGGATTTTTCCACATCTATCACAATGCCTTCTATAGATTGTTGTAATGGAAATGTCCTTGGTGATTGTTGGGTTACTGTGAATAATTTTTATAATATAATGAATATTTTTTGTTATTTAATCAATGCTCAAAAGATCCACTTCTATCCTATCAAATAGTGTAAAGTTGCTATGTGAGTGACTAGCTTTATTGATATATTTATTTGTAGCTATGTGTTAAAATAGTTCATCCAATGATAAATTTTGAATTTGTCATTTTGGATAAAAACTTTGAATAAACATCATGTCTCACAAACCAGTCCAAATGCCCAAAAGAATTTAAGCAAGAAAGAGTGTAAGCTTTTGATCAAGTGAGACAATTCAATATTGAAAAAGAACATCTTTATGATCAAATATTTACTATTGGAACTTTATAGAGTACTTTTGAAGATTTAGAGAAAATTTGTTGGAAATGTTACATAATCTATAAATTTGACATAATGTGAGATATCTTGTAGCTTTGAATGATATTTTGTTTACTAATTTTTATATTAAGTGATCTTCTATATGTCACAATTATGTCTTACTGCATTTCCTTTGCAACATCTGGTGCAATTGCTAGTTAAATAACAAAATTTTATCTTTTAAACTTTTAACTTTAAAAGTCAATATTTTATTTTTAAAACTAGAATGGTTGTATATTTATTATTAAAAAATATTTAACATATAAATTGATTTAAATTTAAAATAATACAATAAAATAAATTTTCTTACTTTATAAATAGAGGTTCACTATGAGCAACCATATTCAATATTTGAATCTCAAGCTTTTGATTTACTTATTTATTGGTTACTATATATATATATATATTTTTTTTTTTATTTTTTATTTTTTTTGAGTTTTGTGGGGTATATTTTCCATCAAATTTGTTAGAAATTTCAAATGGATTTTAAATAACAATTTTTTTTTTTGAAAATTTATTTCACAAAATTCCTAAAAAAAAACTTTAAAACCTAAAATAATTAGGAAAAAAATTTACCATTCAAAATCAGAAAATATGAAAATATGAATTTAATAAACAAAACATTGTAAGTAAGAAAAAAATATTGAAAACCTAAATTATATATTTTTTTGTGATTTCGAAGTATTTTCTAAGTTGGTTTTGTGATTTTCTATGTTCTTCTGAAGGGGTTTTTTTTTATGGTTTTCATTGTTTTTGTATAGTTGTTTTTTTAAATTAGTTTGTTTAATTTTGAAAAATAAATTAAATAAGAAAGACAAAAGAGATATAATACCTACCTTCGTTTGAGCCTCTGGTACATTGGAGTGGTCATTGGAGAGATTAATTTGGACACTTCCTACTTCAATTGCTAGATTGAGCTCCAATATTCATGGTCAAGCTACCATCACACTCTTGTTCGAGCTCTCAAATTTCCCGCGGTTTATGGAAATGGAACACGCAAATCGCGGGTGGGGTATTTAATAAAAATTTGGGTTGATCGTGCCATAAAGTTTGATCGAGCTACTTTTTTATTTCCCTAAGAGCTCAATCGAGGTATTAAATGCATTTATTGAGCCATATTTTTCCACCTAAATTCCTCATCTCATTCCAAAAAGTGTAACCCAACTCCATGGTTTAATCTGAAACCTGTAACTTGGCTCCCTCAGAATGGATATGTCCCAAGTAAATCAACCTCTAGTTGAAATTGACTTGAAGAAATTGGAATAACCATGACACTTCAACAACTCAACCTCCTTTAGAAAAAAACCTCCCTTTGGCAACTCGGCCTTGAAATCTCCTAATAATCAAACTACATGGATTCAAATGAATTCACTCTCTTACTTCTCCTTTTTTATGCACTAGTCCACTGAGCCACTCAAATTGTAGAGAAGATTACTCTCTTAATGATGAATCGATCACACAACTCATGTTTTTTGTATTATGTCTCCACCTCTTCGCTAGGCTCCCTTTATAATCTTCATTAAGTCCAAATCCCTAACCTGAATCTCCCTTATAGAGTAATATTGGAGATCAATTTTTGAGATTATTTATCCTTAGAAAATAACTCAACCATTGATCTCCAAGGTTATTCGAGAAGGGATATTTGGGTTAGGGATTTGGGCTCAATGAATATGATAAAGGAATCCTAGTGAGGACGTGAAGGCACAAGATGAAGAGCACAAGTTTTTTGATTGATTCATCATTCAAAGAGAGAAATTTTCTCTGTGGCACGAGTGGCTTAGTGACAAGTAAACAAATAAGGAGAAGTGTGAGTGCGTTCATGAAAATCCAAGGAGGCTAGGTAGGAGGAGATTGTAGGGGCGAGTTTCCAGAGGGAAATTATGTTTGTCTAGAGGAGGCCGAGTTCCTTGAGTGTTGGGGTTTTCCTAGTGTGCATTAATGATAGGGTGTAGATCGACTTGCTTGAGAGCGCAGACTTAATTGTTGGAGGTTGAATTTTTCTAGTCGATTTTCATCGAGAGGTTGATTTCCTTGAGGATGATTTACATGGGCTGAATTCATTTTGATGGATCTGAGTTGCAAGAGCTAAGTTGTAGGAAATGTATACTAAAACAAGTTTTTAGTAGTGAGGTAGAATAGAACTATTTTATATCTAATAACTATTTCCATTAATCATAGTAGAGAAATAAAAATCACAATTAGACAATGAAACAAAAGACACTAAAATTACATGAGAAAACCCCATTCCAAGGGGGAAAACCCAACAACCTTTCCTTATGAAAATGTCCAATTCAATCCAATTTGTACATCAAAATAACATATCTTCGACAAGATTACATAGACAAATACAGACCAACAAGATCACATCACACGAGTGCGAAGCCAACCCCCCAATATCCACTAGAGATATTGGGCATTAGGTGCATAGAAATATGGTAAATAAATGATGCATAGTGATTATAATTGATAAGGTGTTAAATCATGATTCTCCTTTACCACATCCAACAGAATTTGAGCATACACTAGGGGTTGCATTGGATTCGTATGAGATTTGGCTAGAATCAAATTTGGAACCTCAGTACCGTGATCAAGCCATAAATACTCGAGATAGAGTTACTTTTATAAAAAAAACAAGCATGAGAGTTGCTATAGGAATGATAGTTAATATTCATGAGGGTGACATAGTTGGGGTGAAAGACTAGGTGAAAGAGAATTTGGTGTTTTTCTAGAAGAGATAGACAAAAATTTCCAAATATGTAGATTCAGTATAATTCTAAACATTGTTTAGTTAGATGGCATTAGATAATTTAGTGGACAAAAAAGGTGAGATGCTAAGTGTCAAGGAAAAGTTCAAGGAGTCACCCAAGGAAATGACAATATGGGTTGTTATCGATGAAAAAAGTCACTTAAATAGATGGGATGGAAATACTTATAATGAAATAGATCTAAACTCATTTTTTATTCCTATAATAAGGATATATAAAAGAATGAAAAATGAGTTATGGGTAAAAAAATAATTCCAAAATGCTAATAAAAAAGAGATGAATAGAATGGAATTCTACTTTTAACAATAGATAGATGTTGCAGACAAGATTGTATTCAACATGCGGATATGAAGGGCATTGTAGCAACTAAAATGGGATTTAAAGACAAAAATAATTTTGGTATCACAAATTTTTTCTTGAATTTGCTCCTCTCAGGAAAATTCATGTCAAAGAGTCATGGCCATGGTCTACCACTCATTGTTAGAAAAGTAAAGGAAATGAGATTGAATGATAATATTATTTGTATGAAACCATGGTACAAGATACATAATATTTCTCAAAGCACCTTCTAATACTACCAACATTATTTCAAACACGAAAACACATTATTCAAACACATGCAAAGAACATGCACACACTATGAGCATGGTTTTAACTCAAAAATATTAATAATAGTTATAATAAAAATAATGTAACAATCTAAGTTGTAGAAGAATTTAAAGAATATGTTCTTTACAATATAATATATTCAAATAATTAAAGAATAAATATCCAACACTTTCAATAACTAGTTTAGTTAGTTTACCATCTTTTCTCTTGTATTTGAATACAATGTATACTATACTGTTATTCAGATTAATGATTTATTTTGATTGTTAAAATGATTAATAGTACATGCTAGACATTACTAATGTCATCGTCCTTAAATAACTTTAAAAGTAAACAAATTCTCATCGGTAAATCTATTATTCATGAAACAAGACTCAAATAGCTTAATTTATAACACAAAAATATAAATAGAAAAAAATTATGTTTTTATTCCTACTCATAATTTTGTTTTTATCATTTTAACTATAAAGTAATTTTCTATAATAAGATATAATGATGATGGGGATGCTGATAATAATTAACATTTACTAAGAGTGAATATGGTCTCTTGAACCTTTCTAGGGCATAAAGTGATTACTTATAATTCTTCGTAGTTTTATTTCTATGCTTGAAACACACTAAGAAAAGCATTGGAAGATCAACATAATTTGGTTGACTAAAAAGTGAAGAAGACTAATAGTGTCACAAAAATTTTTAAATTTAGATCTAAGTATAATAGAACTCAATGCTTTTCAACCCTCTTAGAATTAGAAAGGTGAAAAAAACTTTCTTCCCATGGTATATTTGAAATTTACTAATTAGGTTTAGTCTCACGGAGATCATGAGAGTTTGTTCTCATTTTAAAAATGTTTATTTTATCATTTACAATATTCCAAACAAAGTCTAGATACTCCTAGATTTTGAGATTTTGGTTGAGCCCTCACTTGATATAATATAATAGTTTTCTTTTATCCTCTAAAGCTTTATGACCCCACTACTTAATAATAAATTAATTTTCATGTAATAATATCTTTAAATTATATTTCATTATATTATATATTGGAAAAATCAATCTAATTAAAGTAAGAAAATTATACATTCACTATATAATTCCAGTTTTAATCAAATATGAGTATGTATGTGGCATGTGTATATGTTTAATAAGTCAAAAGAATGCATTAAAAGTGACATAAACTTTATGAAAATATTTTACAATATTAATTAGTAAAAGTTGAAAAAGGAAGAAACAAAACACAACTAGAAAAAGAAAAAAGAAGGGTAATAAAAAGGAAAAAAGAAAGAAATTTATTAATGGCAAATTAAATTAATCCTCACTGAACCTACCATAGAGAATAATGATAAATTTGCTTGCAATTTGCAGCATTTAAGATATTGAAAAAAAAACAAAAAAAACACTCAATTTATGCTATAAGATGACACCATAATATAGGGGCTAAAAAGAAAGAAGAAAAAAACAAATTCTGAATTATATGCCTTCAAAAAAACATTAATAAAATTAAAGAAAATGTAAATTATAATTAAAATGGAAATTTGCAATAATTTCCAAAGTCTTTCTGTAAGCATCCACACACACACACATATAATTGTATCTATAAGAGACATTATCTTCTTGCCCAAAATCTTAGTCAAAATAACAAAAAAAAATATCATTTCATAAATTCGATCTTAAACCATCATTTAACAACATTAGATATATTATTATGTACTATTGAAAAATAGAAACTTACCAACTCAATATCACTCATCTAATGGTTGACAAAAATCATTTAAAATTCTAAAAATTTTCCCATGTTCATCATAATAAATTTATTTCTTTATCCACCTTCTCATGTCAATAATAACTCACAAAATGAACATAAAAACACACTATATAAATTATACAATTTTCATTTTATTTATATAATATAAATTTTTGTTATTAATTATATTATAAAAATATAAAAATAAAATCAAAAAATAAATACATTAAAACACATAACAAATAACATCACATGGACACCAAGATTCTTCCCTTAAACTCTCAGAAAACCTCTTCAATATGATTGATCTATATTTTTGATCAAAAGGCAAATTTATTATGAAGTGTTTACTATATATGTCACATTAAAAATAATACCATGAGCGAACCATTATTTATGAAAAAATATAGCACAAAATTCGTCAAGGGTGAGAAATTATATTAAAAAGAATACTATGAGAACCATAGATTATCAAAACATAGTGCCTTAAAATCACATGGTAA
Organism: Pinus albicaulis; assembly: GCA_034641835.2. Taxonomy (NCBI): domain Eukaryota; kingdom Viridiplantae; phylum Streptophyta; class Pinopsida; order Pinales; family Pinaceae; genus Pinus; species Pinus albicaulis. The sequence continues at coordinate 325,570,187 of CM076576.1, read as the reverse complement.
GAAAAAGCTATATTAATAAAAAGAATATTATAAACAAAATTATGAATTAACAAAATTTGAAATTTAAAAATCACTAACAATAAAATAGTGAATTAAGAAATATATATACACAATAACCAAATTCAATCAAGAAATATTCGTCCATATACAATTACTTTCATAATCAAAACTTAACTACTAAAAAGACAACATCGTCTAATAATTGAAATCCAAATTTTATTAAAACCTTAAAAAACTTAACTACTAAAAAGACAACATCGTCTAATAATTGAAATCCAAATTTTATTAAAACCTTAAAGTGAAAAACAAAGGGAAAGTACACAGAGATACTGCCGAGAACCTGTCCTCTTCGGTACAATGTCGTTAGATTAGTTCCTTTGAAATGTTGTTAAAAGGCAAAAATATATATTATTTTATTATTAAAAACTATAAAAAGGATTTCCTTGACCAAAAGCGAAAGGAGGTCATGATGAATGCCAAGCATCGCCTCTGTTCCGTCAACAAAATTGATATCCCTACGGTAGAATTAAAGCAGGTACATTATTTATAATGCCCAATTTATTATTAATAATTTTATAGACTCAAAAATATGAAGCTTTTAAAATAGATTTTGAATATTTATTTTAGTTGGTTATAGAGAATAATTTTTTATTTAAATTTTATAATATAATTTCAATTTTATTCAAATATATGTTTAAAATATGAGAAATAATATTTATATTAAATCTTTTGGATGCGGGTGATTAAGGCTTTTGGGCGGCAGGAGGGGTGTCACGTGCCCACCACGGGGCGAGCACGCGAATGACACACACAAGTTGCGACATGGGTGTAGGGATGGGTGGCGATGACATTTTAATTAGGGGAAGGTTGGTGGTAGAGGTTAGCAATTGACAATATAGAAGAATGGAGGCAGCGGCGATGGGGGTGCAGGATCCCGAGGGCAGGAGGTACCACCTCTGTCCCAGCTCGCTTGCGTGTGTATTTATTATTGACGGAGGGTGGAGGGAAGGAGGTACAAGTGGTTGCGGACACTAGGATACTTATATTTGTGTGCAAAGGGGCAGGGTTAGTATTGTTTCAGCGCGGTGCAGCGGTGTGTTCGAGCATATAGGTGGAGGGGTCTCCGGCGCTGAGCAGGCGGTTGCGGCTGGGGTCTTTTGGTGTTCCCTTCTGGAAGAGACGACGACGGGTCGCCCATTTCAGGGCCAATGTTGCGTGGGTTGTGAAATAGGCAGTGACAGCGGAGTGACATCCAGAGGTGGAAAAACTCCTCATTCTTCTTAGCCGGAGAATTGGGGTGGCAGACTCGATTAGGAGGCCTTGTTCTTTGGGGAGAATGACGACAAGGACGCCAACGCCATTTAAAAAATGGAGGTGGAGCTGGTTAAGTCACCGTGTCTTGAGTACGGGGTGGGGTCGAGGTGCACTCAGTTTGGGTGTCGAGGATCCTCCTGGGTCATTTGATTCGCGAGAAGAGAAGAATTGGGAAGGCGGTCGGGGAAAATATCAGCAACATCAAGAAAGCGCTGGACAAAAGCCTCGATAAATTGTAGGACACATTGGTCATGGTTGGTTATTTTGAAATTCTACATCCTGACAATGTGCTCCGGCTGGAAGCTGCAGGGGATGGAGAAGAAGAGGAAAACGTGACTAAGCACGAGTCAGAAAGCCCGGGAGGGGAGGTCCAGGTCCGGGACTCATCAGCCTCAGACCTTTTTGCTGTGTTAAGCTATTTGTGTGAATTTAGCCTAGTAATGTTTAGAGTGCGTAGTCTTAGTAGGTTTAGTTGGTTACAATTAATTGGAGTTTTGGCTCTTCTACCTTTGTTAGGGGCCATCAAACTAGATTTTACTCTAGTTTCCCAAAATAAATGAAGATGTTTTTGTAATTTTGGACAATCTCGGTTTGATATCCGGAGTGCCAACAGATCACTGTATGTACACATTTAAATAGATAATAGAAAAAGACCTATATTTACTAATAAAAAAATATTTATACCAAATAAATAATAAATTAATTAAAATTAATAAAAATAAATTTATATATAAAATAATAAAATCTATAAAATATAAATTGTGTTAAAAAGACATAATAAAAAAGTAACATAAATCTTATGAACATTTATATACAATAAAAATTAATAAAAATCAAAAAACAAAACACAACTTGTAAAAGGGAAATAAATTAAGCCAACGGTTCAGACCAAATAAACCAAATATATAATATTTTATTACTGAAAATCGTAAAAGGAACCAAAATTCGACGAGAGTTTTATATAAACTTTAATTAGGAGTGTTTAGACAAAATATATAATATTTTATTTTGGATAATTGTAAAATCATTTCCTCTAGCTCACCCATTTTAGAAGCCGACTGAGTTCATGACTAATGCCAATGGTAAATTATAAAAATACATTTTATTTTTGAAATTTGTAAAAGTATTTCCTCTAGGTCACCCATTTTAGAAGCCCATCAAGTTCATGACTAAAACGTGCAGTGGCCAATTATATAAACCTTAATCAAATCTACCATCTACAATATTAAAGAGTAACTATAAACTCATTAGCAATATCCAGCATTTAAACCAAAAAAACTAAGTTTACCCTACAAAAATAATTTTAAATGGTTTGTCTTTAAGAAAGAAAAAAAATAATATAAGGAAATATATAATTTATGTTATAAAATAATTTTATATAAAAAGAAAATAAAACTTCGAAACTATTATTAAAATAAGTAAAGTTAGCTCTTTACTAAAAAAATTCAAAATTTTGTTAGCTCTTTAACTTCAACTAAATTAACTTTACTAAAAAAATTCAAAATTTTGTTAGTTCTTTAACTTCAACTAAATTGTAGGAATAAAAACATATCCTAATAAAAAAAATGGAAATATCTATATGAAGTGCAATATATCATTTTATAGATTTATTCTTAAACCAATATTTAACTAAATTAGATATTTATTATGATGATACATTGAAAGAAAAAATTGCACACCAAAAATTGTTCTACATTAAATTAATTACACATATAAATACATCAATTATTGGTCTAAAACATAAGTACTATCTTAACCGTAAATCATTTAGATGAGTAAACACTAAACTACCAAATCATTCAAACACTTTCTAAATAATACAAAGAAGCTCCTTTATTATAGGCTCCAAATCCCCATCTTAATAACTACTTGTCACAACCTCAATCAACAAATTCTAATAATTATGGTCATAATACATCTCTCCAATATGCTCGGTGGCAAAGCGAGCTTGAGCATTCGCTTGCAGCTGGGCCGAAGGCACGAGGTAGAAGGGTAGGGTGGGTGATGAGGTTGAAGGCTGCTTGTTTGGCTTTTTGAAAGATTACAAAATTCGTGAAGAAACAAATCTTGGGTTTCTTCTAATTTGCCTGACACCAAGTACTGATTTACTTTCATTCTTCGTCAGTTTTTCTTCTTGCATTTTGTCACCATAATTCTGAAATGGATATGCGTATTTTCAATGGAGGACGAATGCAATTTCATGAGTACACATCTTGAATGAAAAGTTGATGCCTCTTTACACTCCCCAAAATACAGAAAAAATGGTATTGTAATGCCCACGTAAACTAAATTTTTTCCCATAAGTTACAAAACAGGTGAATCAAGATTCGGTTAAAAAAAGTGAACGAATTCTTGAATCGTTGAAAAACTAATTTGTGTGGCGTTTTGATGTATGACCTACTGTTTATGTATCGACCCAAGAAACTTCTCGTCAACATGATAAATGGAACAAGAACGGTCCTGGAACGGAGTGTGCAGCATGGAGGTAATTCATCTCTGCTGCTTTCATATTTGGCAATGGCCTTTGCGTGCTTGTTTAGTTGTTAATGCGATGCAGAGTAGAAGATGAAACTATGATAATAATTTTTCCGAGTGGTGCAGTGTTGTTACCATGCGTTATGCTGTGCTTTTATGATGTGTTTGAAGCGCTTCTTGTTTTTTTTAGTTCTATTCTGCCATTGAATGTCATGTGCGTACATTCCATAGTTGTTGGATGACATCAGATCTACGCATATCCAGTTCCGATGACTGACCGCGAATTGTAGGAAAAAATAGTGCATGGTGTTTGCAGGAATTACAATTCTCAATGGCTGTTATACTTGCATTGTTGTGAGATGTAACACAGTTGAACAGTTGAAAGATTTCCGTTTTCTTGGTTTGAGAAGGTTCGATGATGGGCGTGTCCATTAGTATGAATGGATGGTTCTACCATTAGTATGAATGGATGCTCTAGAACCAGGAGGCGAGTTACTGCAATTTATTGAGTTTGTTCAACCTTAAACATTTCACCAATTATACTTTGAAAACTGCTCTGCTTATAATAGATTATGTCTGGCACAGTTCAATAGTTTAAAGATATCAATTTCGTCGTTTGATAAAGTTCGATGGCTAGTGTATCCATTGGTATGAATGAATGCGCTTGAACGAGGAGGGAGTATGGAGACTTCATCTCATTGAAGTCGTTCAACCTTAACAAGTTTGCCTGTTGTTCAATCTTGGTCAGTTTGCACTACAGTTAATTATTTATATTCAATTTAGAGATTGGTAAAGTACTTAAAGTGGCAAAAGTCAAAAGTCGAGAGTTGGGTACGTAAACCACTGTTTGATTTTCTTTTTATTTATTGCAATAGGAGAGTAATAACTTAAAAGACTATTTGCTTTTCTTTTTACTGTAGTTATGCAATATGAGTAATAATGAGGCCTACATCCTTGCTGAATAAGGTCATATAATTCCTTTCCTATAGAAAAGGTTGTGATGACATTCATTTTCTTTTATATAAGAGTAGATTGTCAAGATAAGTAAGCCTTCTTGTTTATTTCTGGTTTTGATTATTTTCAAAATAATCTCCATGTTTATATGGAAAGAAATATATAAATATACATAAATATTTATATGATATTAATGCATGCATATTTAAAAATAGGCATGTGTCTATTGTGTTAATTTTTTTCATGCATGTTTGGATAAATATGCATTGTATTTAATGCATTTAGATATGAATTTTTAATTAAATGAGGATTAACCACGTGATTTTGTGGTTATTATTTATTTCCTAAAAAGAATCCTTGTTGTCTTTTCTTGAAAAGACTCTTACTTTAATACTTTAGAAAGATAATGTTATTAGAGAGATAGAATGGTGAAAGGGAAACTTATTGGGGGTTTTTTGGAAAAGAATCCTTGTTGTCTTCTCTTGAAAAGATTTCTATTATGTTATTCTTTGCTATTATGCCAATCTTTTACATAATAGTTAAGAGTGGTAGTATACTAAGAAGTTTTTGTAAAAGAATCCATGTGTAAATAGTAATTATTTAATGAATCCATGGATAGTTTACCATGGTAATGGTAAATATTAATTAATAAATCCACGGATAGTTTCATAAAACCATGGGTAGTTTTTCCATGGTGCTGATGGAGATTAATTGTTTCATAATACCATGGGTAGCTTACCATGGTGTTTGAAAATAATAGTTATTTAATAAATCCATGAATAAATTACCATGATGTTGGTAAAATGTTATTTAATAAACTCATGGTTAAAGGAACTAATCAGTTTTATTCCTTAAATGAATAAACTAAGAGAGTATTTTATATTAACATGATCATGATGTTTAATTCCTTTTGGAGGAAGGTCTTGAATATACATGCAATATATATGTATTAGCTTTTATTGAAGAATAATATACATTTTTGTATGTAGAAAGATAACTTGTAGTATTAAAACTACGTTGAATATGATTGTTAATATAATCTCAAAAATGAGACATGTATTTATATTCATAATTGCCTATTTTTACATATGATTACATGCTCACTAGCATTGAGATTTTCTCTGGAAGACTCGTGAAGGAGGTTATGTGCTTCGTTGTGTAAGCACTCCTTTAGGGAGAGTCTTTTGGAACCGGTATGCACTCACATGCACTAAAGGTAATAGCTTATGGGTTAGCTATTTTTATTAAAATGTATGTAAATCACATGCATAAATACCTTAACTGATGTATTAGTCTATTTTAAAGAAAGGCTTGGGAGATGTAGCCATTGACTTGCAGGAATGTGTGCTATAGCGGCGAAAACATTAGTTATTGTGATGACTTATAAGCAGCACATATGAGGTATGTGTTATTAAAGTGAGAATGACAAGGTACTTTACTTGTTTGTCATGATTACACATTGATTAATACTTTATGAATCTTGACATCATTTTATGTTGAAGGCATCATAGCGGGGAATGATGGTGATATGTACGAAGGAATATTATGCTAGTGGCAGGTAAATGATTAATGTTAATGCATATGAGTGCGAGTTGTAGGAAGGTTCAATGTACGATGGTCCATTGGAGGTACAACCATGCCACCAAGATCTGAAGATCTGAAGATATGAAAACCAGAGGGTAAATGGTATCATATTTATTGTAATGGCTTTAAGCTAGATAGTTGCATATTTCCTTGTAAGATTATATAAACGATGGTTAAGGGATGGTCTCCCTTATCATCCATTGAGTGATGGGCTGAACACCCTCACGAGCGTTTAATAATAAAATTAAACGTTTGCTGGTTTTCACCCTATGGGGTTTCCAGGGTATATTGGTGTTCAATGATGTGATTGACTATTGTGTCAAGTTGATGATGTGGATTCCCTTTCTTGTTGTGATATTTATAATGTCAAGTATGTGACGACAACATGAAAAAATGAAATGAGTGGAAGGTTACATCATATGGTATTATATTAATTGTAATGGAAGCTGTTAATGGTTAAGGAGCTTACAATATTTATTCTAAAGTTACATTATGAACTGGTAAAAACATTCTATGTAAGGATGAGAAAGGAATATTAATAGTGAATGGGTAATTACCTGTGAGTAACATGTATAAAAAAAATTTAACTCCTTACTTTTCCATGTGAAGTTATTGGTGTATGTTACAAGTGGTATCAAAGCTAAAGGTTGCAACACTGGCGCCTTTGGGAGTTAGCGAAAAGAAATTGAGGGATTCGAGAGGAAATGCGCTTATGTGAAGGAAGGCACCGCATCTCTAATCCAAGTTTAACAAAGACTTTCAAGAGATAAGTATTATTATTTTCTTGAAACGCTAGTTATTGCATTTATGGAAAATGCACTGCTTACAAAGTAAATACCTGTTGGGTTAGAGTTCTTAAAAAAAAAGGATATGTATTTTCCATGTACGTAAAACTTCTATTGTTGTGTTGAAGTTTCCATGAAAGGAGATGGGATTTTGGCTTCTTGAAAAATGAAACATGTGTGTGTTTCTCTTGAAAATTTAACTAATATACATTTGATTTTTCTGGGAAATAAATATGTATATCTTGAAAATAAATCTTGCACGTAAATCTTGCAACTGAAGGAGACAAATATAGAGTAAAATGTGGTTCTACTTAATATGCAAAGTTGTGCTAGTTTTCTTTTGGAAAGTAATAAAGCATTGCTAATATGATAATCTTTTAGAAAGTTATACCATGGTGAAAGACTAAACTACTATGCTAGTTTTGCTGAGAAGAACCCATGTAAGTTCTTGCAAAGATTACTAGTATGTATCTTGAAAGGTGTGAGCAGTAGTAAAAATATAAATAAGTAAATTTGCTTGCCTTTATATATATCTTATTTAAGAAAAGATAAGAAGCCTGTTTCTTTTAAAAGGGATTTCGTACCGGTGTGCTGAATGAGAAGGAATCCAAGTTCTTTTATTGAAAATAAATATAGGCTAAAGAGAATAACCTCTTGAATATATTACATTGCTAGGTGGATTATTAAAGGTTAAGTTAACCTTGTTAGTGTTGCATAGTTTTTTTTTTATTATGCATAAAAGAGGCTATTTATGATAAATTCCTTGAAGCAAAGCATGATCAAATTGCATGTAGAATCATAGAGGAACAAGGTTCTTTGCATGCAGTAGTTGTATTAGATTTCATCGGAAAGAACATAAGTCTATATGAGGAAATGATAAACATGTTTTGTTATCATACTTTACAAAATATTCTTTCGCAAAGAAGATGAATTACATGTACAAAAACTAAAGTAATGTTTTGGTTTCCTTGGAATACATACATGGCTAATGTGGGTATAATATTACAAGAATAAGCTATGTATTCTTATGTTTTATTCCATTAGTTTTATGGAAAAGAAAACCATGTTTTGCATGCCTATTATGTTATGTGTCCTTAAAGAGGAATTATGAGTTTGCCTACTTGATTATGTTAAGTACTCTGTTGGGAAATTAAGATTAGAATCTTTATGCATTGTATGCATAGGAACAACAGCCAATGTGTTAGCTTTATTATATTTGCATGATCCAAAGGCAAAATCTGAAGTGGTGGTTCTTTGTCAGAGTTTAAGTAAAGTGAATGCACATTGTGTCACTTTCCATTAAAGAAATTTCTAAATAGATATAATGATTTGTCTGGTACGAATGTGTGCGTGTGTGAAAAATGTCATAATAATGTGGGAGTTATTTGACATGAATTGATAATTACTTACTCACACTAATGTAGAGATGTTAGAAGAAAGCATGTTGTGGCATTGCATTCACATCTCATATATGCACATGAATAGCTGTTAAAAGATCACTCAAAGATTGATTAATTATTGATTAAGACTTTATCTAATCATGCTATAAAATCTTGTCGATGTTGCTAAAAGGAAACATTGTTGTGGAGGAGCAATGTGAATTCCTGATGAGGATGAGTATTGCAGTAGGGAGAGAAGTCCTTCAAATGAAATAAAGATAAGTATTTTATGTTATTTTAAGAAGTCTATGCATATGCATGTTGATTCCTTTAAAAATGAATTGTTACATACATGGTATTGCATGAGATTAGATTCCAATACATGCTATTATAATATACTTTTTCTGGATAAGAATATGCATATGAGGTTAATAGGTGTATTATGCTTTATTTCTTTAGGAAAGAAAGTATAAAAGCATGAAAGAAAAATAGTTACTTTTCATTTAAGCTTGAAAAGAAGCAATTGTTTTTGCATGCAATAAAATTTCTAAGTTACCATGCACTATTTAAAAAGATTTATGTGTATAGTGATGGTGTGTGAAACTAGTGCATGAATGCAAAAAGTCCTTATATAAAATGATAAAGTGTTAAAATCAAATTGAAAGAAGTCTCTTAATAGATCAAGCTATGAAACTTAACTAAATGACTAGTTGACTAACTAGTGTTTGCATGAGTCGTCATGGATGCATTAAAACTATTGACTAGTTATGAATGAATAACTAACGAAAGTTATATGCACAAATCGATTTTGACTAAAGCTATTTGAAAGTTGTGAACAAGTGATTATGATAATTACTTCGTATGTCAGTCTGTTGGAACAGAACATTATGGGCATTGGAAATGTGTGCATAAGATAATATGTGCTTGAGAAATGCATATCTATGATTAGCATTGTTTCTTATAGTAAGCATGGGAAGCTTAATGGGAAACATAAAATCTGTGAAAATAAAGCATCGCAAGCATTGCAATCTAAGTTGCAACAGTAAATGTTAAAGTATCATGTTTTAATGTACAACAAATGTATGTTACTTCCAGAGGGGGAAGTTGTGATGGCTTCATTAAAGTTAACTAGTATTAACTATTTAAAGACAATTTGTTTAATTTTCTTTTATCTGGCAAGAAAAACTTAAATCATCACTGTTGATAAAGCAAATTATTTAATTTGTTGGAATTAATTAATGAAAGAAAATATTTCTAAATCTGATGGTAAAAATGTTTCCAAGAATAGGAAGTGGTTGGGGACAGTTGGAAAGACAGTTACCTACTCCTCTGAGGATAAGCTAGATCCCCGAAGAGGAGTAGGCGTTCTGTGAAATTGGTAAAGGGGGAGTATTTTCTTGAGCTGGTTGGGACCAGTTGAAAATAGCTTCCAACAACCCTTGTAAAGCCAAAAACATCTGAGTATGACTGGAATTGGAGAATTGGACCAGACTGTCCCGAATTTCTCTTCCAGGTTTTTCTGAGTGTGACTGGATTGGCCATCCCGATGTCACAGCAGAAGAATCCACTGTTGACCCATGACACTGTCCAGATTCTAGAGCTAGGGGGCAAGTGGAGGACGTAATAGCCTCACTTGATGGTTGGGAGGACCACAGTTTGAAAGACTAACTTTCCAAATAAGTATGAAGACTTTTTAGTGTGCTGTGCTAATTTGAATTAATATGGAAAAATTTACTGTCTGGATGTCTTTAGCAGGAGCTAAGACGTTGTGCACGTGATGCATTGATGAGAGGGTTGGTCTCTCTGAGTACTTGTGGAAGTACTTCGATTAAAATATCTCTATATAATGCAAGAATGTTTGATAGTTGCAAGTATTTTCATTTGATTGGAACTATGTGACTAATGTGATTGAATGGTTAGTCATACATTACAGGCTCTTTCCAAGAAGTGTTGATGGGTTTTCAACCATTCTATGAGAGCTTACATAAAAGCCATCATTCTTCCAATGGTAATTGGTAAATAATGGTAAGTTCTTATAGAGATTTTTCTATATTTTTGTGAATTGAATAAGGGATAAGAAGTAGAAATGGAAATTAAATTTTCTTTGCGCTATACATGCTTATGAACATGGATATAAACATTATTGTTTCAACTAATTGCATTTAAGGAAACGAAAGTGTTCCATTTCCAAGGGGAAGAAGCCCCTTTGGATTGCTTATATTATTATATCAAGAGTATAAGTTTAATTTCAGTGAGAGAAGCACACCGAGGACGGTGTTCTCTTAACGGGGGGAGTATGTAACGCCCACGTAAACTAAATTTTTTACCATAAGTTACAAAACAGGTGAATCAAGATTCGGTTAAAAAAAGTGAACGAATTCTTGAATCGTTGGAAAACTAATTTGTGTGGCGTTTTGATGTATGACCTACTGTTTATGTATCGACCCAAGAAACTTCTCGTCAACACGATAAATGGAACGAGAACGGTCCTGGAACGGAGTGTGCAGCGTGGAGGTAATTCATCTCTGCGGCTTTCATATTTGGCATTGGCCTTTGCGTGCTTGTTTAGTTGTTAATGCGATGCATAGTAGAAGATGAAACTATGATAATAATTTTTCCGAGTGGTGCAGCGTTGTTACCATGCGTTCTGTTGTGCTTTTATGATGTGTTTGAAGCGCTTATTGTTTTTTTTAGTTCTATTCTGCCATTGAATGTCATGTGCGTACATTCCATAGTTGTTGGATGACATCAGATCTACGCATATCCAGTTCCAATGACTGACCGCGAATTGTAGAAAAAAATAGTGCATGGTGTTTGCAGGGATTACAATTCTCAATGGTTGTTATACTTAAATTGTTGTGAGATGTAACACAGTTGAACAGTTGAAAGATTTTCGTTTTCTTGGTTTGAGAAGGTTCGATGATGGGCGTGTCCATTAGTATGAATGGATGCTCTAGAACCAGGAGGCGAGTTATGTATCCATTGGTATGATTGATTGGTATGAATGAATGCGCTTGAACGAGGAGGGAGAATGGAGACTTCATCTCATTGAAGTCGTTCAACCTTAACAAGTTTGCCTGTCATTCAATCTTGGTCAGTTTGCACTACAGTTAATAATTTATATTCAATTCAGAGATTGGTAAAGTACTTAAAGTGGCAAAAGTCAAAAGTCGAGAGTTGGGTACGTAAACCACTGTTTGATTTTCTTTTTATTTATTGCAATAGGAGAGTAATAACGTAAAAGACTATTTTCTTTTCTTTTTACTGTAGTTATTGCAATATGAGTAATAATGAGGCCTACATTCTTGCTGAATAAGGTCATATAATTCCTTTCCTATAGAAAAGGCTGTGATGACATTCATTTTCTTTTATATAAGAGTAGATTGTCAAGATAAGTAAGCCTTCTTGTTTATTTCTGGTTTCGATTATTTTCAAAATAATCTCCATGTTTATATAAAATAAAGTTATATAAAAGCAGAGCACATAATTATTACTACAAGGATATTAAAATGCATGCATATTTAAAAATAGGCATGTGTCTATTGTGTTAATTTATTTCATGCATGTTTGGATAAATATGCATGTTTTCATATTCTCTATGCATTGTATTTAATGCATTTAGATAGGAATTTTTAATTAAATGAGGATTAACCACGTGATTTTGTGGTTATTATTTATTTCCTAAAAAGAATCCTTGTTGTCTTTTCTTGAAAATACTCTTACTTTAATACTTTAGAAAGATAATGTTATTAGAGAGATAGAATGGTGAAAGGGAAACTTATTGGCGGGTTTTTTTGGAAAAGAATCTTTGTTGTCTTCTCTTGAAAAGATTTCTATTATGTTATTCTTTGCTATTATGCCAATCTTTTACATAATAGTTAAGAGTGGTAGTATACTAAGAAGTTTTTGTAAAAGAATCCATGTGTAAATCGTAATTATTTAATGAATCCATGGATAGTTTACCATGGTAATGGTAAAGATTAATTAATAAATCCACGGATAGTTTCATAAAACCATGGGTAGTTTTTCCATGGTGCTGATGGAGATTAATTGTTTCATAATACCATGGGTAGCTTACCATGGTGTTTGCAAATAATAGTTATTTAATAAATCCATGAATAAATTACCATGATGTTGGTAAAATGTTATTTAATAAACTCATGGTTAAAGGAACTAATCAGTTTTATTCCTTAAATGAATAAACTAAGAGAGTATTTTATATTAACATGATTATGATGTTTAATTCCTTTTGGAGGAAGGTCTTGAATATACATGCAATATATATATGTTAGCTTTTATTGATGAATAATATACATTTTTGTATGTAGAAAGATAACTTATGGTATTAAAACTACGTTGAATATGATTGTTAATATAATCTAAAAAATGAGACATGTATTTATATTCATAATTGCCTATTTTTACATATGATTACATGCTCACTAGCATTGAGATTTTCTCTGGAAGACTCGTGAAGGAGGTTATGTGCTTCGTTGTGTAAGCACTCCTTTAGGGAGAGTCTTTTGGAACCGGTATGCACTCACATGCATGGAAGAAACAGTTGTTATGTTAACTTGCATTCCATGCACTAAAGGTAATAGCTTATGGGTTAGCTATTTTTATTAAAATGTATGTAAATCACATGCATAAATACCTTAACTGATGTATTAGTCTATTTTAAAGAAAGGCTTGGGAGATGTAGCCATTGACTTGCAGGAATGTGTGCTATAGCGGCGGAAACATTAGTTATTGTGATGGCTTATAAGCAGCACATATGAGGTATGTGTTATTAAAGTGAGAATGACAAGGTACTTTACTTGTTTGTCATGATTACACATTGATTAATACTTTATGAATCTTGACATCATTTTATGTTGAAGGCATCATAGCGGGGAATGATGGTGATATGTACGAAGGAATATTATGCTAGTGGCAGGTAAATGATTAATGTTCATACAGATGAGTGCGAGTTGCAGGAAGGTCCAATGTACGATGGCCCATTGTAGGTACATCCATGCCACCAAGATGTGAAGATCTGAAGAGATGAAGACCAGAGGGTAAATGTTTTCATATTTATTGTAATGGATTTAAGCTAGATATTTGCATACTTCCTTGTAATATTATATAAACGATGGTTAAGGCATGTCTCCCTTATAAGTCATTGAGTGATGGGCTGAACAGCCTCACGAGCGTTTAATAATAAAATTAAAAGTTTGTTGGTTTTCACCCTATGGGGTTTCGAGGGTATATTGGTGTTCAATGATGTGATTGATTATGGTGTCAAGATGATGATGTTGATTCCCTTTCTTGTTGTGATATTTATAATGTCAAGTATGTGATGACAACATAAAAAATGAAATGAGTGGAAGGTTACATCATATGGTATTATATTAATTGTAATGGAATCTGTTAATGGTTAAGGAGCTTACTATCCTTATTCTAAAGTTACATTATGAACTGGTAAAAACATTCTATGTAAGGATGAGTAAGGAATATTAATAGTGAATGGGTAATTACCTGTGAGTAACATGTATAAAAAAATTTTAACTCCTTACTTTTCCATGTAAAGTTATTGGTGTATATTACATAAATTATAATAAATTTTCATACTATATTTAAAAAAAAAAAAACTATTATCACTCTAATTCATGTATTTACTTATCCACATCCCTCAACGTGCTTCTCTTCCTACCACTGAGATAGAACCTTATCTTCCAATCCTATAGTTTTTCCGTCCAGCTGGCCCATGCAATAAAATGTTGAAAAGCTTTATCAACACGTCACCTAACTAAAAGGTCACCCTTCTTTTTGAATAAAGCTTAACCAATAGAGGCTTCTCGAATAAGGATTTCTTTTGTTTTTTTTTTTTTTTTTTTTTTTTAATTTTAGATAAATTTGAAACTTACAATTAATTAAATATAAATATTTTAAAGATAATTAAAAAATAATAATATTTATATTTAAAAATTATATTATTTTATTAAAAATTATATAATAAAAAAAAAAAATTTATATTCTTTATTAATGTTAGATTTAAAGCTACTCCATGTCAGAAAAGATTATGATATTTAGTTTCACTGCATTTCAAATGTATTTTTCGTTGTGTCATAGATATGAGGTTGTTCTTCATTGAGAAGGCCTAAGACCATTTGAACTATAACAAGGTACTAGATTGTTTTTCTTTTGGTTTTGTTTTTTTGTCTTTATTTTTATTAATTAAAACTAAATTATAATTAAAAAAAATCAAAATTATAATTAAATAGAGTATTTTATTCATAAATATAAAAATTCACTGTTAACTCGATCTTAATTAAAATTTGGATAATTAAAATTTCACGGCACTAAATTACTAGCCGTGAATTTCACTTTCACAATTAACTGTCCCATCAAAATTTCAAGGTGAAACTTTTGGCATGTAAATCACACAGGAACTGCGCCTAAATTTCACTTTCACATTACTCATCAGGTTCAACTTTTGTCATGCACATCATTTTACCATTTGATAGCACATGATCATCTTTTTATCGAATAAAGGCAGCTTCATCCCACTCGTTAAGGATTTAAAATTGTTAACATTCAAAGTATATTAAACCTGTTTAGTAGAAGAAACTTTTAAATGTCACAATCTGTTTAGTAGAAATATTTTTTAAATGTTTAATTGTAAGTAGAAATTTGTATGGTAAATAGAATCCTTTTGAGATCATTCTCTGCATCCTATCTCCTTATAACAAGCTTTTCAAGTAATATTTCATATTAAAAATAGTGACTTCTTCTTATAACAAGCTTTTTAAGTAATGTAGTAATGTTTGATATTGATTTTCTTTTAAGTTAGGTTGTGATTAACTATTTTATATTAGTGCTTCATTAAAAATATATATTTTTATGGGAAGTTTTTCCAATAACATTTCATATTAAAGAACATTTCAAAATAAAGGATATTGCTAACAATTTTTTAAATTTAATTATTAAGTAGGTTTTGAAAATAAAAGTAAATCTCAATCCAATTCTAAATTTGAAAAGAATAAGCAATTTTATGTATAAAAAATATTAATATTAAAATACTTCATAATATATTTTTAATAGAAAACTTTCGAAGGTTTTTCTAGATTTGCATCTTCTTTTTTTACACTTTCCATGATTCCATAGATATTTTCTTTTCTCCATTTATCTTTCTCTTGTAAAAGCATTACTGGGTGTGCAATTTATATTTTTTCATTGCACTTTCTTGCTAAGGATAATATCAACAACCTCATTAAACATCAAAGTATTTGAACTAAAGATTAAATTACTAACAACCTTTCCTAACAACCTCATCAAATATTAAGGTGTTTAAACTACAAATAAAATTACTAACAACCTTTCCCAAGCTATTCTAGCTTCTTGGTAATGAATAGAAAATTAAAAGAACCCCTACTTCACCATCAAAGTTTACTTTTACAAAAATTAATTAATTGGAGATTGTGTTAAATTCATTTAAATGATAAAAAAAAAACTCAAATTCTCACATATCCATATTAAATAAATGTTTGATAACAAATACCTCGTTGGATGCTGAGAATTTTTCATACACTTTAACCAATGCCTTCATCAAGCCCTCCATTGTCATTCTGATTGAAATGTTGAAAGTCATTAATGCTTCCATGCATAACCATATTGCTCCCACTACCTTTTTATTAGAATCTTTCATTCTTCATCTTTCACACTTCTAGGCTTCTTTGCTAATTTGAGTGATCATAGAAAAAGGTTTCTCTAATATAGATAATCCTCTATTTTAATCTTTTCTGACTAATAGTTTTGGTAGTTAAAAATATGGACCCTAAAACGTTCTTTCCAATCACTTCCATTTGAGCTAGACTCTTAATTTTACAAGCCAAATAATCCTTCAGCCAGATTAGGAAACAAAGCAGTAAAATCAAAATAAAAGTTAAGCAATTTGAGCTACTACCTCTCATGAGTTATAAACAACGAAGAATTATCTTTATTTAATCTACCAAAATGACGTGGTACAACCTATAACACATTTGATACAACCTTCCCTTCAATTTTTCATAAATATCTCTAAAATAAAATAAGCTCTCAATAATACATAATCCTAACACAATACCTTCCTTTTAAAAAAAATAACCTCCTAAAAAAACTACCCTAACATAACTTCTACAAGATACGATAATCAACTGTCTAAATTAACTATAAAATTATAATATTTTACTCACATTTTTTTCACAAAATTTGCCTCTTATCTTAATCCTGTCGACCAGGTGATCGGATACCTGCATCTACCAACAAAGCTAAGAAAATTAGAGTCCGTAACGAACAACAAATATCGAACTCATCAAATTTATTGAAGCTTCACATTTTTTTGTTCAAAATAAGCTCTAGTGGTTATCATTGCTACATGTTCTGTGGGGTACGTTTTTCATTCGTAGAGATATCACTCACATGGGCAAGAGAGAGAGCGCACCTTGCAAAGTCCAACGTTGTTGCTTTCAAAGGTTTGCTTAGGGATGCCTCACCAAACTCTTGTCGTTCAGGGGGGCCGCTTTTCTTCCCTACCCAGCTATCAGCTTTTGGTTGGATTGAAAGCTTATAACGAGGGGGCATCCAATCATGTTGTTTTTCCCAGTTGGACAATCTAAATTGTTTCTTTCGATCGGTCCAGATTTTGTGATATTTTGGAGAATATGGACAGAAAGAGAATTGAACCCATCTAGACACACAGAATTGTTTTTCGGTTGGACCGTCTAAATTGTTTCTTTCGATGGAGGGTCACAAGAAAATTAAACCGATATGGCCCCGAAAAAAATTGAACCCATGCAGAAAGGGCAAAAACCTTGACAAAGAGCTTCAACTAATTGGGATACTACCCATCAAGACTGACAGATTACATCTCTTACGATCACATTACTCTATGTGGAAACCATACAGAAAGGGACACTATACACTCGCCATTATGACGTTCAAATTCGAAACGTAGATAATTGACATCAGTGTTGGAGTATGTGATTAGAACAACTATTATTGGCAATGCCATTCTGGAATTTAAAAGCTGGAAATCACTCATATTTTATTCATGTTAAAACTCGGATTATATTCCGTGTTTTCTTGCTACGTGTCTCTGTCTGTTGGATTCATACTTGCCGGAACCTGGGGTCTTATTGGCACAAGTCGGCATACAGGAAAAGCACATACGAGGAGAAAAAACAAAAGGTCTCCTGGTTTTGACGATTAGTCTTGGAATAGTTTAATTGGAAATGGGCATAGTTTTGAGAATATTGGAGGTGGGGTCTTTGGAAGTTTGGAAGTTTATTTCCAACATAATTTTGTATTGACTTTTTCTTGATTTTTACTAAAAAAAAATATAATGAAAATTGGTGTTGTGTATTGAGGATTAATTTTGCTATGAGGTAGTTTTACTTTGGTCTTTTTTTTATTTTGAAAAATTTATGGTATTTTTTTATTTTGGAAAATCTAATCATAAAAGTATTTGAATCATGGTTTTTTAAATGGTGGAAATAAATTCAGCACTATCAAAACCTAAATCTTGTAGATTGACAGTTATAATCTTGAATTTCAAAAATTTCCACTTAGTTTTTGTATCAAAATTGTGGAAAAAAAAAACATTATTTCAGCGAAAACAACACATAGCCTTCTAACAATACCACCAAGGCAAGCTAAAAACTGTGAAAATCAAACCTGGAGTCACTGTAGGAAACCCCCAATTTTAGTCAGCTTAATACTAAATCACAATTAGACACCTAATTATCAGTAAATTATCAGTAAATAATCTATTTAAAATATATTTTATTGACTAATTTAATGTATGTTTAAAAAGCTTTTTTAATAGTGGTAATAGATTAGCAGTAGCACTATCAAAAATACCTGGAACACCGAAAACCCTAAAACTTTACAACTATAATTTATATTTTCAAAGTTTTCCACAAATTTTTTTTTCAAAATCATACCAAAAATTTCTTTATAGTTTCCAGCTAAATTGTGACCAGTTTACACTACTTTTCACAAATGTCCAATATTTCGAATATAAGACTCGTTGATTTAATATTCCTTGGCAAACTTCCAAAAAGTACCAAATGCTAACCAGTTCGGTAGCTAACTTAGATGGGCCACGCCTGAAGACTGTTTTCATAATAGACTTCCAGACCCCCACGCGCATTGTGATACCTTTTGTTTCACTGACGATTAATAAAGTGTGCCATATTCATTTCATTGTTTGATTGTTATTATTGGCGATTAATAAAGTTAATCTACCTAATGAAAATATTCATTGGCCTACTCTATCATAAATTCTGTAAAATTCTTAAGTATTATTTTTATTAGTTATGGGATTTCAATTAGACTTGTTTCCCTTTTATTATTTCTTTCTAGGGACTTATTCCAGTCATGCATGGTAATAATGTGTGGATGCATGACATACAATGTTGTCTAACCTAATTAGTAATATCAGGAATAGAAATGGAATACCAAATTAATTGGACTGTTTCCAAGTGAGCTGAATACTATCTCAGCTACAATAATGATATTGGCCATGGTTTTTTTTTTAATAGGAAACAGATTTGTAGTGTTTTAAAATTTTTAAAATTTAATTTAAAATTATAAATTCAGATTATACAATTTATAAAATATAATTTAAAAACAATTTTTTTATTAATAAATTTATTATATATTTAAAAAAGAAAATTTTAACCTTACTCAAAATTATATTATAAAATTTCACAATATATGACATTTAAAATATACGACAATATGACATTTTAAAACGTGCAAAATTTAAAAAAACCAAACTACAATTAATTAAAATACTTTATCAATAAATAGAAATTTATCGTCGATATTTATTAAATTTTTCATGGCTAAAATTTCAGGCCACCACCAAATTCATTGTTACTCAGTATTCGTGTCAATCACAGGGACCACGCCTAAGTTTCGCTTTCACAATTAACCTTCCCATCAAATTTGAAGGTTAAACTTTTGGCATGTAAATGATAGGAACTGCGCCATAATTTCAGTTTCACATTACCAGTGCCATCACAGTTTTAGGGTTGAACCTTTGTAGGGTGAAATATTTTGAACGGAATTCATATCATATTATAATCTATTTATTGCAGAAAGGCAGCTTCATCCCACCGGTTAAGGATTTAAAATTGTAAACATTTAATGCTTATTAAGCAGGTTTAGTTGAGGAAATTTTTAAATGTTTAATTCTAAGTGGAACTTTGGATTTCAAAGCGAATCTTTTAATATACATTTCTGCATTTAATTTCTTTATAACCAGCTTTTTGTAATGTTTCATATTAAAAATATTGACTTCTACTCTATTTCATATTAATGTTTCTTTTAAAAATAACTAAGTCGGAGGTTTATTACTTCATTATGAAAGGTTTGCAATAACATCTCATATTGAAGGATATATATATATTTTTTAATTTAATTATTAAATACATTTTTGAAAATAAAAATACAACTTTAAGCTTTAAACTAGGAGGAATAACAATTTAATGTGTAAAAAATAGTAAGTTTACTATTAAGTCTCTAGGAATTGTTACTAGTCTT
The DNA here is from genome assembly GCA_034641835.2 of Pinus albicaulis. Lineage (NCBI taxonomy): Eukaryota > Viridiplantae > Streptophyta > Pinopsida > Pinales > Pinaceae > Pinus > Pinus albicaulis. The sequence continues at coordinate 325,550,128 of CM076576.1, read as the reverse complement.
TTTCTTTGTAAATTGGGTCACGATATGGGATTTGAACCTTGGATCTTCTTAGTTTTCACAGATCTCACATTATTTGTTAGCACTAGGACAATACTATTAAAATGGTTAATAATATACTTTCAATTGAAAACCTTTCAACCCTCTTTTAAATTTGAATCTTTTCTTTTTAGACTTTTTATGATTTGTTAGGTTCTTTCCTCTTTTTATTTGTCTTTCCCTACACTTTACTATCAAATCTCTCTCTTTATTTGTATTTCTCTACACTTTGCTATCAAGCATTACAGAATGTCTCACCTGTACTTTTTCATTGCACTTCCACACTAAGGATAATACCAACAACTTCATTAAATCTTAAATTCTTTGAACTAGAGATAGAATTACTAACAAAATTTCCCAAGCTATTCCAAGTTTTTGGTAATGAAATATAAAAAAACACTAACCTCATCATCAATCTTTACTCCTACAAAAATTAATTGATTGGAGATTGTGTTAATTCATTTAAATGATCAACAATAAACCCACCTTCTAGCATATTCATATTAACTAAATGCTTCATAACAAATACATTATTGGACGCTCAAAAAATTTCATACTCTCTAGCCAATGCCTCGGCCAAAGCCTCTATTCTTGTTTTTCTTGAAATGTTGAAAGTGAGTAATGGTGCCATCCATAGCCATATTGTTCTGAGTTCTTTTCTACAAAATCTTCCATTATTTATGCTTCTTTATTAGGTTATATCTTTCTAATATAGATAGTCCTACATTTGCATCTTTCATCACTCATACTTTTTGCAGTTAAACATCTTGATGTTAAAGCCTTCTTTCGCCATCACTCCCACTTGTGCTAGAAACCCTCCTCTATCTTGAGTTTTATAAGTCATATAAACATACTATTGGTTAGGAATAAGATTACTAAGCAATAAATTAATCAAAATTAATATTGAAATAAAATGTAGAATAAAACAATACAAAAAAGACACCAATATATGTGGTTTACACAATTTAGGCTTTATCCTTAGAGAACCATCTTTAGAAAACAATTAATGCTTCATTTTTTTTGTCCAACAAAATAGAGTAATACAACACCCATCCTATACATCCTCCTCTTTACTCTCTTACAATTTTATCTCTTAATTACAATATTCTCTCACTAAAAACACAGTCTCAATACAATGGCTTCATGAAATAAGAATTTCTTTGAAAGAAAAAGACCACAACATAACTTCAACTTGTAATATCTAATCTATATAAAATATATATATATATATATATATATATATATATATATATATATATATATATATATATATATATATATGTTCCTCTTTGGACTAATCTGAGAGTTGCCTTGTTTTAAGAAATAGTCTTGGAAGCATTGAACCAATGAGTAAGGAATGGGCATAGTCTTCTAAAACTACCACCCCAGAAAATCCAAAATACAATGAAAATTGAATCTACAGTCACTCTCAAAAACTCCTAATTCTAGTGACCAGTGTAACACTAAATGACAGTAAATGATCTGTTAAAATTATGTTTCACGGGCCTGGTGAGTACTGATGAAGTGAATTTTCTCATGGCAACGTGTTATGACATATGATAATCACGTGGAGTTATCAAGGGGGTTAGCCTCATGAGTGACCCACATCAACTGGAGTACGCTGGAGGATAAAGTGGAGCATGGGAAATGTAATAGCGTATTGGGGAGCGCAGAAGGTGGCAGAGGAAAAATAGACATGGAGGGTGGCGAGGAAAATCGACAGTCATTCTATTGTGGTGAGCGTTTAGGAACTAGTGTGTAGGGTGCCAAGAGGGGAGGAGAATATCGTAGGAGCTGTATGGGCCGATCGAAGGGCCGACATAGGCAAATGTGTCTTCACCCATGTTGGTGTGTAGGAGGCATGGAACTCTAGAGAATTCTACCTGGTAAGGGAAAATTTGACAATAGAGAGGTGCATGTGAGGATGGCAAGGTTGGTTTGCAGCTACGCTTAGTTTGCTAGGGCCGCTCTAGTCTGAGGTGGAGGGATTTTGGTCTGTGGTAGAGCAAGAGCATATTTTTGTGCTTCCCTGATTTGAATACTACGCCCTTGTCACTGGGGTGGTGTCTATGGCAAGCTAGTTTGCGCTTCTGTTGGGTTTTGGTGAGCAATTGCTTCACGAACAAGGAGTCTCTGGTGTCAGTGGTGGGGGCCTTGGACCTTGTGAGACCGATGCGTGTAATCTCGAATGGTAGGGAGGTGTTAAAGCTTAGAGATGTCGAGGGTTCTAGCATGAGGTTGACTCCTTGCTTAAGGAGATCCTCTACCCGGGTGCCAAATTCTGGAGCGCCTGGTGTAACAAAGTCCTAGTCTCGGCTTGCGTTGTTAACTGGTAATGAAGAAAAGGGTTAAGAGGAGGGTTCATGGAGGCAGAGGCGGTGGAGCTCGAGGGGGGAGAAGCGCAGGGTTCGTTGCACATAGGGGCAGATGAGGGGGTGTCACTGGGATCGAGACTAGTTATGCTTCACCTGTTCAGCCGAGAGGAGGCTCGACCTGCCCAGATGGATCTAGGCATCAGGGGCTAGTGCACCAAATGAGTGAAGGCTCGCAAGAGGGATGTTGCATGGGACTTTGTCATGAGGTGCTTCAATCCATCGAGGACTAGCTACAGAATTCATAATGTATCCGTCAAGAGGAGCACATGGAATTGATTGCGACCCTAAACAAGATGCATTATTTTCAATGTCATACTTGGGAGCATGTTGTGGTTGTTTGGAGTGGCCAAAATTTTCTTTCAGAGAAGGTCGATAAACTGGAGACCCGGATGGCACACTTCGAGGAGCATGATTGTGCTACTTTCGTCTTCCACGACCTCTTGGTACAACTCCAGATAACCCAACCTCTATCACCTAGGATGATTAACATGAATTTCAGTGTTCTATGTGTATTGTCTATTCACTGAGGCCTTTGGCCCATGAAACTGTGGATTATGTCTCTCTTTATTTTTCAGTTGCATTGTCACTTGCTCTTGGCAGTAATCAATAAACTTGGTCGAGATGAGACTACATGCATTTTTGCTTAATGTACTCCTTTTTAAAAATATAAATAAAAATTTGACATTAAAAAAACTTAACTATTTCAATAATATATTGAAAACTTTTCATTATATCATTTTATTAAAGTAAACCATTTTTTAATATAAAAAATTATTGGTAATTTAAATCATTAACATATAAATATATTTAAATAAAGTATTTTTCTTCTTAAATTACATAATAGCATGGTTAACACATAAAAACTTTTTTTTTTTTTTAATAGAATATAGTTATATAATTACATGATAAACAAATAAAAACTAATTTTTCATTCTTAAATTTTTCATCGTCAATTTAATTTAACAATGGAAATACAATATTTCCCCTGACATTTAACAATTAAAATATAATATTTTTTAGTAGCTAAAATATGGGCAGCTTAACATAGGGTCATTTTAATTATGCAAATTACACATGAAACTTACAAAAAACCTAAATGATAAGTAACTAAAATATTTTGTCTATAAATATAGGAATTCAGTGTAACTTTGTCTTTATTAAAAAATTGATGGCTAAACTTTCACGACACTGAATTCATTGTTACATCGCATTCAGGGACCAGGCCTGAATTTCACTTTCACAATTAAGTGTCCCATCAAAATTTGAGGGTGAAACATTGTAAATCACACCCCGAACTGCGATTAAATTTCACTTTCACATTACCCGTCACATCACAGTTTTAAGGTTGAAGTTTTGTCATGCACGTCATTTTAAGGTGAAATATTTTGAACACATTTGATAGCACTTATAAAGGCAGCTTCATCTCACTGGTTAAGGATTTAAAATTGTAAACATTCAAAGTATATTAAGTCTATTTAATTTAATTGAAGAATTTTTTAAATGTATAATTGTAAGTAAAATTTGAATTGTAAATAGATTTTTTTAAAGATCATTTTCTGCATTTTATTTCTTTATAACAAGCTTTCGTAGTAATGTAATGTTTTATATTAAAAATTTAAGTTAAGTTGTTATTATCTATTTTGTGTTAATTTAAAAAAAAAAAAAAAAACTTTATGGGAAGGTTATCAATAACATTTCATATTAAAGGATATTGCTAATATTACTAACTTCTTAAGTAGGTTTTGAAAATAAAAGTAACTTTTAAGTGATTTCTAAAACTGTGGAGGATTAACAATTTCATGTATAAATATTATTTATATTAAAATACTTATTAATATATTTTTAATTGAAAAAGTTTCAACTTTTATTTAGATTTGCATTTTCTTTTCTTAGACTTTTTATGATTCAGTGGGCTCTTTCCTTTTTCTATTTATCTTTCTCTAGACTTTACAGTCAAAGCATTACTCAATGTCTAGCTTGTATTTTTCATTGCACTTCTTTACTAAGGATAATATCAACACCCTCATTAAACATTAAAGTGTTTGAACTTAGATAGAATTACTAACAACCTTTCCCAACAACCTCATCAAACCTTAAGTGTTCGAACTAGACATAGAATTACTAAAAACCTTTCCTAACAACCTCATGAAATATTAAAGTGCTTGAACTACAAATAGAACTACTAACAACCTTTCCCAAACCATTCTAGCTTCTTGGTAATGAGTAGAAAAATAAAAGAGCCCTTAACTCATCATCAAAGTTTACTCTTACAAAAATTAATTAATTGGAGTTTGTGTTAAATTTATTTAAATGATGAAAAAAAAACTCACCTTCTCACATATTCATATTAAATAAATGTTTGATACAAATACCTTGGTGGGGGCTGAGAATTTTTCATACACTTTAACCAAGGTCGTCATCAAACACTTTATTCTCATTTTGATTGAAATGCTGAAAGTCACTAATGCTTCCATGCATAGCCATATTGCTCTGATTGCCTTTTTATTAGAATCTCTCATTCTTCATCTTTCACACTTCTAGGCTTTTGTTATAATTTGAGTGATCCTAGAAAATTGTTTTTCTAATATAGATAATCCTCTATTTCCATGTTTTATCACTAATAATTTTGGCCGTTAAAAATATGGACCCTCAAACCCTTTTTCCAATCACTTCTATTTGAGCTAGAATATTAATTTTATAAGCCAAATAATCCTTCAGCCATTAATAGTTAGGAAACAAAGCAATACAATCAAAATAAAAATTAAGCAATTTGAGCATTAACCTCTCATAAACAAGATTTATTTTTATTTCATCTACCAAAATAAAGTGATACAACCTATAACACATTTAATACAACCTTCTATTCAATTTCTCATAAGTTCGTCAAAAATAAAATGAGCTCTCAATAATACATAGTCTTAACCCAATACCTTCACTACAAAAAATAGCCTTCTAAGAAAAACTCCCCTAACATAATTTCTACACAACAGGATACAATGATCAACGATCTAAATTAACTATGAAATTATAACTTCTACACGACGTGATACAATGATCAGCGATATAAATTAACTATGAAATTATAATTTTATTTTACCTTACATTTTTTTCACAAAATCTCTCTTTAGTGTTAATCCTCTCGACTGCGTGATCAGATACCTACAGCTATAAAAAAAAAAACTAAGATAATTAGACTATGTAACGAATGATAAATGTCAAATTCATCAAATTTATTGAAGCTTCATATTCTTTGGTTCAAAATAAGCTCCAGTGGTTGTCATTGCTACATGTTTTGTGTGGTAACTTTTTTATTCGTAGAGATACCATTGACATGGACAAGAGAGAGAACACATGTTGCCAAGTCCAACATTGTTGCTTTCAAAGGTTTGCTTAGAGATGGCTCACCAAACTCTTGTCGTGCAGGGGTCCACTTTTCTCCCGTACCCATCTATCATCTTTTGGTTGGATTAAGGGTTTATAACGAGGGGACCTCCTATCATGGTGTGTTTTCCCCATTGGACAGTCTCAATTGTTTCCTTCCATGGTCATTATTTTATGATACTAATTAGGAGAATATGTACACAAAGAAAATAGAACCCATGCACAAAAGGTTAAAATTTTGAAAAAGGCTACCCATCAACGCTAAGAGATTACATCTCTTACGATCATATAGAGTCATAACTCTATGTGGAAATTGCCATACAGAAAGGGACAGTGTACGCTTGCCATTATCATGTTCAAATTCAAAACGTAGATAATTGACATTAAAGTTGCAGTATGTGATTAGAAGAACAACTATTATTGGCAATGCCATTCTGGAATTTAAAATCAGGAAATCACCCATATTTTATGCATGTTAAAACTCAGATTATATTCCGTGTTTTCTTGCTACGTGTCTCTATCCGTTGGACCCATACTTGTGGAACCTGGGGTCTTATTGGCACAATTCGACATACAGGAAAAGCACATACGAGAAGAAGAAACCAAAGGTCGCCTCGTTTTCTTGAGTTTAGTCCTGATGATAATATCGAAATCATAAAGTTCTCATAACTTAAATCTACCTATCTGACTATGTTATCACCTCCGTCGACTGGGTTATTTACGAGACTATTTATTGCCTCGAGATTTTCGTATCCATTTGTACACCCACTTGTTGTGATGGACTAGCTCATTAATGGCTTGAAAACGATGATAGTTATTGGCTTCAGATATTGTGTTAATGGCCACCTGCCATCCTGAGCACTACCCGATCTACTCAGGATCTACATTGGCTTCTCTGTGAGAAAGCACTTAGGTAAAAATCCTAATCTATCATTCTGCCTCGTCATTTCTTCGTGTAACTCTGTAAAATTTGGGTCGGCTCTGTCTCTGCTTTCGACAATCTTCGACGTTTAGTGAAATCATGGAGTATGGTGCTCTACCCGGTTTAAGTTGGTCCTTGGCCTGCAAAACTGGTGCAGGATACATGTTTAGGTGGTTATACACGTTCTCTCTTTCTTTATGACGAGCTTTCAAGCAAGCATTCGTTTCCTCATCCGAATCTCTAGCCACTAGTAGGTAACCTTTAACGATTTGATGTGTTAAATATTCTTTTTGTTTTTCTTTTAAGATTCAGCTCTGAGATTCCCGTTGTTCTCTTAATTATTAAATTTAACCCCCAATCTTATGTTGACAAGGTTATGGTTTTTGCCACTCTACATGTCGTCATTCATCGTCAACGGAAGAGTTCATGAGTTTCTAGGTATATACCTCGTCCAGGGTTTGTCATTTAACTAATTAGAGTTTTATTTCGACTTCATCATTTCTTGTTCTAAAACTTACAGGTGTTTTCTTCCTTGTGGGTTTTTTTGCAGGTGCTTCCCTTCCAAAGCATTTGGATTTGGGTTATTGGAGTTTATTTGTCGGATCCATATGACAATACCGCGTTGTCGTTGTTCCAGGTACTTGTTTGGTGGATTCACTTTTCGCATGGATTTTCCTTTCTCCACGCTGGTAGTTATGAAATTTGTGGCTAGGCTTACTGTGCCTAGGGCTTTAATTCGTCATTAGATTTGAACAGTGAGCTCGTAGATGCTCATTTGCTTTCTATCTGTGGTTACACATAGTAAGGTTGTTACACGAATTTTTGTATAATTATATAGAGGGTCTTCCTCTTGGATTTAATTCTTTCATTCATAGTTGGGTTTTCGAATTTTCTTATGTGAAGTTATTATAATGGGCGTAGAGAGCCGATTTAAAATAATTGTGTAGTTTTCAAACAAAGAGTTTCATTTTAAATTTACTTCTTGTATTTTGAAATGCAATAATATAAATCTTGTTCGGTGAACTCCAGTTATATGCAGTTTTCCTGGTTTATTCATAGAGATTTGTTTTATATGTGCCACGGTCTCTGGTATAAATATATGCATAGATACATATTTTCTTATGTCCTTATGTTATCTGATTATCGTGAGGTACCCAAATATTTGACTAGAAAACTTTTTTATAACTACATGGTTATATTTAAATGTATTTGTTTTCATTCGGCCTTCATTTGTATAGTGGATGCTTAATGAACAACATTATAGTTCTGGAGAAGTATTAGGTGGCTTAAACTTCGCACTGTTAAATTAATTTAAGTTCACCTACACAGTTTTCTCTTTCCTACATGTTGGTGACCAGACCACCTATTTTCTTGTCCATGCATAATTAGACTCGAGCCACGACGAATTTTTGGAGGAGGCTCTCCTCGTACTCAGAATCAATAGTGAGCTCCTTAAGGGTAGAGATAGGTTTCGTAGAGTTTTATAATTCCACTATATATTTTGAAATGTACAGTTTGTAATAGTAAATCATGTACCTTACCATACAAGTCATATCCCTGTTTATACATATATTCGACTTATAAAATGATAACTACTTCTCTATTATACTGAATAACATTTTTTGTCACTACATTACTAGGTTGTCTACCAACAACCTCTCTTGTGTTGCAACAATATTTATTCTTTACAGAGTTTCACCTCTAATTTTCCAGAATCTTCTCATTTCCATCTTTAGACCATTTCTAATACAACATGCAATAATTAAATAAACAACACACACTCTCATATACAGATCTCATTGTACGGTTTCTGTATATTTTAAAATATTAAAAATAACCAATAACTTATTTGAATGTGAACATTGTTGATGGTGTTCCTCCCAACCTTCAAGAGAGGCAATTACACCTTCTCTTGCCCCCGTGCTCCACTCCTGAGAGGTATAGGTTGACAATATATTTCTGTTGTGACCTCAGGACCCTTGTCCAGTCAGAAACATAAAAATATCAGGAATGTTGAGTGATTTCCATTGGTCTCTACTAGCTCTGGAAAATTTTCACACTCTCCTCCTTCGTCCCTGAACATAACGCCTATTCCTCACTGGTATAAGTCTCTTATCCCTAGAGGATCAGGTAACTATTCAAACTATCCAACCACCTTTCAGTTCTTGGAAAAATTTACCATCAACCCTTTTAGTTTTTATGGAACCACTTTCCATAACCAATTTTATTTTTCACAATAACAATAAAGAAAAATAAACTTTTCTAGAAAAAAAAATTAAGTGTCTTAGTATTTTCTTTTTAAAAATAATAAAATGTCGTTTAACTAATTAACAACTAGTTAACACTAAATGCAGTTGTCACAACTTCCCCCCTGGAAGTAACACTGTCCTCGATGTTTCACTCCAGCTCAAGAAATATCTCTGGGTAAGCCTCACGTACAAACCCCTCGTCCTCCCAAGTAGCCTCATCCGGGTCGAAGTGCCTCCACTGCACTTTAACCTAGGTGATGACTCACTTCCAGAGCATGATTTCTCTCTGGTCGAGTATGCATTGAAGCTCAACCAGAAACTCACCATTCGGCTCTTCCTACTAACAACAAAGTTTTTTTGTCAAATTTTCATAAACAATTCGTGCTTCAAGTTAAGATTTCCTAATTATATCCTACTTGAATATTCTGCCAATGAATTACATGCTTCGGATCATGCACATATCGCTTTAACGGGGACACATGAAACACATTCTGTACCAGTGTGAGGCAGGCAGTAACTATAGGTTGTGAAATCGAAGAGGTGGTAAGTAACAGGTACTAACATGAAATAGAAATGGGGATATCCTAGCAATGCTGGTTGTATTCATTCATCAATTGTCTTCTGGCTGGTCACTGGGTGAAGTCCCCCCGACAAGATCAATAGTGCCTGCTGCTACAATCCCTCTTGGCGATGTGGCTGGGTAAAGCCATCCAATATGCCACATGTCCTACCCTCTCCAAAATTTGGAAGGGTCCACAGAACCTAGGATCTAACTTGGCACAAGAGGCCCACCTAAAAGTAATCTTATTGGGTTTGATCCTCACATACACATGATCACCCACTTCGAATTCTCGATAATTCCTCTTCTTAACTGCATAGATTTTCTGCCAATCTTGTGCAACTTTCAAGTTTTGTCTAATCTTCTTTACTTCTGACTCTATTTCAGCCAGTATTTCGGGTCCCATCAGTAGTTTCGTTTCGGGGCTACTCCAATTTATGGGTGTGCGACATTGCCTCCCATATAGAGCTTCGAAAGGACTCATCTCAAGGGACTCCTAATAACCATTGTTGTAAGCAAATTCAACCAGGTGCAGATAGTCTTCCTATTTGGTTGGCTTCTACATCACGTACATGCGGAACATGTCTTCCAAAACTTGGTTTACCCATTCTATTTGTCCATCCTTTTGGGGATGATAAGCAGTGATAAAGTTTATTTGGGTCCCCAGACTTGTAAACATAGTTTCCAAAATGTTGAGGTAAACTTAACATCTCTGTCCGAAATAACAGTTTTTGGAATGTCGTGCAGTCTGAATATTTCTCTCTTGAAAATATCTGTTATCTGTACAGTCTTGTAAGTAGACTGTACATGTATAAAATATGCAGATTTACTGAAACTATCGATTACCACCATGATGGACTCATTGTGCCTCTTTGACCGCAGTAAACCCGTAATGAAGTCTAGGGATATGACCCCCCACTTCCATTCAGGTACTGGTATGGGCTACAACAGCCCTACAGGATGTTGATGCTCCACCTTGACCCGTCGACACTCCAAACATTTTTTTAAATGTTCAGCAATGTTTCTACGCATACCAGGCCAGAAATATATTTTTCTAATAACAGTTAACATTTTCTAGTATCCCTGGTGGTCTACATAGTTATTGCGATGATATTCGTTCATGATTAGCTCCTTTAGATCCACACGGTTTGGTACATATAACTTTCCTCTAAAGGTTAGCATTTGTTCTTTATTAACTCCATATTCATAAGTGTTTCCATGCTTTCTGGCCTCTTCCATTTGCTGCCATAGGAATTGATATTTAGGATCCTTCAGTGCTTCCTCTTTTACTTGATCCAAGAATTTGCATTCATGTTGATTACAGTAAAGCTCATAAACACAATGCAACTTTCTACTTAAAGCATCAACCACCCTGTTTTCCTTACCCTTGACGTTATGGATGTTCGTATCAAACTCACTTAGGAAGGCATTCCATCTTGCCTGATGGGAATTTAAATCAGCTTGTTTGAAATAACTGGTTAGGCTTCTATGATCCATCTTTAGTACAAACTTCTTACCCAGCAAGTAGTGTCTCCATACCCAGAGTGCATGTACTACTTTTGTTAACTCTAGAACATAGGCTGAATATCTTTGTTCATGTTCCTTCAACTTTCTTGACTCATAAGCCAATACTTTTCCTTCTTGAGATAAAACTGCCCCAACTCCCTCTTTACAAGCGTCTGTACAAACTTCAAATTCTTTGTTGAGGTCATCTACCCTCAACACTAGTCCAGTGGTCAATAGCTGCTTCAACCTCTCAAAACTGTTCTGGCACTCAACAGTCCACTTAAATATTTTTCCTTTTCTCTGCAAGGAGGTAATTGGAAATGCAATTCTGGAAAATCCTTCAATAAATCTTTGATATTACCCAGCCAATCCCATAAAGGATCGGATATCTGCCACATTCTGGGGTACCCGCCATTCCATGATTGTCTTGATTTTCTCTGGATCAACATAAATCCCTTATGCTGAAATGACATAGCCTAAGTACTGGATTTCTTTTTTGAAGAAATCACATTTGCTGAACTTAGCATACATTTTGTGTTTTCTTAACATTCCTAGCACAATCCTTAGATGTTCCCTATGTTCTTCCTGGTTCTTAGAATAAATTAAAATATTATCAATGAATATGAGTACAAAGTTATCCAGGAAAGGATGGAATATACCTTGCATTAATCTCATAAATTTTGCTGGTGCATTTGTCCAAAGGGTAACACCACAAACTCATAATGCTCGTACTTGGTACGGAAAACAGTCTTGTAAATGTCTTCATCCTTGATTCGGATTTGGTGATATCCAGATCTTAAATCTATTTTTGAGAATATTGTGGCTCCCTGCACCTGATCGAATAGATCATCAATCCTTGGTAAAGGATATTTATTTTTTACTGTTAACTTGTTGAGCTGTCTATATTCCATGCACATTTGCATGGTTCCTTCCTTCTTCTTAATGAACATCAGTGGTGCTCCTTAAGGGGACACACTTGGACGAATATATCCTTTGTCTAGAAATTCTTGTAACTACATTTTTAATTCGGTTAATTATGGAACACTCATTCTGTAAGGAGCCCTTGACATAGGTGATGCTCCTGGCATTAATTCAATGGTAAAATGAATATCTCTTCTGGGTGTTAATCCAGGTATGTCTTCCAAAAAGACATCCATGAAATCTTGTACCACTCGTATGTTCTCTATCATAGGAGACTTCTCCTTAGAATTAGCATATCCCACCTGGATAGCATAAATATGACATCCCTTCCTCATACATTTATTCATTTCGCATTAGGGGAATTTTGAGGTCTAAATCGGCCTCTTAAGAAAAATGTACAACCAAAATAAACTTTATAAGAACTAATAGGATTCAAGGTGATGATGTCAACCATGGGAGATGATTCACCATTTTTTAAGTAAAAGGGTAAAAAGATTAAAAAGTAATAAAATAATAAAACTACTTTTTCCACTCGTATTTTCAACTTAACTCCCAATTTTTTTACTCAAATTTCGAGTGGGAGTACTCGTTGGATGCAAAATTTAATTCCTCATCCAAGGAGTACCCATGTTGCATACTTTCGATGGACCCTTCTACATGAAAAATGAGAAATACATTTAAAAACGTGATTGCAATTACGTTTTTCATGTATTTTTCATTTTTCGTGTAGCAGGGTTCATCAAAAGTATGCTACATTGGTACTCCTTGGATTCAGAATTAAATTTTGCATCCAACGAGTACTCCCACTCGAAATTTGAGTTAAAACTTTTGGATAAAGTTGAAAAAGTAGTTTTTTCTTTTTTTCCCTCTAAAATTTGATGATGTAATCAAATCTTATTTTATTATTTCCACTATTATTTTATAATTTCCTTAGGAGGCCCATTTTAGACCTCAAAATTTCCCTAATGGGATGTTGTAATAGGATGTAGTTGTAGGGGTTTCTTGATTCCTTGAATCTCCTTGCGTGTTCCATCTTAAATTTTGTAATAAATGATATTTTCCTTGCAGTCCACCACGGTCCAATGTTTTTCTAGCCAATCCGTACCCAACAAAACATCATAGGACCCTAATGGCAGTATGTTCAAGTGTGCGTTTAATTGCTGGTCTGCAATTTACGATGTACAATTTGGAATTTTGGAAGTTACTTTTCTTTTTTTCCTGTGGCTAGTTGTACCAACCAAGGATTTTTGAATTTCTGCCCTCTTAATTTACATACTTCCACTATTTTGGGATTAACATAACTTAGACTTTCACCTGGGTCTACGAAAATAGAAACAGGTTGAGATAGTAACTTACCTTCCAACTCTATCATTGTTAGTTGATAGTTTGCATGCTGATCCTCCAACGTTGCGTTGATTCGAGGTATGTTTTGGGCCACATCACCTACTGTGAAAGCCTCCTCCAAATTTGCAATTGTTTCAGCTCTTGCTCGTTGTGGGAAATTTTTATAATAGTGTGCCTCACCACATCTCCAACACTGCAAAGGTGGCTTGGATAGTTGTCCTTGTTCTAGTTTGCTAGAAGCCTCTGTAGGCCTCTCTTCAGCTGGCCATCAGGTTCTTTAATGATTTCTACCAAACTGATTTCTTACAAAACTTCGTGCAAAATTCTTAAAATTATTACTTTTGGCACCCTTGAAGTTTGGGTTGTTTTTTTGTCATTTTCTTGGCTACCAATTTTTGTCCACTTCCCCTTTTGTCTTGGACTACTGATAGCACATTCGTGCCTTACAAATGGCTTCATCCATGGTTCTATGATTTACAAACTCAATTTGTTCCTTCATATGAGTTGGTAGACTACTCAGAAATCTTTGAACCCTAACCTTTTCATCTCTGAGGTATGGAACATATCTTAATAGAGAGGTGAACTTGGTAACACACTCGTCCATCGTCATCTGACCCAGTTTCAAGTCATGAAATTCTTTAGATTCCTCATCATAAAAACGTTCCGTCAGATATTTATCTTTAAAATATTGCTGGAATGATTCCCATGTAACATCTTGATCTTCAATGCTGCAAACATTCTTTACTTCCTCCCACCACAGGGTGGCTTTTTCCCTCAATTGATATATGTCCAATCTGGCTTTTAAGTTTTTGTTGTATTCGTACACTTGAAAATATCTATTCATATTTATCAACCAAGCCTCTGCCACTTCCTTAGCTTCTCCATCAAATGTAGGTGGTTTTATTCTTCGAAACTCACCTTGAAGCTCCACTTTTTGCTTCTTAACCTCTTGCTGATCTAACACATTGCCAGACTCTACTTCATTATAATTTTTGTTTTTGTTGCTTCGCTGTGAAGTCTTCTTTCCACTCTTTTAGTGGTGTGGTCATTTGTTTGTCGCTCGTTACCTTCCTGCATGTCTCTATCAGCACTAGGTTGTTCCATTCCCTGATTTTGCTTGTCTGACAGGATCTTGAGTATTTTTTCTGGCGCCTGCATCAAGTGCTTGTTATCACTCCGAACCCGCACCATTTCCTCCTATAGCTTATGTACTGTATTCAACAGTATGCTATTTTGGTGTTGTTGTTCCTCCCACAGTCTACTTGTTTGTTGGTGCTGATCTACACTTAGCTGAACCCACATCTCAGGACTCATTTCTGGTCATGGTTGAGGTTCCCCGGTGTTCTGGGGTAGTTTTTGCGTTGACCCCCTTCTCATATCGTTTCTTATTATGTTTCTTTTATGTGCATCAGTATACACACAACTTAAATCGTTAGTTGACCCTTAGGGTCCCAACGTACGAACGCTGCTCCGATACCACTTGTAACATATAGGATAAAAACAAAAAAAATATTACTTACTACTACACCTACAACACTTTGACTATGATGAAATTTACTTAATTTACATTGGAGTCATAAATCACTCAAGTGTTGATTTGTAGTGTTGGGTTTAGTCCTTATGATAATATCGAAATCATAAAGTTATCATAACTTAAATCTACCTATTTGACTATGTTATCACCTCCGTCGACTGGGTCATTTATGAGACTATTTATTGCCTCGAGATTTTCATATTCACTTATACACCCACTTGTTGTGATGGACTGGCTCATTAATGGCTTGACAGTGATGTTAATTATTGGCTTGGGATATTGTGTTAATGGCCACCTACCATCCTGAGCACCATCCGATCTACTCAGGATCTACAGTAGCTTCTCAGTGGGAAATCACTTAGGTAAAAATCCTAATCTATCATTGTGTCTCGTCATTTCTTCGTGCAACTCTGCAAAATTTGGGTCAGATCTGTCTATTCTTTCGCCGATCTTTGGCGTTTAGTGAAATCACGAAGTATCATGCTCTACCTAGTTTAAGTCGGCCCTCGGCCTGCAAAACTAGTGCAAGAAACACATTTAGGTGGTTATACCCATTCTCTCTTTCTTTATGGTGAACTTTCAAGCAAGAAATCGGTTCCTAATCCAAATCTCTAGCCACTGGCAGGTAACCTTTAACGATTTGATGTGTTAACTATTCTTTTTGTTTTTCTTTTAAGATTCAGCCCTCAGATTCCCGTTGTTCTTTTAATTAGTAAATTTAACCCCCAATCTTATGTTGACGAGGTTATGTTTTTTGCCTCTCTACAGGTCGACGTTCATCATCAATGGAAGAGTTCATGAGTTTCCAGGTATATACCCCATCCAGGGTTTGTCATTTAATTAATTGGAGTTTTATTTTGAATTCATCATTTCTCGTTCTAAAACTTATGGGTGTTTTCTTCCTTGGGGGGTTTTTTGCAGGTACTTCCCTTCCAAAGCATTTGGATTTTGGTTATTGGAGTTTATTTGTTGGACCCATCTGACAATACCGTGTTGTTGTTGTTCTAGGTACCTGCTTGGTGAATTCGCTTTCCGCATGGATTTTCCTTTCTCCACGCCGACATTTATGAAATTTGTGCCTAGGCTTAGTGTGCTTAGGGTTTTAATTCTTCATTATATTTGAATAGTGAGCTTTTAGATGCTCATTTTCTTGCTATCTGTGGTTACGCACAGTATGTCTGCTACCCGAATTTTTGTATAATTATATAGAGGACCTTCCTCTTGGATTTAATTCCTTTATTCATAGTTGGGTTTCTTAATTTTCTTATGTGAAGTTATTATAATGGGCACAGAGACCCGATTTAAAGTAACTGTCTAGTTTTCAAAGAAAGAGTTTCATTTTAAATTTACTTCCTGTATTTTGAAATGCAGTAATATAAATCTTATTCGATGAACTCAGTTATATGCGGTTTTTATGGTTTACTCATAGAGATTTGTTTTATATGCACCATGGTCACTGGTATAAATATATGCACATATACATATTTTCTTATGTCCTTATGTTATCTGATTATCATGAGGTACCTGAATCTCTGACTAGATAACTTTTCTATAACCACATGGTAATATTTAAATGTATTTGTTTTCATTCGGCCTTCATTTGTATAGTGGATGCTTAATAAACAACATTATGTTTCTAGAGAAGTATTAAGTGGCTTAAAATTTGCACTGTTAAATTCATTTAAGTTCACCTACACAATTTTCTCTTTCCTACATGTTGGTGATCGGACCACCTATTTTCTTGTCTGTGTATAATTAGACTCGAGCCACGGCAGATTTTGGGAGGAGGCTCTCCTCGTACTCAGAATCGATAGTGAGCTCCTTAAGGGTAGTGACAGGTTTCACGGAGTTTTATAATTCCACTATATATTTTGAAATGTAGAGTCTGTAACAATAAATCATGTATCTTACTATACAAGTTATATCCATGTTTATACATATATTAGATTTATAAAATGACAACTACTGCTCTATTATACTGAATAACATTTTTCATCACTGCATTACTAGGTTGTCTATCAACAGCCTCCCTTGTGTTGCAACAATATTTATTCTATAGTTATCCTATCAATTCTCGAAATTAATTTACAGAGTTTCACCTCTAATTTTCCAGAATCTTCTCATTTCTATCTTTAGACCATTTCTAATACAACACACAATAATTAAATAAACAACACACACTTCTGTATACAAATCTCACTGTATTGTTTCTATATATTTTAAAATATTAAAAATATCCAGTAACTTATCTGAATGTGAATAGTGTTGATGGTGTTCCACCCAACCTTCAAGAGAGGCAATTACGTCCTCCTCTTGCCGCCGTGTTCCACTCCTGATAGGTACAGGTTGAAAGTAGATTTCTGTTGTGACCTCAGGACCCTTGCCCAGTCAGAACCAAAAAACTCTTAGAAATGTTGAGTGATTTCCACTGGTCTCTACCAGCTCTGGAAAGTTTTCACACTCTTCTCCTCCGTCCCTGAATATAATCCCTATCCCTCACAGGGATAAGTCTTTTATCCCCAGAGGAGCAGGTAACTGTTCAAACTGTCCAACCACCTTTGAGTTCTTGGAAAAATTTTACCATCAACTTTTTTACTTTTTATGGAACCACTTTCCATAACCAATTTTATTTTTCACAATAACAATAAAGAAAAATAAACTTTTCCAGAAAAAACATTGTCTTTGTCTTTTCTTTTCAAAAATAATAAAATGTCATTTACCTAATTAACAACTATTTAGTGTAGATAACATCAAGATAGAAACAATAGATGGGGACGGACACAGAGATGGCTTCTGCTAGGGTTTTATGCCTGGCCGCCGCCGACAAAGACTTTGCCTCTGCTCCTGCCCTGTTCGGCTCTGCCATAGCCGTCGACTTCACAGTAAGCTCTGTGCTTCCCTCAGCCGCTACTCCAAGCGGTCATCATTTCTCGGGTTGCAGACTTCAAGGGAACGCATGCATAATTCCTGCAGTCGATGGCTCCACTGCTTGCTCTGCGCCCTTCACCGTGGGCGAATCTGGTGGTTTTCTCCGCCCAAGTCGCAGATCCATTGAGAAAGCTTTCGCTGTTCCTGGAGGTCATTTCTACAAGCGCTTACCAGTTTCTATTGCCTCCCTTCACCGAGATTCGGATAGCGGAGGGGACGTCATTGCTGGCCAGAATAGGGTTGTAGGCTCCAGCATTCTTGCCGCCCCAACCTATGCAGGGCCCCTGCAACGGCTCAGTCTCTGCCTCTCAGAGAAGCAGGGCAAACTGGATAGGCGGTTGCTTTAGGAGGGTTTCGATATTCAGCCAGCTGCTCCCATAGCCAAAGGCCTTCCAAATCTGGGTACACAATACCAGATTCAAATCTCTCTTCCTTCCGGGGGAACGAAGCTGTTATGGGTGCAGGCCATGGATCTGGTGCAGGACCTTCTGCAAGATCTTGACCTCAAATTGGGAATTCCCTCAAGACTCCTGAGACTGCTTTACAAAGGTAAACAACTTGAAAACCATTTACCCCTGTTTTTCTACAATATTGAGAAAGATGCTTTAGTTGTGTTATCCTTTCGCTTGAGAGGTGGAGCTCCTGGGAAAACCTCCTCGGCTCCTGCCTTCTCCTATAAGGATGCAGTTCACACACACACAACCAAGAAAGCAACTCAACAACCTGAAGCTCCTAAGCCTTTTCTGGTGGATAAGCTTGAGGAGGTTCCCACTGTTGTGTTTACCCATGCAAAAATTGCAAATGATCTTCAAAATTTAGCAGAAAGAGCCATCATATGCAGATTTAATGGATTGTGGCCGTGATCAAAGGAACTCTATGATTGGATCCATGCTAACTGGACTCACCATTGCAAAGTCAGCTTCTGTTCAAAAGGATATTTCATAGTTCTGTTTGATAATATTAAGCATTATGAAAAGGCTATCGAAGAAGGTCCCTGGTTCATGGGAACAGCAGGGCTCTTCTCAACTCCATGGTTCCCAGATTTTGACCCAGCAACTGCTGTCATCACCAAGACACTTGCTTGGATCAGGCTTCCCAACTTACCAGTCCATCTATGACATGTTAGAGTCTATAAAGCGATTGGAAACACCTTGGGAAATTTTCTGATGGGAGATTATTGGCGAGAAAACAAAGGCCTTTACACATATGCCAGAATATGTGTGGAACTAGATTTAAGCAAGGGACTTCCAAACTAGATCAATCTCAAAATAAATGACTTTGTATGGACTCAGACTCTGGATTATGAGAATACTGCCTTCCGCTGCCGACACTGTCACCAAACAGGGCATCTGCAGAACTCTTTCCCAGCTCTCCCGGCAAAACAGAAAAAGGTGAATTCCAAGCCCAATTCTAAACGATGGGCTCCATACTCTCCGCCTCCTGCAACAGACTCTGATTCATCTTGCTCAGAAGATGATGGAAGTGATGCAGATTTGGTTCAGAATCAGTCAATGGACATCCCCACCGATGCTTAGGCACACCCACCTGATAATGCCGTTGCTCAGAAGCGCTCCCATGTGACCTCCTCTTCCGACTCAGATAAGGAGATCCCCCCTATGGAGAACTCCGATCTTCATGTTGTTTTGGCTCATTCACCCCAGGATGGATGGGTTAAAGTTAGTAAAAATAAAGGGAAGAAGCTTCGTATAGAGGCCTCTGCCCACTCTTGGTAATTTTCAGTCTTTATGCCATCCAGTCTTTTCTTGTGATTCCTTGCTTGTTTCTCTCCTTATCCAGAGCCGAGGTTGATAGTTTTATCATTTCCGGTTGTTGGTTTTCTGTTTCTCATGATTGTATCATCATATTGTACTATATTTCTACTCAATAGAATCAGTCTTATTCAAAAAAAAAAAAAAAAAAAAAAAAAAACTAGTTAGTGTAGAAATTTGAATAACTGATATATTATTCACCGATATTCTCCTGATCACACACTATTGTAACTTCATGCACAATACAGAATCTCTTCTACCATTGATCATTAATTGCGGAAATAAAAACAATCACATGCACACATTAAAACCATAAACAATCACACATATGAACACAGTATTTCATGGGAAAGCTTAAAGCTGAAAACCCCAAACTATATGTATATTATATGTCATAGAGATCATGTAACAATCATTGTACAACACTCCTCACAAGTTCTCAGCGCAACCTCCAATTGCTACACACTAATCAAGCTAGATCTAGAAAAACACATGCTCCAATCTCTGCCACCTGATAGCCAGCCTCTATTGTGTAATCAATGCTGAAGAATGGCTCATAAATAACTTCGAACCACCTGGCTTGTACTGCACAATCCTCATTGTCTTCTCCAATCACTGGTTGTTTCAAATATGCAACAATATAGTCATAACTGATAGTCACACTGCTCTTTCACCTATCTCTTCACTGGTCTCCACTGAAACTGTCCATGCACTGAAGTTAAATGATGTATTATTTAGTTGATTAATGAGTTTATAATTAGTGAATTAGTTAATAATGAATTCACACCACTCTTCACTAGTGTATTAATCAGTTAGACTAAATACAACTAGCTCAACTATGTTTAGATTAGTTAAACTGAACACAACTCCATTAACTCCTCAATCAACTCCACCAAACTCTGTCACATGAGTTCTAACTGGAAATATCCATCTGTCATCCCACTTAACCCTTAGAATAGTGTAATTCCTACCGTAATGGGCTTAAACACATGCGTGCACTCAGCGTACTCCAAGAGAATAAGATAATGTTTATAGTCCAAATATTATTAAGAGCTAATAATATTCGACATATCTATTTTTAGACTGGAAATATAAAAATAGATTCCGCCCAATATGTCTAAAAATAGAATTCCATCTATTTTTTCTGACTTTTCCAACCATCCACAAATAGCATCTTGCAACTCATAGAACATGATCCATATGTCTAAAAATAGGCTTTGCGCCAAAAATAGCCTACAGGCCCACTTTGTGAAGGTGACTTATTTCCACTAAGCTCATCATCTTTTTTCAATCTCAACACTCCCTCTCAACAAGATAAGGATTATCTACCACCCCTATCCTGCCTCTTTGGTATTCGAATTTGCTCCTGGTGAGCACCTTCGTCAATATATCAGCATCCTGATCCTCCGTGGGAATATATGAAAGTAACATGATCTTCCATTGCACACAATCTCTGATATGATGATACCAGATGTCAATGTGTTTAGATCTATCATGAAATACTAGATTAACCGAGAGTTTAATGCAACTCTGATTATCACAATAAATCATAGTAGGATCTAAGTGTGAACCAAACAACCCGACCAAGATCTTCCTCATCCATATAGCCTCGCATGCAGCCAAATTCTCTGCCATATACTCGGCCCTGCGCTGAACTGAGTGCCACGAATCTCTGCTTCCTGCTGTACCAAGAAACTGTTGTCGACCCGATACTGAAAATCCCTCCGGATGTGCTCTTTCTGTCCGTTGGGCTCCCTGCCCAATCTGCATCCGTGAAGCCACATAGCCTCACCTCATCCGACTGTCTGTACCATAATCCATATCCCGATGTGCCTATGAGATATCTCAATACATTGCTTTCCTGCCTTCCGGTAGAGCGCTTGGTAAACAGCCATGAAAGCTTGTGAAAGTGGTTAACAACATAGCATATGTCGGGTGTATTGACCAGATACATAAGCGACCCCACCAACTGTCGATAAACAGTGGCATCCACTACCTCCGCTGAAGTAGCATCCTCCTTCCTCCATCCACTGGGAAGAGGAGTATCAACAGGCTTGCAGCCATGCATGTTGAACTTCTCCAGTATCTCCCGGGCATAATTGCCTTGAGAAACAAACAGTCCATCACTGCGCTACCAAATTTCCAATCCCAGGAAATAATGAAGGAGGCCCAAGTCCTTCATCTCAAACTCCTTTGTAAGATCAGCCTTGCATGAGTGTATCAACAGTTCATCACCCGTCAAAATCAAATCATCTACATAAAGTACAATGATCAACAACTTACCCTCCACCACAATCTAGTATAGGTTCGGATCTGCCTCACTCTTGGAGAATCCAAGTCCGATGAAATAACTGTCTATCCATGTGTACCAAGCACGAGGTGTTTGTTTCAACCCATACAACACTCTCTTGAGCCTGCACACATGCGACTCACTACTGAACATCTCAAAACCTTTGGGCTACTCTATGTACACCTCCTCCTCAATCACCCCATTGAGGAACGCAGTCTTCACATCCATCTGATGAATTTGCCACCCCATCTGCACCGAGAGAGCAATAATCGTCCGTATGGAAGAATACCTTGTGACAGGTGCAAAGGTTTCCTCATAATTGATCCCATCAATATGTGAGAAGCCTCGGGCAACAAATATTGCCTTGTACTTCTCCACACTCCCGTCAGCTGCTTGCTTCACTTTGTAGATCCATCTCGAACCCACCACTAATTTCCCTTCTGGGCTTGGGACAATCTCCCATGCACTATTTCTGACAATTGAATCATACTCTTCCACCATGGCATCTACCCATGCGGGATCCTCCACAGCTTCCTCGAAAGAGGATGGCTCCGTCATGATACACTTGCTCATAAGAGCCATGTATCCAATATACCGGTCAGGTGACCCTAACTCTCTGTCTCGCATTTGTGGTCAAATTGCTCTACAGCCTTCTGCATCTTGAGCCAGTCGCTCAGCTTACGTAGTGCGCTTCCGCCCTGCGATGGTTGGTACTGCATGGTGGTCTCTTCCACTCCATGAACCTCATCTTGTGGTGATCCACATCTGAGACTCATCATGGAACTAGCCGTCCTCATGCGCATGCAAGTGTGGCTCCCTCTCAAGCGAACACTTCATGGCTTTCTCCTCATGAAATTTGATATCCCGTCGCACAACGATCTTGCAAGCATGCGGAAAATACACACGATAG
Source organism: Pinus albicaulis (assembly GCA_034641835.2). Classification (NCBI taxonomy): domain Eukaryota; kingdom Viridiplantae; phylum Streptophyta; class Pinopsida; order Pinales; family Pinaceae; genus Pinus; species Pinus albicaulis. The sequence goes on along the minus strand of CM076576.1, from coordinate 325,527,404 downwards.
TTGTGGGGTGTGTCGGTCTTGCCCCACAAATATCCCAACCTCTGCAGTCGACTCCAGCTTCTTCCTGGCATCCTTCGTCACATGAATGTAAACAGGTGAACCAAAAATCCTCAAATGGGAAATATCAGGCTTCTTACCAGAAAATGCTTCCTCAGGTGTACTCATGCCAAGTATCCTATGAGGACAACGGTTCTTCACATATACTGCAGTATTGCATGCCTCAGCTCACAAGTGTATGGGAAGGCCCTAATCATGCAACATTGCTCGTGCAGCACCCATGATCGTTATGTTCTTTCGCTCTGCAACCCCATTTTGCTGTGGGTTATGAGGTGCTATGAGCTCTCTTTGAATTCCTTTTGCGCTGCAAAAGTCCTTGAATTCGCCAGAGATGAATTCACCACCATTGTCGCTCATAAGAGCCTTCACCTGCTTCCCCGATTATTTCTCAACCAGTGCCTAGAACTCACAGAACTTTGAGTATGTCTCGCTCTTCTTCTGCATGAAGAAGATCCAACACTTACGAGAAAAATCATAAAAAAAATATCACATAGTACTTGTGCTTTGCTGTCGAAGCTACTGAGAAAGGTCCACACATGTCTGTGTGAATTCTCTCAAGGATCGTCGTGGCGCGACTATCCTTCTCGTGAAAGGTGGCTTTCACAAATTTTCCCAAGGTACATCCCTTGCTGGCAGTCCTAGCGCACGGGAGTACCCTTGAGCTTGATAGAAATCTCTTCCCAGAGTATCTTCAAAGCTCCATGGTGAAAGGTGACGATCTTGATTGCCACAACTCCACCATCATCACAACTCACCACTCCCTACGCATGCACGCCATTCACCGCACGTTGGAGTCTACGCAATTGATAAAGGGTCTTAACTCGAACTATCCTCACGGTCTCAAGTTGTCTTACTGCGCGGGAAAGACTTTCCCTCGCTAAAGACAACATCATATCCCTTGTCTTCTAACATCGCCACAGAGATAAGATTCTTCTTTAATCCTGGAACATGCATCACTTCCTTCAATACGAAGGGTTTACCAGACTCCCTCTCAAAGGAAATGGTACCGATACCGGTCGCACTGTATCTACCATCATCGCCCATCTCGATGTGCACTCCAAAATTTTTCTCATCCAGATCAGTAAACAAATCTTGATCTCCCGTCGTGTGAAAAGACGCACCACTGTCAAGAAACCACACTGAACCCATCACACTTGAGACCAAGCATGCGATCAGTGAAAAATCCAGCTCAAACTGCCAGGCTAACGCCTCTCCAGCTACAGATCCAGCAACCTACTTATTTTTCTTCTTTTGTGGACAATTAGTGGCATAATTTCTGTGTTGGTGACAGTGAAAGCACTTCACCTTGGACATGTCCTGCTTCTTGCCTTTCGCACCGGATTGAGAAACATTCTTCTTGCTCTTCCCCTTCCTTGCTTTGGTAGCCAAAGCACAATTTTCTTCATCTAAGTTCTTTAATGAAGATCCGTCCCTGGTACTTCGCCTTATCTCCTCTTTCGCAAGATCCGACCAAAGTCGCTCCCATCCTGGCAATTTCTCCTGACCATTGACAGAGTCCTAATAGGAATGCCAACTCTTCGGAAGCCCAAGGAGAGCCAAGCTCACCAAGTCCTCGTCATCAACAGTAATCCCCACACTTCCTAGCTCATCCCTACATTGGATGAACTTCGTGAGGTACTTGGGCATACTGTTGCCTTTCTCCATTTTTATGTTCCTGAGTTTATCCTTGAGTGCCAACTTCCTCTGGTCGCTCTTGCTTTTAAATAAATCTATCAAAGCTTTCCACATCAAGAATGGAGAAGCTTTACCATGAAGGCTGGACACTATGTGATCCTTCAAACCTTCCAACAGAATCCTTCGACACTTTGCTGTCTTCTTTTGCCATGTGTCAAGTACGACAGCATCACTAGAAGTAGGTTTTGGAATTTCTGCATCTATGAACTCCTTCAACCCATTGTCATCCAGCACCGCCTCCATCCTGTCCTTCCATGCAATATAATTCAAGCTGCCCTCATGGGCATACTCCAATCACAATCTATTGAAATACATCTCAACTTCGACACCAAGAAAACACTACTGCAAATTCGAATTCCACCAGCTCAAAACTCAACCGCTTCAATGTTTTGCAATTGCTCCAATGATTAATCTCGCTCCGATACCATGTAGAAATTTGAATAACTGATATATTATTCACCGAGATTCTCTTGATCACACACTATTTTAACTTCATGCACAATACAGAATCTCTTCTACCATTGATCATTAATTGCGGAAATAAAAACAATCGCATGCACACATTAAAACCATAAACAATTACACATATGAACACAGTATTTCATGGGAAAGCTTAAAGCTGAAAACCCCCAAATATCTGTATATTATATTTCATAGAGATCATGTAACAATCATTGTACAAAGCTCCTCACAAGCTCTCAGCACAACCTCCAATTGCTACACACTAATCAAGCTAGATCTAGCAAAACACATGCTCCAATCTTTGCCACCTGATAGCCAACCTCTATTGCGTAATCAATGCTGAAGAATGGCTCATAAATAACTTCGAACCACCTGGCTTGTACTACGCAATCCTCATTGGCTTCTCCAATCACTGGTTGTTGCAAATATGCAACAGTATAGTCATAACTGATAGTCACACTGCTCTTTCACCTATCTCTTCACTGGTCTCCACTGAAACTGTCCATGCACTGAAGTTAACTGATGTATTATTTAGTTGATTAATGAGTTTATAATTAGTGAATTAGTTAATAATGAATTCACACCACTCTTCACTAGTGTATTAATCAGTTAGACTAAATACGACTAGCTCAACTATGTTTAGATTAGTTAAACTGAACACAACTCCATTAACTCCTCAATCAACTCCACCAAACTCTGTCACATGAGTTCTAACTGAAGTATCCATGCAATAGCTCCACATAACCCTCGGGAATAGCGTAATTCCTTCTGTCAGCTCCTGTGCCACATCTGTGCACTTAACTGAAGTGCTCCAAGAGAATAAGATAATGTTTATAGTCCAAATATTATTAAGAGCTAATAATATTCGACATATCTATTTTTAGACTGGCAGTCTAAAAATAGATTCCGCCCAATATGTCTAAAATTAGAAGTCCATCTATTTTTTCGCTTGACCAACCATCCACAAATAGCATCTTGCAACTCATAGAACTTGATCCATATGTCTAAAAATAGACTTTGACCCAAAAATAACCCTGCGGGCCCACTTAGTGAAGGCGACTTCTTTCCACTAAGCTCATCATCTTGTTGCAATCTCAACGAGTTAACACTAAATGCGAGTTGTCACATAGTAACGATAAGAATATATATATATATATATATATATATATATATATATATATATATATTCAGAAAATCTTATGATAAGAGTGCTTGAATCATGTTTTTGATGGTGGAAATAAATTCAGCACCATCAAAAACCCAAAATCTTGTAGGTTAGACAACTATAATCCTGAATTTCAAAAATTTCCACTGAGTCTTTTATAAAATTGGTGTAAAACAATTCATTACTTAAGAGAAAAATATGCCTTTAGTCTAAGGCTTTCTAAAACTACCACCCAAATAAAGTTAAAAACATTGAAAATGGAATCTTTACTTTTAGTTAAGGCCCTTATATCTTTACTTTTAGTTAAGATTTCTTCAATGGAATCAAGATTGATGTTAGATTTTCTTTCTCTCAATTTTAGTAATGTGTATGTATACATTAAATAGAGTATAGAAAAAAAATATCCATGTTGGCCATTCAACATTATTAGTCTTAATTACACCTTGTAAAATCTAGAAATTAAAAAAAAAATTACAATTACACTTTGTAAAATCTAGAAATTAAAAAAAAAAAAAAAAGTTACATTTTGTCTTTCCTTGTTCTATACGATCAAAGCATTACCCAATATCTCACTTGGGATTTTTTGTTGCATTTTCTAGCTAAGTGTAACACCAACAATGTCATCAAACTTTAAAGCGATTTAACTAGAAATTGAATTACTCACATATATAACCAAGCCATTATAGTTTTTTTTGGCAATGAACACAAGACCAAAAGAGCACCAACCTCATCATTGCTCCTACAAAAATTAATTAATTGGTAACTATGTTAAATTCATTTAAATGGTCAATCATTAACCCATTTTTTGTAAGTTTAATAAAAAATACCTTGTTAGAAGCTAAATACTTTTTACAATTTAACCTTCATGAAACCCTATATTGTTTCTCTTGACCTTGAAATACCATTGTTGTTGGAAATAACCATATTATTCCTACTCTCATTCCTATTCCATATTGTTGGAAATAAACAATTATAGTCAGTATAACACTAAATCACAGGAAAACACCCAACCACCAGTAAATGAGCTCTTAAAAATATAATTCTGAGGGAGTTTTAGTGTAGATTTAAAAAGCGTTTACAAAAATACTATACGACAAATTCGGAGCACAGAATTTGAGAAATATTGAAAATATAAAAAATGAAAGTCTTCGCTTTAATACTGCTGGACAAAATTTCGAAAAAGTACGATGGTGGCCTGTTAGCTAACTAACTTAGGTAGAGAATGGACCACGCTTGAAAAACTTTGTTTGCATGTGTGCCACATTTATTTCTTCTTTTTATTTGGCAATTAATAAAGTGAGCATACATCGTGAAAAGATTCATTAGCCAAGCACTTTATAGTTCCTCACGAATTAAAAATTGTTTTCTTCAGTATTGTTTTTATTTAGGTATGGATTTTGATTACACTGGTTTTTATTTTGTTGTGGCTTATACTAGTCTTTCAAGGTAATTGTTAATAGTTTGTGGATGCATGGCTGAATGTTGTGTAAGGTAATTAATCGGTGTTATTTAAATTAAATGGTTAAAAAATATCGATAGTTATATTATATATTTTGTTAAAATTTTTAAAATAGTTATAAAACTAAATAAATTTTAAATTATTATTAATTATAAAAAAATATTATTTAAATTAAATATATATATTTAAAAAGTATGGATAAGATGGTTAATCATAAAGATGTATTTTTGTGGAGGCTATTAACAATGTTCTAGGCTGATATCATGGTTTATTAATACCACTTGCCAAAAAAATTATCATGCACTTTAAATGACAAGTGTTTATGTGATATTTTTTCTTTTAATTAATCAATTTAACTAAAATAGAAAAAAAGAAAAAAACATAACTACTTTGAAAATAAATCTCAACATTTGATTTGTATATATTATTATGAATATGCTAGATTATTCCATGCAAGTTAAACACCTGCCATTAACTTAGTTATGTTTATCTACTTATTTGGCTTTTATGATGAGTATTGCTTGCAATGGTGGATTTAGTTGCATTTATGTTGCAGTTGACATAAAATAGATAATAATTTTGCAACTTAATTAAAATGCATTAAAATTCATCTCTGTGAGAGGCACTGTCCATCCTAATATGGAAGAGATATTGTAATATCATGTCTTACCCTACCTTGTTTAACATTTTTCTTTGGTCGAATTACATAACAATAAAAACAAAATGAAATTAAAAAAAAAAAATTGTAATTATAATTATTAATAAAACAATTAATTAAAATTAAACTGTTATAGGTCTATTTTTTGAGTGACAAGAAATTTGATTAGTATCTCAAATGGACTTGGTAGATCCAAAATTAAAATGAATCTAAATTGATTTAGTTAATTAATGTAGTCACTATTTTAACTTACAAAATAACATTTATCATTTAAATCAAATAATATATTATATAAATAATAAATATAATATTATGATATTAATATTAAACTAAATTTAATACGAATAGTTAAAAAATAAAATTTAATTAAATTATAATTTTGTAAGTCTTCTTTTAAAATAAACATGAAAATTGAACCTAAATAGTTTTTATTATCTTAATCTAAATTTAATTGAGGAAAATGATTATTATCATTCTAACTTACTTTTAATTTATAAAAACAACACAATAATCTTTATTATAATTATCTTTAAGAAAATCATTATTATAACTATCTTTAAAAAATATCACCATAATAATTAAATTTTTTCTTCACTCTCCAGGGTGTATTGAAAGTTCATTTCATACTTAGAGCGACAACGCAATAAATAATGCCTAATGCATTTAGGTTTTTCTTCACCTTACTTCATGGAGTACTGAAAATTCATTTTATATTTGATGCTTTTTATATTTAATGTTACTTGGGGACAAAATAATGCATTTAAATGCAAATCTATAAAATATTATGGCCAAATTGTTTATTCAAATCCATAAAATATTATGGCCAAATTGTTTATAAATATACTGTAATATTATTTTAAATTTTTATATTTAAAATTTTATTTAAATGCAAATGAATAAAAAATTTAGCCAAATTGTTTGTATAGTAGTTAATTTATTTATATAATTTTCATTTCATATATCAAGATATTAGGAATTTTGCTTCTGTGATCCATAAAATGTGATAAAAATCTTTTGGTGAAAATTACATCAAAATAGATTTGGTCGACGCGTTTGGAACCAACCAGTGTGGTTCATCATCTTGTCCTGATGATGAACCACACTGGTTGGTTCGAAAAGCATCGACCAAATCTATTCTGATGTGATTTTCACCCAAACATTTTTATCACATATCAAGATATTAGTTTTATTAAAATAATTTAAATATAACCATCAATATATATATATATACATATATATATATATATATATATATATATATATATATATATATATATATATATTGATCAAATAAAAAGTTTGTGAGAAAATCTTTCCGTAAAAATCACATTAGAATAATTTTGGTCCACGCGTTTCGAACCAGCCAGTGTGGTTCATCATCACGACAAGATGAAGAATCTGATTAGATAATCTAATTAAATAGATAAGAAAATCTTCAACTAGTCGTTTTTAAGATAACGGCTAGTTTGACTAAACCTAAGAAATGAAAACAAAAATATAAATTAATGATTTCTTATTTATTTAATATTAAATGCTTATGGTTTAAAATTGAAATGTTATTTCTTTTTATTCTTAAAAATTTTTAAAAATAATTTTTTTAATTAATTAATTAATTTATTTATCTATTTATTTATTTATTTATTTTTTAAATTTTATATTTAAGATTAAAAGATAAAATATCAACCTAAATAATAAAACTAAATAAAATTGAAAATAAAATAAAAATAACCATAAAAATTAAATTAAATTAAATTAAATATACAAATAAAAACAAGTAAGTAAATAAATAAATATTAATAATTTTAGTTTAAAAATTATATTCTTATTTAATAATATGTTATATAATAATAATCATAAGTTTTAAAAATAAAAAATAAAAAAATAAATGTATAAAAATATTAATATTTTTATTTTTATTTTATTTTATTTTTATTTTATTATTATTATTTTTTAAATATAAAACTATAAAAATCTCCAACTATCCGTTTGTAACATAATGGCTAGTTTGATTAAACTTAGGAATTGAAATCAAAAAATATAAAATAATAATTACCTATTTAATTTATTATTACATATTTTCCTCCCATTTCATTTAATAATGAAAAAACAATATCTTCCCTAAATGAAAATATAATATTTCATAAAAATTTAAATTTAACAGTGAAAACATAAGATATATTTTTTCCTCCCATTTCATTTAATAATGAAAAACAATAACTTCCCTAAATGAAAATATAATATTTCATAAAGATTTGAATTTAACAGTGAAAACATAATATTTCATAAAGATTTAGCAGCGAAAATGCTTATAGCGCGACGACTTTCTTGGACTTTAAATACCCTTCCTAATCATGAAATGAGATAGTACCGTTAATCATGAAACTTTTTTGTCCACGTTTAATACTATCCCACATGCAACAATGATGTTGGCAATAGTTTTTTTTTTAAATAGGAAAGAGATTTGTATTGTTTTTGAAATTTAATTAAAATTAAAAATTTAAATTATATAATTGAAAAATATGAAAATCTAATAATAAATTTATTATATATTTTAAAAAACATAAAATTAAAATTTTACTCAAAATTATATTATAAAACTTCACAATATATAAAATTTAAAGTATATAACATTTAAAATATGCAAAAATTAAAAAAAACTAAACTACAACTAATTAAAATACTTTATCAACAAATATAAGAATTCATTGTCGATATTTATTAAAATTTTGATGACTAAAATTTCATGCCAGTGAATTCATTGTTACTTAGTATTCGTGTCAATCACAGGGACCATGCCTGAATTTCACTTTCACAATTAACCTTCGCATCAAATTTGAAAGTTAAACTTTTGGCATGAACTGCGCCTGAATTTCAGTTTCACATGACCCGTGGCATCACAGTTTTAGGGTTGAACTTTTGTCATGCACGTTATTTTACGGTGAAATATTTTGAACGGACTTCATGCTTCATATCACATGATAATCCCTTTATTGCAGAAAGAAAGCTTCATTCCACAGGTCAAGGGTTTAAAATTGTAAACATTGAAAGTTTATTAAGCATATTTAGTTGAGGAAACTTTTAAATGTTTAATTGTAAGTAAAACTTTGGAGGGTAAAGAGAATCTTTTTATCGTATTTCTTCGCATTCAATCTCTTTATAACAAGTTTTTCAAGTAATGTTTCATATTAAAAATATTGGCTTATTTTTAAATCAGGTTGGTATTATCTATTTTTAAGGTAAATTGTTATTATCTATTTCAGGGTAATGTTTCTTTTAAAAATAATGAAGGTGAAAGTTTATTATCATTTTAGGGAAGCTTCCCAATAAGGTAGGTTGTTATTAACTATTTCATATTAATGTTTTTATTTTAATAATGAAGGTGAATGTTTATTATTTTCTTAGAGAAATTTCTCAATAATATCAAATATCAAATTTTAAAGGATATTGCCAATTTCTTTTTAAATTTAATTATTAAATATATTTTTGACAATAAAACTACATCTTGAAGTTTTAAATTTGGAGAAATAAAATAAAAATTTAATGTGTAAAAAAATAGCAAGTTTACTATTAAGATTGTACTATTTGTTACTTGTTCATAACTAGGGATTTGAACCTTGAATTTTCTTAGTTTTCACATATTTCACATTACTTTTATGAGCAATTAAGCTACCCCTGGAAGAATATTATTAAAAAAATCAATAATATACTTTTAATTGAAAACCTTTCAACCTTTTTTTAAATTTGAATCTTCTCTTCTTAGACCTTTTATGGTTTCCTAGGTTATTTCCTCTTCTCATTTGTATTTCCCTATATGTCTCACATGTCCTTTTTCATTGCACTTCCACATTAAGGATAATAGCAACCAATTCATCCAATATTAAAGCATTTAAACTAGAGATAGAATTACTAAAAACCTTTCCCAAGTTATTCCAACTTCTTGATAATGAAATAAATAAAAAAATCCCTGACCTCATCATCAATGTTTACTCATACTAAAATTAATGATTGGAGATTATGTTAAATTCATTTAAATGATCAACAATAAAATCACCTTCTCACATATTCTTATTAACTAAATGTTTAATAAGAGACACATTGTTAGATGCTGAGAGTTTTTCATACTTTCTAGCCAATGCCTTTCTCAAACCCTCTATTGTCAGTTTTCCCTTGAAATGTTGAAAGTAATTAATGTTGCCATCCATAGGCATATTGTTCTCACTTCCTTTCTATAGAATCCTTCATTCTTCATCTTTTGTACTCTAGGTTTTTTTATTAAGTTGTATTTTTCTAATATAGATAGTCTTACATTTGCATCTTTCATTATTTGGTAGTTTTGACAGTTAAACATATTGATCCTAAATCCCACTTTTGCGATCACTCCCACTTGTGCTAGAAACCCTCCTCTCTCTTGACTTTTATAAGTAATATAAACATACTAGTTGCTAGGAATAAGATTCAGAAGAAATAAATTAATCAAAATGAAGGTTCAAATAAAATGTAGAATGAAACAATATAAAGAAAACACCAATATATGTGGTTTACTCAATTTGAGCTATATAGTTAGAGAAACAATAATGTTTTATTTCCTCCAGCAAAATAAAGTGACATCATTAAAAAAACAACTAATACTTCATTTTATTTTGTCTAACAAAATAAAGTGATACAACACCCATACTCTACATCCTCCTCTTTACTCTCTCACAATTTTCTCTCTTAATTACAATATTCTTTCACTAAAAGCACAATCATAATACAATGCCTTCATAAAATAAAAATTTCTTTCAAAGAAAAAGACCCCAACATAACTTTAACTTGTAATATCTAATCAATAACACAATAATAAATAATCTAAACTAACTACTAAATTATAAAATAACTTTAACTTGTAATATCTGATCTGTAACACAATAATAAATAATCTAAATTAACTACCAAACTATAATATTTAACAAATGTTGCACTTTGGCAATCCCCTGGTCCAGCCAGTGGACACACGTCCATCAAATATCCACAGTTAGAAACAAAACATGATAAAGAGAAATAGACTCCACAACCAACCACAAAGATTGAATTCATCAAATTCCTCGAAGCTTATTATTCTTTTGTTCAAAATAAGCTCGAGTGGTTGTCATGACTGCATGTTCTGTGTGTTGTTTGTGGTACCTTTTGATTCGTAGCTATATCACTCACATGGTCAACTGAGAGAACCCACCTTGACAAGTTCATAGTTGTTCCTTTCAATGGTTTGCTTAGAGATGGCTCAACAAACCCTTGTCGTTTTCTCGCTTACCCAGCGACCACTTTTGGTTGGATTGCGGAGGTTATAACGAGGGGACGTAGCACGCACCCATTCCATCTACTGTCCCACTACGTGTTGGAGACGAGAGATTCAATCTCTTACCATCACATAACTCTATTGAAAGAAACCACAAATTTATTAATGGGTAGTTATATATTTTTATTTTTGGATTTAATTAAGCAAGGATATTATAGAGCTGTGGGCATATATAGTTATGTTTACTTTTGAATTTAAGTAAATATATTATTCAGCGGTAGGAATATAAAGCTCCGCGTATTAATGAGTGAATAACAAGTAAATATTGATTGTCTATTAGCATGCTCAAATTTGGGAGATACATCATTAACAACAAAGTTGAAGTATGTGATCAGAGAAACCATTTCTGGAATTAAAAGCAGAAAAAGACCCATATTCTTTTCACATTAAAACTCAGATTATATTTTGTGTTTTCCTGCTATGGGTCTCCTTCTGCAGAGTGCTTACGTTTTTGGAATCTGGCTTTTTTTTTTAATCATAGTGAACCGTAACTCTCTGGACTAATCTGAGAGTTGCCTCGTCTTAAAAAATAGACTTGGAATCATTGAAGCAATGAGTAATGAATCAGTAGAGTCTTTTAAAACTACCAACTACCACCCCAGAAAAAGCCAAATACAATGAAAATTGAATCTCGACTCACTCTCGAAAACTCCAATTCTAGTCCGTGTAACCCTAAATGAAAGTAAATGAGAAGTATATTTCATTGCTGTAGTCTAAAAAAAACAACAGAATAGCTTAGAATTTGGAAAAGATTTTGAGAAAATTTGGCAAAGATTTATCAGAATCTTGTTTACAGTTGTTAGACTTTATTATTTTAGGTGTTCTAAAGGTTTTTGATAGTGCTGAATCTATTTCTACTATCAAAAATGCAATTCAAGCACTCCAGCTATCTCATTTTTAAATCTTTTTTACTAAATTCAAGCAAAAAAAACTGCTCTCCAGACTATTCCATATGCTAAATAAACAACTTCTATTTCATCAGCTAGTTTTGTGACAAATTGAAAATACATATTCTGAATGGAGAATATCACAAATGTACACAATTTCGAACATAAAACCCTTCTCTTTAATATTCCTCGACAAATTTCCAAGAGTATCGCAAATATACAAACATTCCAAAAGTTATCACAAATGTACAAATTTCAAACATAAAACCCGTGGGTTTAATATTAATATTGTTGGACAAAATTTCCAAAACGTACGAAATGCTGACCAGTAATCTAACTAACTTGGAACCCGCTAGAAAAATGTTTGTATAATAAACTCTCAAAACTCCCACGTGCTTCGTGACGCTTTTTGTTTGTATGTGTGCCATTTCATTTCATTTTGTGATTATTGTTATTGGTCATTAATAAAGTTAGTGGAGATCATGAAAATATTCATTAGCATCTGTATCATAAATTATGTGCATGTATTGGAAACTAATATTTATTTCTTCTCAAGTATATATTTTTTATTAGTTGAGAGATTTTGATTGGGCTTGTTTCCCTTTTATTATTTCTTTGCAGGGGCTCATACTGGTCGAGCAGGCTAATAACCTGGGATGCATGGCTGATTAGTAATGTCAAGAATGGAAATAAATTACTAAATTAATTTAGTATTAGGTTTGTTTGTTGACTTTGCCATGGGTATTGATTTCAATGATAGAGTTAGTTCACGGTGCATTTATGTTACACATAACATAAAGAAAAATAGATTTGTAATATGATTTTTATTTATAAAGTTTTTGTTTTTCATCTCTAGAATTATTTATTTAAATAATGTGTTTTCTTATATTCATTTATATTAAAATAATTTTTAATTTTTTATATTTTAATATTTTAATATATAGTTATATATAATATTTTAATGTTATTTAAATCATATATTAATGCTGTGTATCGAATCTTAAAAATGTGACTTGTTAAAATTTTATTTTTATTATAAAAAATAAGGGAAACAAGTGTTCTGAGATCACTATAGTTTTGTTGACTTTAAAAGTCAAAAAGGTTGAAAGTATAGCATATGTTTTGGAAATAATAGAGGATGTGAGTAAGAGTCAAGCAATGTAAGAGAAAGTTTTTTTCATCATTCACCCTCTTAATATCGCAATAGTGACAAATTATTTCGTCCAGTGGTATTTTGGGAATAGACCACTGCTCGGTTTCACTTTGAAGCTCATGAGAATTAGTTCTTATCTTTTCAATGTTCATTTTCTTCTTAGTACTAGTCAAGACACAGAGATAATTCTAGCTAGCAAGGGTGGTTTGATCACCTCCTGAGAGATAATTCTAGCTAGCAAGGGTGGTTTGACCACCTCCTAATAATAAGCTTCTTTTTTCCCTCTAGGTCCTTATCATCCCACAATTTATCCTTAAATTTTTAGGTAATAATATTTTTGATACTATCCTTATTCCCTAGGATGACCTCCCCCTTTATCGCCGAGTGGTTGAGAGAAGATTTGAGAGAAGATTGAGAATTCTTATGCCATCCATGCTTGAGGTGAAGGTGGGAATTTTTGGTAGAGTTAGAAGCAATTTTGGGAAGCGTTTTGGTTTCCATGTTGTAAAGTTTCTTCTTATACATCAAATACCTAAACATAGCCATGCTTTCAATGGGGAAAAGCTAGCTTCGATCAAGAGGATATGATAGAGAATATTATCTTCAATCTTGTCATTGTAGGTTATAAATTTCTTTTGAATCATCTCAAACTTCCTCCACCACGCTCTCCATATATGCAACCCCAAACTTCACAACTATATAAAATAAGAAGGGTGACAAGAGTCTCAAAGAGGAACATTTTTTTACTCCAAATCCAAAGATCAGTTGTCTTACTATTGTTTTCGAGCTCATAGTAAGCTTTCCAACCTCCAATAGTCATTTTCTCAATCTTACAAATCTAGTTGAGTTGACCGTGAATGTCAATACCTAAATATTTTTATGAGGAAACCTCCTCCAAGTAATTGTTATCATAGAATAAATTACCATGGTTGTTCTTTTTGGATTTAATTATCATGACTTTACTCTTTTCGGTATTAATTTTCATACCCATCTTGGAGCAATATTCATGGAGGCTATTAAGTTGCTTGTTGATATCATTGTTGATTTTGGAAAAAGAATGACATCGTAGGCATAAAGGAGAAGAGGAATGACTATACCAACCAGCTCGAGATCACTACAACACACAGTTTCCAAACACTCTTCTAGCTTAATTTATTTAGACCACCCCTTATTGGTCTTAAGCTGGAAAACAAAATTTTGATAAAGTCAATCACAACAATCCTCAACTCAAGAAGAGCCATTATCTCATCAAAAAATTTCAATAAATTATCTCAAAAATAAATTATAGTATTATAGTAATTAAAGAAAATGATTGTTAATCATTCACCCATAAAGAACACGATAAACTTTTTTCTAATTACTTTTGAAAAATATCATCCATAATAATGTGTTTTATTAACCTTACTTCATATTGTATTGAAAGTAAATTTTATACTTTATGATTACTTAGAAACAAATAGTACATAACGCATTTAAATGCAAATATAAAAAATAATATTTGTGTAGTTTTAAACGTGAATATGCTATTTTAAGTTTAATTATTTTAACAATATATTTGAAACATTTCATTAAAGTAAACTATTTTTTTATATAAAAGTTTAACAATAATTTAAATGTAATCATTAACATTCAAACATATTTTTAAAAGTCTTTTTTAACTTAAATTGCATACTTGCATGGTAAACAAATAGAAACTTTATTTTTTTTTATCTTACAAATATTTGTTTAGGTACACTTATTCGTTGTCAATTTAATTTAACAATGGAAATACAATATTTTCTCATAAATTTAGAAATCAAAATTTTTAGAAATTTAGAAGTCAAAATAGTAATTTTTTTCCAAATAAAATGGTAAACAAACAAAATTTTTTATCAACAAAAATGTAATAAAAAAGATAATAGATAGTTTAATTTCCTTAAATAACACTAATAAATCAATTCACAAATAATTATGCTAAATTATATTAGATTTTTCAATTGTATAAAAAATAAAATATTATTATTCTAATTCATCTATTTACTTATCTTATCTCTTTTCGATAGAACCTTACCTCTCAGATAAAACTTTATTTACTATTACTGCTGAGGTAGAACTTTATTTACTATTATCGTTGAGATAGAACTTTACCACTGAGATAGAACTTTATTTACTATTACCGCTGAGATAGAACCTTACCTTGAAGGAACAAATGATTAAAGAACTCCAATTAATAACAAGGGAATATAATGAAATATACAAATCAATGGAGAGTAGCAACCCTAACCCATAGATCCTCGGTGAGCATAATGCCTCGGAGAACCATAAGAATGAAATACTAAGAATCCAAGAGATCACTTGGAAAATAAAGAGTAGGGCTAATTGGTTGCGGGAAGGGAACCACAACACCAAGTTTTTTCATCACTGCGCCTATAATAGGAGGAATAGAAATGAATTTTTAGCATATAGAAGCTCAGGATGGTTCCTTGGTTCAGTCGACGTCGGATATATAGAGGGAGGTATACAATTACTTCTCAAATTGGTACAGGAGGTGTGGCAGTGTGGACATCTCAGATCAACTCTGGGCCCTTCAACACTATCTTAAAATTTTTGGAGATGCGGAAAATGAAGCCCTCACAAAACCTGTCACCGGGGAGGATATCGTGGTGGTGCTCAATTCCTTTGCTCGAGATAAAAGCTCCGGCCCTCATGGATGGCCGATTGAGTTGTACCTTCATTTTTTCAATATCATGGTGGAGGACCTTATGGAGGTGGTTGAGGAATCCAGGCTTCACGGTAGGATTCCGAAGGATATGAATTCTACTTTCCTTGCACTCATATATAAATCCTCCAGCCCAAACAACTTCAAGGATTTCAGGCCAATATCACTTTGCAACATGATATAAAACCTCATATCTAAGGTGATCGCCCGTAGGATTTCTGGTTTCCTTGTGGTTCATATTTCGAGGTAACAATATGGTTTTATTCCAGACCATCTCATACATGATGCCATTGCATCGGCACATGAAGACTTTCACTCTGTTCACACTAAAAAGATGAAAGCAATGATCATGAAGGTAGATTTATTCAAAGCATATGATAGTGTTGATTGTTCTTATATATACCTGGTGCTACACAATATTGGCTTAACAACGCCTTCTATTCAATGGACTATGGCTTGTATTGTGCTTGTTTGGTACGTTTTTATCATAAATGATCTTCCCTCGTAATTTTTTCAAGCAGACCACGACCTCTGTCAAGGTTGTTCTCTTTCTCCTAAAATACTCATTTTGATTTTGGATGCTCTTAGTACTGATATCAAGGATGCCCATTTGCGAGGGCTCTTTTATGCCATTCAAGTCTCTCTTGGGATAATGGTTACTCACTCTTTTTTTGTGGACGACATTATGGATTTTGAAATCTTATCTCGTGAAAAATGGTCTACTTTGCATTATATAATACTTCGTTATGGGGTTGCTTCTAGTCTGGTTCTGAATGGGGCCAAGTCACTCCTTTCGGCGAAATCGGGAGATAGAGCATACTCAGACATAATTGCTTGCCTTTTTGGGGTCAATTTGGCCCCTTTGTCCGAAGGACTATCATACCTGGGTTCCCGGATTAAACCCCGCAGATATCACAATAAGGACTCACTCTAGGTTTCGGAGAAATTCCAAAAAAGATTGGATAATTGGACTCATAACTGGCTCTCACTAGGGGGGTTGTTATCAAACAACTAACGGTTTATTGGGCCCATATTTTCGGCTTTCCTACACACATCATTTCCTTGATTAAGGTGAATATATCTAGATTTCATTGGTCGGGTTCTTGGGGACCCAATAAAATCCACCTATGCAGATTGGATTAGCTGACAATCCCAAAGAGAAATATGGCGGCTAGGGCCTGCTGGATATTCAAACTTTTACACTCTCTTTTGATTAAGTCATTGTGGAGGGCTTTAACAGGTTTTGGCATATGGTCTATCTTATTTCGATCTAAATATCTGAATAGCTTGGAATTCTGGCACTTTTTTAGTTTACAATCTCTCCCCCATGGTAGGGCTCTTACATTTGGCAAGCGTTCAGGAGGGTGGCTGCATTAAGGAGGACTTCGGGTTATAATGTTTTACAATGGAAATCATATTCCAATATGTTGAGATCTATGCGTCTTTGTCTTCATCCCCAAGGATATCGTTTGGTTTGGTCAAGTAAAATGGTAGGACCTTCTATAGTTGTGGATGACATCTATAGTGGAATCATTTCACATAAATGACCTTGCATTGTGCCATATGTTTTCAATAACTTTTGGAAAATACTCATTCCCATTAATATCATCTTGTTTGTTTGGTTGGCCTGGAGACAAAATTCTCATCTGTGATAATTTTCTTAAGAGAGAGTTTCAAGGACCTAGGCGTTGAACTTTCTGCAAGCGGGAGTTGGAATCAGTTTCTCATATCTTCTTAACCTTTCATGTGGTACTTTCCATATAGCGTTGGTTTAATTTTCTATTAAAATACCTAAACTGGCTACCTCTAAACATCATCCATTGCATCATTTCCTGGGAAAGAACTGATCTGAAATTCTGATCTCTCCCTTTCTTTGTCCCGTGGGAAATTTGGCTAGCTAGGAACTCTCACATCTTTGAGGACAAGGCCATAATACCCTCTCAAATTTATTGTACCTTTTTTTCCTGGCTTCACTGTAATCCTACCTCCTCTCCACTTTCCAAGGATTTTTCATTGCCTCCTCCCTCCGCCTTCTTCACTACCGACAGTTTATTTTGATGGGGCTGAACAATTGGGTAGTTGTGGCTGCGGTGCGTGGATCAATTTGGACTGCAATGAAAAATATCATATTTTTTGGAATGGTGGCCCCGACACAAACACTAAAGTTGAAATCCTGGCATTATCGAGTATTCTTTGGGTTTCATACAATTTGAAGATCAGGTTCCTTCACATTTTTGGGGAGTCAAAAACAGTTATAGATGGGGTAAACGGTTAATCCAATTTTCAACCTCCTACACTTCTTTGTTGGATTAACCATATCAAATACCTTCTTCAGCAGGCTCTGGTTCCTCAAATACAACATATCTTCAGGGATGTCAACAAAAAGGTTGATTCCCTTTTGAAGAAGGGCATAAAGGAATGCTTTGGACATATTCATTTTCAGCATTACAAGGATGGACAGTGCCTCGAAGACAATATTTTACAAGTTCCATGACCTTTCTTCTTTCAGGGCCCAGTTTTTGATCATCTCTTTTCACATTTTCTTTTTGTACTTATCGTAAGTAAAATTTTGGTTTTTGTCATTTGTTCTTAAACAATGCTATTTTTTTGTATATATTATGTTGGATGGTTTTATGGCACTCTTTGCCCCTTGGAGAATGGTTTTCCTTATGATGCCAAATGAGATATAATTGTTTTAACTGCCCTCACTTTGTTGGGCTAGAACATATGTTTCTGACATATGGGATTTTGTGGATTTTTGTTGAAAATTACAAAATCATGTACTAGTTTTCTCATCTTAATACAAATACAGTATGAAAAAAAAAAAACCTTACCTTCAAATCATGTAGTTTTTCCGTCCAACTAGATACTATGTTGCATGCCATAAAATGTTGGAAGCTTTTTCAACACATCTCACATGACCTAACCAAAATGTCACCCTTGGTTTTGAATAAAGCTTAACCAATAGGGGCTTGCCCAATAAGGATTTTTTATTTTTATTTATTTATATTTATATAAATACGAGCTTTATAATTAGAAAAATATAAATATTTTGGAATGATAATTTATTTATATATTTAAAAAAAAATTATAATTTTGTTCAAAATTATATAAAAAAATTCAAAAAAAGAAAATAATTATATATTTTATTAATAGATTTAAAACTAGTACAAGTCACAAAATATTATGATATTTAGTTGTAAAACAATATATTTTAAATGTATTTTTCATTAAGTGGTCAAGTCTTACTAGCACAACTAGTTGAGATGGGCTTGGTCAGCGAGGCCACGGAGGATCAAATCTCAAGGGGTTGGTTGTGCTTGTGTTATGGGGAAGAGACATGCTAAAAAATGCAGTCAGCTTAGGGATGATGTGGCCCGTCAAACTTGGAGGATTACAAAAAACTTGACAAATCAAATATATATATATATATTCTTCCTTGACGAAGTCATAGATCTGAGGTTGTTCTTCATTGAGTGGGTCTTGAAAGATTTGAACTATAACAAGGAAGTGGGTCTTTTTTTATTGGTATTTTTTGTTTTCTTTCATTTCCGTCCACACCTTTATTCTTATAATCATAATTCAAAATTATCTACAGATAGGGCAATTATGTGGACGATCAAAAGAATTCAGAGGATTTCAAATGTAAATATGGAACTTTTTCATATCTTAAATAAAATCTAGAGTGACTTTGAAGGATTAGATGTTACCAATAATTTTCTAAAGCTATGTTGCTATGAATACAAACAACTTTAAAACAAATATATATATATATATATATATATATATATATATATATATATATATATATATATATATATTCCTCATTGAATAGGTCATACATCTAAGGTTATTCTTCTTTGAATAGATCGCAAATAATTTAAACTATAACGAAATACTGGATTGTTTTTTACTAGTTTGATTTGTTTTCTTTCTTTTTCCATTCTCACTTTTATTCTTATAATCATAATTCAAAGCTAACCACAGGCAAGGCTAGTGCTCACACAATACCACCTCAGTAGCAAACTAAAAGCAGACTAGTGTTCATAGAATTTCAAGTAATTATGTCGACAATAAAAGAATTCAGACGGGTTCAAATCTAAGAATGGAAAATTTTGCATATCTTAAATCAAATCCTATATGCAATGCAATACGTTATAGAAATTTTAGTTACATAGATGACCCATTGACTGCTCAATGTGGAGGATTGTATATGTTTACAATTAAGTAGATAATTTGGATAACCAATATTTATAAGTTTATTGATATACTTGCTGATTGTAAGATTGAACATTTATTTAATGATATAACCCTTTCACATACTAACTGGTGTACTTTGCCACCAGCTTGTATAGGATTTTTTTAAGTTAACTTTGAACACACCAAATAGAGTTATGCTTCAGTGACATGAGTGTAACCGCAACTTTCACAACCATTAGTTAAATTGTTGCTATTAAATTCAAAAAATGGTTGAAATTTCAAAATAAAAATTTATTAGTTAAATTTGACAATTTTCACGCATGCTTCACTTATGTTACCAATTTCAATTAAAGATTTTTGAAAGTTTTGTAAAAAAATTCAAAGTGTATGTGATGATCAAATCACCCCTCAAATTCCATCTTGATTGGAAACACAACCATATTGATATTTAAAATGTTTCCGAGACACAAAAGGAAGCCTTCCAAAATGCTAAGCCATCATTTATCATTGACGATGGTGCGGATGTTTTGCAGGAACCTCTGCCATCTTAAATTGCACTGTTTAATTATTTTACATTTTGATTTTTTTGGACAGCAAAATGATAGTAATTATAAGTGAGATTTAGAATTTTGATTATTTAAAATGTATTGTTTAAAATAAATTATTTAAATTATCCAAATTACACACATCATTTAAAATATAAATTCATTATAACTTTATCTTTGTTAATATTTTGATGGCTAAAATTTCATGGCACTGAATTCATTGTTAATTCATATTCGTGTCAATCACAGGGATTAGGTCTGAATTTCACTTTCACAATCTCATCAAAATTTGAGGATAAAACTTTTGGCATCTAAATCAAGGCCACCAATATTTAACAGACCATAGGGTTATTAATGAGGTCAGGCTGCATAGGCTCATTGTTAAATATTGTCTAACTCAACGGCATTAATGAATTAATGAATCTATCGCCTAAAAATATATATATCACCAATATTTACGAACTTCCCTAAATTTCACTTTCACATTACCCATCAGTGGCACTTTTGTCATGCACTTTAGGGTGAAATATTTTGAACGCATTTCATAACACATGATCATCTCTTTATCACCCGTGGTTAAATCTCATTAAAATTGTAACATCCAAAGTATATTAAGCTTATTTAGTTGAAGAAACTTTTTAAATGTTTAATTCTAAATAGAAATTTAGATTGTAAATAGAATCTTTTTAAGATCTTTATTTATATTTAATTTCTTTATAACAAGTTTGCTTTCTAAGTATTTATAACAAGTTTGCTTTCTAAGTAATGCAGTAATGTTTTATATTAAAAATATTGATTTTTTTAAATTTAGGGTGTTATTATCTATTTCATGTTAATTTTTAGAAAAAACATAAATTAACAAAAGTGAAGGTTTATCTCCACATTTATCTTCTTATGGAATTTTTTTCAATAACATCTCATATTAAAGGATATTAGCAATTTCTTAACTAGATTTTGAAAATAAAAAGTAAATCTCATGCTAGTTTTAAGCTTGAGGAGTAACAATTTCATGTTTAAAAAACATTAATATTAAAAAACTTAATAATTGAAAACCTTTCAATCTTTTTCTAGATTTGAATTTTTTTCTTAGACTTTTTATGATTCCTGCTCTTTCCTTTCTCCATTTTGTTTTTCTCAAAGCATTACTCACTTTGCTAAGGATGATATCTACAATCTCATCAAATATTAAAGTGTATAATATCAACAATCTCATCAAACATTAAAGTGTTTGAACTAGAAATAGAATTACTAACAACATTTCCTAACAACCTCATCAAATATTAAAGTGTTTGAACTACAGATAGAATTACTAGCAACATTTCCCAAATCATTCTAGCTTCTTGGTAATGAGTAGAAAATTATAAGAACCCTAACCTCATCATCAAAGTTTACTCTTACAAAAATTAATTAATTGGAGATTTGTTAAATTCATTTAAATGATCAGTTATAAACTAACTTTCTCACACATTCATATTTAATAAATGTTTGATAACAACTTCCTTGTTGAACGCTGATATTTTTTCATACATTTTAGCCAATGTATTCATCAAACTCTCTATTGTCATTTTGAATGAAATGCTAAAAATCACTAATACTCCTATGCATAGCCATATTGCTCCTAGTGCCTTTCTACTAGAATCTTTCATTCTTCATCTCTCACATTTATAGGCTTCTTTGGTAATTTCCATGATGCTAGAAAAATACTTTTATATTATAAATAATCTTCCATGGCATATTTTAAACTGTAATATTGATACTTGAACAATAAAATCAAAATCAAAATTAACCTTAATCAATTTTAGCTACAATTATGCTTGAACAATAAAATCAATATCAAAATGAACCTTAATCAATTTTAGCTACAACCGTTAGAAAACAACTGAGACTTATTTTTATTTCATCTAGCAAAATAAAATAATACGACCTATAATACATCTGATGTAACTTTCTCTGTAGGTTGTCATAGTTTTCTCTCATAGAGTGAAATTACCATACAGAAAGGGACAGTGTCCACATAGACAGAAAGGCACAGTGTACGCTTGCCATTATCATGTTCAATTTCGAAACGTAGATAATTGACATCAGAGTTGGAGTATGTGATTAGAACAACTATTATTGGCAATGCCTTTCTGGAATTTAAAACCAGGAAATGACCAATATTTTATTGATGTTAAAACTCGGATTATATTCCATGTTTTTCTTGCTACGTGTCTTTGTCGGTTGGACCCATACTTGATAGGAACCTGGGGGTCTTATTGGCACAAGTCGGCATACAGGAAAAGCACATATGAGAAGAAAAAACCAAAGGTCGCCTGGTTTTGACAAGTAGTCTTGGAATACTTTAATTGATTAATCGCAAATGGGCGTACTTTTTGAGAATATCTTTCAACACTGTAAGTGGAGGTTGGGTTCCTAGTCTGGAAGTCTCTTTCTGGGGAGGATGATGTAGTGACTTTTTTTAATTCTTGTATATATATGAACAAAATATAATGAAAATTGGTGTTGTTTATTGAGGGTTAATTTTTTTTCCACCGAGTTTTTTTATCAAATTTGTGAAAAAAATTTCATTATCTCAAAGAAAACGACATTCTAAAACTACCACCCAGATAAACTAAAAACAGTGAAAATCGAACCTTCAAACCTGGGTCACTGAGGGAAACTCCCAATTTTAGTAAACTTGGATCAAAGTTAAACACGCAATTATCAATAAATGATCTATTAAAAATATATTTCATTGGGAGTTTGGTTGTATGTTTAAAAAGAGGTTTTTTTGGTAAAAATAAATTTAGCATTATTAAGAAAAAATCTGGGACACTCAGTTTTACAGCTATATTATATATTTTCCATAAATTTTCCTCAAAAATATATCAAAATTTCTTCTATTATTTTTCAGCCAAATTGTGACCTGTTCACACTACTTTTCACAAATGTACAAAATTTCAAATATAAGACTCGTCGCTTTACTATCCTTGGTAAACTTCCAAAAAGATGGGCCACGCCGGAAGACTCTCACACTCCCAGGCGCATTGTCACACTTTTTGTTTCCCTGACGATTAATAAAGTGTGCCATATTCATTTCATTGTTTGATTGTTATTATTGGCGATTAATAAAGTTAATGTACATCATGAAAATATTCATTGGTCTACTCTATCATAAATTCTATAAAAAAAAAAATCTCTGAAGTATTATTTTTATTAGTTATGGGATTTCAATTAGACTTGTTTTTGTTTTATTATTTCTTTGGAGGGACTGATTCCGGTATACAGGGTAATAGTGTGTGGATGTGTGATTTACAATGTTGTGTAAATTAATTAGTAATATTATTTCGATATACATGGTAATAAGGTATACACTGTAATAATGCATCAATGTATGATTTACAATGTTGTGTAAACTAATTAGTAATATTA
The DNA here is from genome assembly GCA_034641835.2 of Pinus albicaulis. NCBI lineage: Eukaryota > Viridiplantae > Streptophyta > Pinopsida > Pinales > Pinaceae > Pinus > Pinus albicaulis. Next base: position 325,503,679 of record CM076576.1, on the reverse strand, counting down.
AAAATAGAAATGGATTATTAAATTAATTTATTTAACAATAAAAATACAATATTTCGTAATAGTTAAAATATAATATTTTTAAAAAATTTAGTAGTTAAAATATGGGTAGGTTAATATTTTTCTTGAGTTTAGAATATGTCTTAAAACTATTTTTACTTTGGGTTTTTGGATGTAAAGAAATGGAATGCTTCAAAATACAAAGTGAGTCATATATTACCTCTTTACAACCCACTAAAAAAATAATATTAAATATGTTAATTATCCTTAAATAATAATAATAAACCAATCTACATTCACAAATAAATATACTAAATTACTAAATTATAATAGATTTTCATACTATATAAAAAAAACAACTATTATCACTCTAATTCATTTATTTACTTATCTTCTTCCCACTAGTGAGTGTAATATTCCCTTTGTTGATCCGGTCAAAGTGGATAGAATCAATCCATGGTACTTACTGTGGTATTTTCCCATGGTATTGATCTATGGTATTTCTTGTTGGTATTGACCCATCAAGCCTATAAAAGGAGAGAGAAGCTAGGCATTTAGGGGATTCTGGATTATCTATTTTATTATGTTTGGGTTGAGAACCTGGCCTGACCAGTTCTTTTATTGATCCCGCGACGAAAACCCCGCGGTGATGTTTATGTGGTGGATCCATCCAGGATTCACAAGTGGGCTTCAATTTCTTATATTTGTTGTGTTCTGCGTTTTTATCACAATTATTTTTAGTTGGAATACCTAGATGTGTTGATTTATTTAAAATTTTGATCCTCGGAATATTACAGTGGTATCAGAGCTATGCATCCTACCAGCCTGAGAGTTTTATGCAAGGAACTTCGGTGAAATATAATTTTTACCCTAGCCAACATTTCTCACTTCGGTGATATTTATCACCTTAGTAGGATTTTTATTTTTCAGTAAATTATTTTATTGGGAGAAATAAGTGAAGGGAAAATCATTTATAAGTCTGTGGGTTAAATTTGTGAAAATATTTGAAGGCATGATTGGCAAAATCATTTATAGCTTGTATATAGCCTCTTATGAATAAATGTACCCATGATATTTATTCATGTGTATGGAATATTATAAATGTACCCATGTGTATGGAAGATTCATATCTTTCTTGCAAATATGGTCATTGTTGAAAGGCTGGAAAGTTATTGCTAGACAGGGATCATTCTCAAGTTTCTCATTAGCTAAGTATTGAGATCCATTGATGTCAATGTCGTCATTTTATTTTTGGAAACGCCACAAGAATCAACATAATGATATATCAGTCGATTCTCTGGGCTACAATACTTCTGTGGATCAAAGATGGCAACAACATACAAATCAAAAGCAAGAGCACAACAACATGCCTTTCTCTCGAAAGGTCCATGTTATCCTTCAGCAGTAAAAAGATATCCGGAAGGAAGATGTAACAAGCAAGTGTCTCTTCGAACTTGGATCCAAATTGCAGGGTACAAAGTCAAAAGATGTTCTCCTATAGCTAGACACATTAAATGTGGCTTTGAGCTTGATAGATAAATCAAAATGGGAAGGGTCAAGTTGGGCCTTGAAGCCATCCATGCTTGCTTTGATACAACCTAGGATCTTGGAGCATTCTTGTGAAAAGGTTAGACTCATGGTCACCTCTTGTCTTAGTAAAATCATAGCCTTAACAACACCGCTATTGCCCTACAATGATGACATCATGAGGAGGACTTTTCGGGTAATGCTAGAAGCACTCCAAGGGTTGGACAACACCACCATTCTTACTTTTTTCCAGAAGCGCACAATTTTGGAATGCATGGCGAAATTCAGATTTGGTATGCTTATGCTGGATCTAGAGTGTGATGATTTAATCCTTCAGATGCTCCAACACTTCTGCAATGGAATTACAACATCTCATCCAAACTACTTCAAAACAAGCATGCAAAAGATCATGTCTCCGATCTTAGGAGAAGATAGGGCCATTTGCGAACAATTGAGATCCAAATTGTTGGCCATTTGGAGGAAGGAGCTAATTGCATCACCTGCTACTTATGAACTAGTTGAGGGGTTGATCAAACAAAACATCAAACTACTTAGAAAGAAGTTAACCAAGGAGGAACTAAAAAATATTTGTGGAGACAGCAAGAATGAACTAAGGAGGAAAGGCTTATGCTTTGTATGCAAGGGAGTTTGGGCACTTGACCTTTCATGTCCAGACAATAAAGAGGCAACAAGGATATCAAAATTAGAGACTTCTTCAGATCATGGGAATTCATCCATTGATGGGTTCGCTGGTTTTCAGGAGAGGACCTATGAAGGATCTGAGCAGTCAAGTACAAATGGTGAGCAGCAACACCATGCTCTTCAAAGAAACTTGCAGGACAAGCTGAGCAGTCAGCTTGACAAAGTACATGACGAAAGGAAAGATGCAATTCCTCCTGATGATGTGGTAGTTGAATCTATAAAGACAACAAAGGACATCCATAAATAGTATGGGAAATCGAGTATAGACAACACTCCACCAGTACATCCATGTTTGAGAACCAGAGAGGAAGGACAACTGATCCTCACATGTGAAGAGGTCCAGGATGAATACACCGAAGGAGAATCAAATGAGGAGAGGATCATGCATTTTCAGGAAAGGATCATGCATTTCAAGACAGATCTGATGTTGTTGAAGCAAAGAGTCTGGATAGTCCGAGACACTATATTACAGGAGAACAGAAAAATTGAGGAACTCATAGGGAAATGTGCCAAATCATCGACCAAGCTTTCTAGTATTGAGGAACAACTCAAGTCCCTCACAAGGCAGCATGAGGAGTACAATTGGGAGTCGCATAGCAGCACTTTACAGGAATACATAGAAAAGGCTTGCAACACCAACAACCCACCTTTATACATTGAGAAGAGTAGGGCGGAGTTCTCCAAATACATCATGTTGGGTAACCAAGTAGAGCAACATGAATCGAGCATCGAACAACATCCACATAGTATATTTGCAGATATTCATTCTTTCCCATGTATGGATTGGCGAGAGATTATGAGTTGGTATTCTATCGATAGGTTGATTCTCAAAGCCGAGGGCATATTGCAGCTTGGTCCCTTTGGTGTGGGTAGTGATGGAGGGCTGAAATGGTACCATAACCCACAGGTCCCAGGATTTAGGTGGCATTGGGATCCGGGAGAATCCATTGGGGAAATGATTGTTTGGGATCCAGGTATTGGAGGATCCATTCATAACCATTCAACACGGAGGGCGCATCGGATTGTATGGGATCCTGGTATTAATGTACAAATGCTTTTGTTGTGGATAGAAGTGGATTACTTGAGGACAAGCAATCTTTGGGCAGGAGGATTTGTAATATTCCCTTTGTTGATCCGGTCAAAGTGGATAGAATCAATCCATGGTACTTACCGTGGTATTTTCCCATTGTATTGATCTATGGTATTTCTTGTTGGTATTGACCCATGGTATTAACCGATCAAGCCTATAAAAGGGGAGAGAAGCTAGGCATTTAAGGGATTCTAGATTATCTATTTTATTATGTTTGGGTTGAGAACCTGGCCTGGCCAGTTCTTTTATTGATCCTGGGACGAAAACCCCGCGGTGATGTTTATGTGGTGGATCCATCCAGGATTCACAAGTGGGCTTCAATTTCTTATATTTTTTGTGTTCTGTGTTTTTATCACAATTATTTTTAGTTGGAATACCTAGATGTGTTGATTTATTTAAAATTTTGATCCTCGGGATATTACAGTGAGATAGAACCTTACCTTTCAATCATATAGTTTTTCCGTCCAGCTGAATACTATGCACATTCAATAAAATGTTGAAAGCTTTATCAATGGGTCTCCCCCCAGTGAGATAGAACCTTACCTTCTAATCATATAGTTTTTCCATCCAACTGGATACTATGCACATGCAATAAAATATTGAAAGCTTTATCAACGGGTCTCACATGACCTAACCAAAAGATTATCCTTCTTTTTGAATAAAGCTTAACCAATAGAGGCTTGTCTAATAAGGATTTGTCTTGTGTTTTTTTTCTTATGCACATGCAATAAAATGTTAAAAGCTTTATCAACGGGTCTCACATGACCTAACCAAAAGATTACCCTTCTTTTTTAATAAAGCTTAACCAATAGAAACTTGTCTAATAAAGATTTGTTTTGTGTTTTTTCCTTTAATTTTAGATAAATTTGAAGCTTATAATTAACTAAATATAAATATTTTAAAAATAATTTTAAAAAAATAATTTATTTATATATTAAAAAAAATTCATAGTCTTATTCAATATTTATTTATCTATATTAATGTTAGATTTAAAGCTATTTCAAGTCATAAAAGATTATGATATTTAGTTGTAAACCACTGCATTTCAAATGTATTCTTCATCGTGTCATAGATTTGAGGTTGTTCTTCATTGAGAAAGACCAAAACGATTTGACCTATAACAAGATATTGAGTTGTTTTTGGCTTTGCTTTGTTTTTTTTCATCTCCACTTAAAAGAATTAAATTATAACTAAATAAAATATTTTATCGATAAATATAAGAATTCACTTTGACCTGATCTTATTACGAGACCAGCCCTGAATTTCACTTTCACAGTTACCAGTCACATCACCGCTTTAAGGTTGAACTTTTTTCGTGCACATCATTTTACGGTGAATTATTTTGAACGCTCATTTCATAGCACATGATCATATCTTTATAGCATAAAGCCAACTGCTTCATCCCACTGGTTAAGGATTTAAAATTTAAACATTAGAGAAACTTTTAAATGTTTGATTGTAAGTAGAAATTTGGATTGTAAATAGAATTCTTTTGAGATCCTTATCCAACTAATATCTTTATAATAAGTTTTTCAGTGATGTTTTATATTAAAAATAGTGACTTCCTCCTTATAACAAGCTTTCTAAGTAATGTAATAATGTTTTATATTAAAAATATTGACTTCTTTTTAAGCTAGGTTGTCATTAATTATTTTATATTAGTATTTTTTTTATACGAAAGATGAAATTTTATTATCTTTTTATGGGAATTTTTCTCAATAACATCTTATATTAAAAAATATTGCCAACAACTTTTTTACCTTTTAAATTCAATTGTAAAGTAGGTTTTGAAAATAAAAGTAAATTTCAATCTAGTTTTAAATTTGAGGAAGATAAACAATTTCATGTATAAAAAATATTAATATTAAAATATTTAATAATATATTTTTAATAAAAAACTTTATGATCTTTTTCTAGATTTGCATCTTCTTTTCTTAGACTTTTCATGATTCCATGGGCTTTTTCTTTTCTCCATTTATCTTTCCCTTATCAAACATTAAATATTAAATTAACGACCTTTCCTAACAACCTCATCAAATATTAAAGTGTTTAAACTAAAGATAAAATTACTAACAACCTTTCCCAAGCTATTCTGGCTTCTTGGTAATTAGTAGAAAATTAAAAGAGCCCTAATCTCATCGTCAAAGTTTACTCTTACAAAAACTAATTAATTGGAGATTGTGTTAAATTCATTTCCCACATATTCATATTAAATAAATGTTTGATAACAAATACCTTGTTGGATGGGAAAGTTTTTCATAGACTTTAACCAATGCCTTCATCTTCATACACTTTAACCAATGCCTTCATCAAACTGTCTATTTTCATTTTGATTGAAATGTTGAAAGTCACTAATGCTGCCATGCATAGTTGTATCCGAGAGCTTTTTTATTAGAATATCTCATTCTTCATCTTTCACACTTCTAGGCTTCTTTGCTAATTTGAGTAGTGCTAGAAAAATACTTTTCTAATATAGATTTAATCCTCCATTTCCATCTTTTATCATTAATAGTTTTGGTAGGTAAAACTATGGACCAAAAACCCTATTTCATTCACTTCTACTTGAGCTAGACTCTGAGTTTTATAAGCCAAATAATCTTTCAGCTATTAGTTGTTAGGAAACAAAGCAATAAAATCAAAATAAACGTCAATCAATTTGAACTACAATCCCTCATAAACAACTATGACTTATTTTTATTTCATCTACCAAAATAAAGTGATACAACTTCTAACACATCTTATGCAACTTTCTCTTCAATTTCTCATAGATTTCTCTCAAATAAAATACTCTCAATAATACATAGTCAAAACACAATACCTTGATTTAAAAAAAATAGCCTTTTAGGATACCATAAAAAAATAAACTTCTAAAAAAACTACCCTAACATAACTTTTACAAGATACCATTAAAAAAACCTTATAGGAAAAACTACCCTAACATAACTTTTACAAGATACCATAATCAATGGTCTAAATGAACTATGAAATTATAATATTTTACGAAACATTTTAGTCTTAATCCTCTCGACCAGGTGATCGGATACCTGCAGCTACAAACAAAACTCAAAGAAAATTAGACTCCATAACGAACAACAAATGTCGAATTCATCAAATTCATTGAAGCTTCATATTCTTTTGTTCAGAATAAGCTCTAGTGGTTGTCATTGCTACATGTTCTGTGTGGTACGTTTTTCATTCGTAGAGATATCACTCACATGGGCAAGAGAGAGAGCGCACCTTGCAAAGTCCAACGTTGTTGCTTTCAAAGGTTTGCTGAGGGATGGCTCACCAAACTTTTGTCTTCTCCCTTATCCAGCTATCAGCTTTTGGTTGGATTGAGTGCTTATAACGAGGGGGCCTCCAATCATGGTGTGTTTTCTTCATTGGATTATCTAAATTGTTTGCTTCGATGGATGGTCACATGGAGGGTTCCGATTTTGTGATACTTATAAGGAGAATGTAGACAAAGAGAATTGAATCCATTTAGTCACAAAGAGAATTATTTTCTTATTGGAAGGTCACGATTTTGTGATACTAAAGAGAATATGGACACAAAGAGAATTAAACCGATATGGACCCAAAAAAACAAAAAAAATTGAACCCATGCACAAAGGCCAAAACCTTGACAAAGGCTGACATATTACTATCTCTTACGATCACATAACTCTATGTGGAAACCATACAGAAAGGGACAGTGTACGCTTGCCATTATCATGTTCAAATTCGAAACGTAGATAATTGACATCAGAGTTGAAGCATGTGATCAGAATATGGACACAAAGAGAATTATTTTCTTATTGGAGGGTCACGATTTTGTGATACTAAAGAGAATATGGACACAAAAAGAATTAAAGAGAATATGGACACAAAGAGAATTAAACCGATATGGACCCAAAAAAAACAAAAAACTTTGTACCCATGCACAAAGGCCAAAACCTTGACAAAGGCTGACATATTACTATCTCTTACGATCACATAACTCTATGTGGAAACCATACAGAAAGGGACACTGTACGCTTGCCATTATCATGTTCAAATTCGAAACGTAGATAATTGACATCAGAGTTGCAGTATGTGATTAGACAACTATTATTGGCAATGCCATTCTGAAATTTAAAAGCAGGAAATGACCCAAAATTTATTCATGTTAAAACTCTCATTATATTCCGTGTTTTCTTGCTACGTGTCTCTGTCCGTTGGACCCATACTTGCCGGAACCTGGGGTATTATTGGCTACAAGTCGGCATACAGGAAAAACACATACCAGAAGAAAAAACAAAAGGTCGCCTGGTTTTGGCGAGTAGTCTTGGAATAGTTTAATTGATTAATTGGAAATGGGCATAGGTTTGGTCTATACAAGTTTGAAAGTTTATTTCCAGACAGGATTATGTACTGAATCTTTCTTGATTCTTACTAAGAAATATATATATATATATATATATATATATATATATATATATATATATATATAAACTGCCAATAAATATAATGAAAATTGGTTTTGTCCACTGAGCGTCAATTTTGCTATGAGGTAGCTTTATTCTGGTCATTTTTTTATTTCAGAAAATCTGACGATAAGAGTACTTGGATCATTTTTTTATTATAGTGGCAATCTTGTAGGTTGACAATTATAACCCTAAATTTTAAAAATTTCCACCGAGTTTTTTATCAAATTTCTGAAAAGAAAATCACTATTTCAGGGAAAAGTACACATGGCCTTCTAAAACTACCACCCAGATAAGCTAAAACAGTGAAAATCGAACCTGGCTTAGCTGTGGGAAACTCCCAATTTTAGTCAGCTTAGAGCACAGTGAAACACCCAATTATAAGTAAATGATCTATTCAAAATATATTTTACTGAGTAATTTCGTATATATTTAAAAAAAAAATTAATAGTGGAAATAGATTCAACACTATCAAAAACACCTAAAAACACCCCAAAACCCTAAAACTTTATAACTATAATTTAAATTTTTAAAATTTTCCACAAATATTTCTCAAAATCATCCCAAAAATTTCTTCTCTAGTTTTCCAGCTAAATTATGTATCTAAATTGATGTATCTATTATATATTTAGTTCACATTAAAATAAAATTTAATAAATGTATATTTCAATATATATTTATCTATAATATTTTAAGAACTAATTTCTTGGAAACTTTAACAGCAAAATTATTGAATGTTCCATATAACAGTGGATTCGCTTTGCAGTTTTTCGGAGGGTTTTGTGATCTGTGAGCTGAGGCGAAGGTAGCAATTTTTTGGTTGAAAGACAGTTATGGGAGCTGAGACAACCGCGATGACATGGGTCTTATCTTTACGGAGTAGCCACATCAGACAAATGATGTAACATTTTGGTATATAGATGGAATGGTGAGGGGAGGCTACCCAATATTGCAACATATTTAGGATGTGGTGTAGGTGAAAGCTGAGGACAAGGCTCACTTAGGCTTTTCACAAGGGGGGACCCCAGAGGTTTAGCAGTCAGTAACTTTTCAGAATCTACCAAGGGGAGAGGAGATGGTCTGGTCTATTATGGTTTTAAAATCATGGCTCCATTCCTGCAACTCAACATTTGGATCCCCAAAAGAACCTTTCGAATCTGTTTTTACTCACATTTGAGTCACAGTTGGAGGACCCTTCCCCTTTCTTGTCTGAGCTGCTCATTGAAGATGAGGGTATAAGGGAGAAGACAAAGGGGTTTTAAGCGAGGTGTTGGTGCCTCCATCTGCTACGGGCCCCTTAATCCCATGAATCAGGAAGGGTTGATGTGGGTGTGAACCCTAGCTAGCGAGAAGCAACAAATCAATCAATTTAATTGGGTGGTTGAAAATAGTGCTACAAGTTGTTCAAAAAAAACTTATAGATGAGCGAGTTATATTGTTTGATAATATTGTGTTAAATTGATATAGTTTTGTTTTAATTATTAACTGTTTTAAATGGGTTTAGTTTTAATTTTTATTGTTTAAACTGGCAATTCTCTTAAATATAAAGTTTTGTATTAAAATATTTTTATCACAAACTATTTTTTCTTTAAATATAAAGTTTTGTTTTAAAATATTTTTGTCTTAAATATTTAGTTTTGTCTTATTTTTTTTTTGTTTCAAACTGCTTTTGTCTTAAATATAAATTGTAATGTTGATATGAAGTCACCTATTTAATTCCTCACCTTTATTCGACTGAAATATTAGACATAATGAAGATTCCCACCCTAATTAAAAGCAAGATATAACCCATATTTTATATACTCACGTTAAAACTCCCACTATATAGTCTTCTAACACTACCACCCGGCCAAATACAATGAAAATTGAATCTGGACTCACTCTCGGAAACTCCCAATTCTAGTCAGTATAACACTAAATAATAGTAAATGATCTGTTAAACGTATATTTTATCGGCTAGTTTTACGACAAATTGAGGGTACGTATTCTGAACGCAGAATATAACAAATGTACAAAATTTCGAACATAAAACCCGTCTCTTTAATATTCCTCGACAAAATTTCCAAAAGGTATCACAAATGTACAAAAATTCGAACATAAAACCCGTGGCTTTAATATTGTAATTTCCAAAAAGTACAAAATGATGACCAGTAAGCTAATGAACTTGAGTCTTGGACCACTCCTGAAAGACGTTTGTATAATGAACTCTCAAGCTCTCAAGGTCTTTGTGACGCTTTTTGTTTGTGTGTGTGCCATTTCATTTCATTTTGTGATTGGCCATTAATAAAGTTAGTGTATATCATGAAAATATTCATTAGCCTAGTGTATCATAAATTCCGTGCATTTCATATTTTTTTTAGAAACTAATATTTTTATTTCTCAAGTATTTTTTTAATTAGTTGAGAGATTTTCGTTAGGCTTGTTTCCCTTTTATTATATTTTTTTGTAGGGGCTCATACTGGTCGTGCAGGGTAATAACCCGGGATGCATGGTTGATTAGTTATGTCAAGAATGGAAATAAATTACCAAATTCATTTAGTATTAGGTTTTTCTGTTGACTTTGCGATGGGTATTGATTTCAATGATAGATTTAGGTTGAGGGTGCATTTATGTTACATTTAACATAAAAAAGGGATAGACGTTAAAAGGGATAGATTTGTAACATGGTTTTTATTTATAAAGTTTTTGCTGTACATCTCTATAATTATTTATCTAAATAATGTGTTTTATTATATATATTTAATTTATATTAAAATAATATTTGATGTTTTTATATTTTAATACATAGTTATATCTAATAATTTAATTTTATTTAAATTAGATATTGCACAATGATGATGATAATGATTAATTTTTAGTAAGACTAATACAGTGTATCAAATTTTAAGAATGCAACTCTTTAAAATTTTATTTTTATGATAAAAAACAAGGGAAAGAAGTGTTCCAAGATCACTATAGTTTTGTTGACTTAACAAGTCAAGAAGGTTGGAAGTATGACAAATGTTTTGGAAATGAGACCATGTGAGTAAGAGTCGAGCAATCTAAGAGAAAGTGTTTTCATCTTCCACCATATTAGTATCACAAAGGTGACATATTCTTTCATCCCAAGGTGTTTTGGGAATAGAGAACTACCAGATTTCACTTTGAGGCTCATGAAAATTAGTTCTTATGTTTGCAATGCTCATTTTCTTCTTAGTACTGGTCAAGATAGAGAGACAATTCTAGTTAGTAAGGGTGGGGTTGATCACCACATTATAAGCCTTAGCTTCTATTTTCCCTATAGCTCCTTATCATCCCACAATTTATCCTTCAATTTGGAGGTAATAGTAACTTTGATACTGTCCTTATTCTCGAGGATGATCTTCTGAGGTGAGAGTTTTGGCTAGCGTTAGAAGCAATTTTGGGAAGCCTCTTCGTTTCCATGTCGTAAAGTTTCTTCTTGTACATCAAATACCTAAACATAGCCATGCTTTTAATGGGGGAAAGGCTAGCTTCAATCAAGAGGATAGGATAGAGAATATTCCCTTTAAAAATGTGGTTTTAGGTTATAAATTTCTTTTGATTTATCCCAATCTTCCTCCACAAATCTCTGGATGCACTGCAACCCCAAACTTCACAATCATATAAAATAACACCACAACCATATTAAATAACACAAGTGACGAGAGTCTCAAAGGGGAACCTTTTTTTACCCCAAATAAAAAGAAGAGTTGCCTTACAATTGTTTTCGAGCTCATAGTAAGCTTTCCAACCTCCAATAATACTTTTATCAATGCTATAATTCGAGTTGAGTTGATGGTGAGTGCCAATACGTAAATATTTGTATGAGGAAACCCTCTCCAAGTAATTTTTATCATAGATGAAATTACCAAGGTCGATATTTTTGGATTTAATTATCATGCCTTTAGTCTTGTTGGTATAAAATTTCATACTCATCTTGGATTTAATTAGCATGACTTTAGTCTTGTCAGTATTAATTGTCAAACCCATCTTGGAGTAGAGGGTATTAAGTTGTTGCTTTTTGATATCACGGTGCAATTTGGAAAGAAGAACGATATCATCGGCATAAAGGAGAAGAGTAATGGCTATATCGGCAAGCTCTATGCCACTACAATAGGTTTCCAAACCCTCTTCTAGATTTTCGATATAAATGCCAAAAAGGCAAAGAATAGAGGACACCTTGGCTTAACCTAGATATTGCATTTAAATTCCTTAGACCACCCCTACTTGGTCTTAAGCTTTATACCACCCCTACTTGGTCTTAAGTTGGGCAACACCATTCTCTTAAAGTCTAATCACAACAATCATGAACCATTATCTCTTGAAGTTTTATCCATAACTTATCCAACAGAACAGATTATAATATTATAGTGGTTAAGGAAAATGATTGTTAATAATTTCACCAATATATAATTTCTAAAAGTGAAACGATGAACTTTATTCTAATTTATTTTGAAAAATATCATCCATAATAATGTATATTCTTTCACCTTAGTTCATGTTGTATTGAAAGTAATTTTTATAAAAGTATGAATAGTCACAGACAAATAGTACATGTGCATTAAAGTAAATCATTTTTTCTATATAAAAATTTAACAGTTATTTAAATGTAATCATGAACCTACAAAAAATATTTAAATAAAATATTTTTCTTCCTAAATTGCTAAGTGCATGGAAAATAGCAGCTTAACATATTTCTTGGCTTGAATTTTGATTATTTAAAATATATATATTTTTTGGATAGGAAGAGGATTCAAACACACAAATAACACAAGTATTTCACACATGAAACAATGAGCTACAACTCTTCAATTAATCTTCAATCACTCTGAATCACAATGAATACAATGAACCCAGTGAATGGTATTTAACCTAAATTGACATGCACACACTCTCACATAACTCAACTTGATCAACTCTCAATTAACTCACTCTCTAACTCACTCACTAAATATATCTATCACTCAACTCAACTAACTCACTTAATGCATGCGGGAGGTAATTACATATTTTAACACTCCCCCTTAATTACGACCGCTAAGCTAAAACATAACTCAGGAGAACTCAAACATGCCTGCTGGTCTATGTCTAAGCTAGGCTTATAACACCCAAGTTTCTTTTGTGAAACTGAAACAAATCTACAGCTAATGGATTTGTAAATATATTAGCCAATTGATCACTAGATTTACAAGGCTTCAAGTGAACTTCTCCATTTCTCACAAGTTCTCTAATAAAATGATATCTAGTATCAATATGCTTGCTCTTTCGATGAAACACATTACTCTTGGATAGTGCAATCGCTGAAGTGTTGTCACAATATATCGTTGTTGATCCTTGCTGTTGTTTCTTGAGTCCATCCAATACTCTTCTTAACCATACTGCTTGACATGTTGCTAAAGTTGCTGCTACATATTTTTCTTCTGCTGATGATATTGTTACAATGGGATGCTTCTTATATGCCCATGCTATCACTCCTAAACCAAGATGAAACACATAATCGAATGTGCTCTTTCGATCATCCAAACTGCCTGCAAAATCATTATCTGTGAATCCAATCAAATATTTCTTTTTTGTACTTGCATACATTATGCCATAATCTATGGTTCCTGATATGTATCTCAGAATTCTTTTTCCAACACTCCAATGTGTGTCTTTTGGAGTCTCGATAAATCTTGAAATCAAACTTACTCCTTGCATAATATCTGGTCTTGTAGCTGTGAGATACATGAGACTGCCAACTAATGTTTTGAATAGAGTTGGATTGACATCTGCTCCTTCATCATCCTTACTTAACTTTGTACCTATTGCAACTGGTGTAGGTACAGGTTTTCAATTTTCCATCCTAAATCTTTTCAACAAATCTCTGGCATATTTATTTTGGCAGATAAATATTCCTGTTTCAGATTGCTCAACTTCAATGGCAAGAAAATATTTCATGAGACCAAGATATTTCATCTCAAATTATTTCATCATGGCTGCTTTAAATTCATCTAACTCAAGATCACCTATAAAAATCATATCACCAACATATAAGCAAACAATCAAAATATGTCCATGCTCATTTACCTTTGTCTATAAGGTAGGCTCAATGCTACTTCTACAAAATCCATTCTTGATCATGTAACTGTCTATTATGCTATACCATGCTCTAGGTGCTTGCTTAAGTACATAGAGCACTTTCTTCAACCTATAAAATTTATCTTCTTGACCTTCAACTTCATAACCTAAAGGTTGTTGCACATAAATTTATTTTTCTAGAATTCCATTCAAGAAGGCTAATTTGACATCCATCTGGTATAATTTCCACTTGTTCTGAGCTATTGTCGCTAGAACTGCTCTTACAGTATCCAATCTGGCTACTAAAGAAAATGTTTCTCCAAATTCTATTCCTGGTTGTTGCGAGAATCCTTTTGCTACAAGTATTTATTTAAATTTTTCAATCTCACCTTTCTCATTCACTTTAGCCTTGTACACCCACTTCACACCTATGAGGTTTTTATCGTTTGGTAAATCAACCAAATCCCATGTATCATTCTTTTCAATTGAATTCATCTCTTGATCCATGGCTTGCACCCAATTTTCATCTCTGGTTGCTTCTTCAAACGAGGAATGTTGGAATGCCAACAATGCAAAATTTGAACTAACATCCAAATCATCCTAAATATCTTTCAGACTTCTCATACTTTTCTTACCATTGCTTGATTCATTACCTGATTCGTTTCTTGGAGAATTTTGGTCTGTTGATCTGCTTGAAGATCCATGCTGCTCTGAAAATCTTGGAGTCCTTGCTGGTGTGACTTTGTTTGGTGTCTGCTCTCTTGATTCTTGTTGCTCCTTTTCTGCTACATCATCTTCTTCCATCAATGGTGCTTACAAGTGCATTGGTTGGTTTGTCTACAGTCCCATTCCATGACTCTTGTTCTTTTAACAGAACATCTCTGCTAATGATTGTCTTCTTGGTGACAGGGTTATACAATTTGTAAGATTTTGACTGCTCACTATAACCAGTAAGTATACATTTTTCACTTTGATCATATAATTGACCTCTTATCTGCTTAGGCACATGTGCATAGGCTACACATCCAAAAACTTTGAAATGAGATACACTGCATGACATACCTGACCATGCTTCTTCTGGAACTCTGTTCATCACACCTTTTATCACATAAACAACATATGCAACTGCCTCTGCCCAATACGCATTAGACAAGTGTCTTGCTTTCAACATGCTCCTTGTCATGTTCATGATTGTTCTATTCTTTCTCTCTGCTACACCATTCTGATGCGGTGTGTATCTGGTTGTAAACTGTCTTATGATTCCATGTTGTTTGCAGTACTTGTGGAATGCATTCGAATCATATTCTCCACCACGATTAGATCTCAATACCTTGATCTTTCGATCATTTTAGTTCTCCACTAAGGCTTTGAACTCTTTGAATTTTGCAAAAGTTTTAGAATTTTGCTTCAAGAATTAAACCCAAGTATTTCTTCTATAGTTATCAATAAAAGTGAGGAAGTAACAACTTCCACCAATCGACTGTGTCCTCATAGGCCCACATAAGTATGTATGCGCCAACTCAAGTGGTTTCTTTTCTCTGTATGAAACTCCTTTCAAAAAACTTTCACGGTGTTTATTTTCCAAGATGCAACACTCACAAGTGCTAGCAGGTTCTTTGATGGGAGGTAAACCTCTGACCATCTGTTTCTGTTGCAAAAACCTTAATACGGAAAAGTGAAAGTGTCCAAACTGAAAGTGCCATAACCAGTAATTATTAGAACATGCAGCTATAAAAGAACTAACCTGATCATTGTCATTCATAATTAGAGGAAAGAGTATGTTCCTCGTCATCTGCAACTTTTCAATGAGCTTCTTTCTTGGGTATCTGTCATAAATACACATTGTTTCCCCTGAAATACAACTTTGTATCCTTTCTGCGTCAATTGACCAACACTTATCAAATTGTGTTTGAATTCAGGGACATAATATACCTCTAATATGGTCTTTGGCTCCCCTTGCTTGGTCACAATGTTGACCACTCCTTTGCCATCTACATCCGCAGTCCTGTCAGTCCCCAACTTTACCTCTGTCTTCACAGATTCATCCAGATTTGTAACCAAATTCTTGTTGCTTGTCATGTGGTTACTGCAACCGTTGTCTAATAGACATACTTTATCAGACGGTTCATGCATGGTGTTGCATGCTAGGAACATGGAGTTAGTATTCTTTGTACTAACATTAGCTCTCAGATTTCCTTTTTCAGCTATCTTCTTCCTACAATCACGAGCATAATGACCAAATTTATTGTAATAATAACATCTCACCTTTCATTTATCAAATCTTTGACTGTTGTGAAAGCTTTTTCTGTTGCTGCTTCCACTTTGATGTTCATGTTCTTCTCAATCATCTCTCTGACCACTATAGCTTTTGCCTTGTCCTGTGCCTCTAGATCAACCTCTTCCTCGACCTCTTGAAATAGAAACTTGACTTTTGAAAGAAATTTCTAAACTAGAATCCTTATTTTTGTCTATCCTTGTCTCATGCGATAGAAGTTATCCCATCAACTCATCAAATGTCAGTTTTTCCAGATCCTTTGCTTTTTCTATGGCTGCTACCACAACATCAAACTTTGCAGACAAAGATCTAAGGACCTTCTCAATCACTGTTCAATTTTTAATGTCTTCACCATAAATTTTTAACTGATTGACGATAGACATGACCCTGTTCATGAAAGAATCAATGTCCTTTGTCTCATTCATCTGCAGAATTTTGAAATCTGTCTTAGTATTCTGCAATTTAACAATATTGACTTTTTCCATACCTTGATAGCTTGTCGCCAAGGTTTCCCATGCCTCCTTTGTTGAAATCTTCTGGAACACTACTCATTCCACTCCCTACTGGATAAGAAGCAACGCTTGTGCATTCTTCCTCATGTCTTTCTTCCATTGTTCCCTCTCTACATCACTGAGGGCTTGTTCCTCTGCATCATCTTGCGGTTCTACAAACCCAAACTTGACAAAATCCCAAACATCATGCGCTTTTAACATGGTCTCTATCTTAATGGCCCACATATCATAATCCTTCCGTGTGAAAGAAGAAATTTGTGGTTGGAAGCTACTTATAGCCATCTTTCTTCAAACGAAAATTCACTTCTAAAACCCAAAAATTTCTTCTTTAATATGCTTTGCAAAGCTCTAAAAAATAACCTTGAAATAAAACGCTAAGTTTTATTTTTATTTTTATATATATATAAATTTCTTTATAAAATAAATATTTATATAAAAAAATCTTATATAATAAGCCCTTTTATAAAAACTTATTATGATACTTTCCAACACTTCAAAAATCCTTTGTAAAATCTCCTTTGAATAAAAATACTCCATGTATATTTTTATTTTATTTTTATATAAAAATTTCTTTATTAAATAAATATTTATATAAAAAATTCTTATATAATAAGCCCTTTTATAAAAACTTATTATAATACTTTCTAACACTCTAAAAATCCTTTGTAAAATCTCCTTTGAATAAAAATACTCCATGTATCCAAATCCAATCCACCTTTATGGAGAGCTTTAAGAGACTTTTATTATAAAACTCCAAAATCCCTTTTTAAAATTTATTTTGAATAAAAACCACTGACCTGAACAAATGGTCTTTAACCCTTACGAATTCATAAAAGCTTTGATATGGCTTTAAACGAAAATTACTTCGTTGACCTCTTTGTCGAATAACGCGTCCAAACTTCAATACCACAGCATGCTAACGCAAGTTGTGAACGGATCTCCCGCTTTAATTCGTTAACGCACAAAAAATATGGATCTGTGTGCGTGCATGCAAAAGCTAGTATTTTGCTGTGAGATCCAATGTTATAACGCCCTATATACCACAATAAGGTGTGTTATCGCGGAAATAAGCAGGAAAAAATTTCTTGCTCACACACACCGATGATTACCGATCTATTTTTCTCTCGTTCTTTGTAACCTTGCTTCGATATCAATTTGTTGGATAGGCAAAGGATTTAAACACACAAATAACATAAGTATTTCACACACGAAACAATGAGCTACGACTCTTCAATTAATCTTCAATCACTCTGAATCGCAATGAATACAATGAATCCGGTGAATGATATTTAACCTAAAGTGACATGCACACACCCTCACATCACTCAACTTGATCAATTTTCAATTAACTCACTCACTAAATATATCTATCACTCAACTCAACTAACTCACTTAATTGATTGTTTAACAATGCGTGCCAAAAATAATTATATATTTTAACATATTTTAAAATAAATCATTTAAATTATACAAATTACACATCAAACTTAAATAAAAAAATTGATAAATAATTACTTTGTTACTGTAACTTTATCTTTATTAAAATTTTGACTAAATGATAAGTATTAAAATATTTTGTCCATAAATATAAAAAATCACTATATCTCTATCTTTGATAAAATTTTGACTAAACGATAGTAATTAAAATATTTTATCTCTATATAGGAATCCATTGCGACTTTATTTTTATTAAAATCTTGATGCCTAAAATTTCATGGCATTGAATTCATTGTAACTTTATCTTTATTAAAATTTTGATGCCTAAAATTTCTTTTTTTTTGTAAATATAGTAGGGCCTCTCTATTGACTTTGTATCATTAACATGCAGGTTACAGTAAGATAAAATCTGTTTATGGCCTCAACCTGCCCGAAGGAAACTAGGTCTATTGGCCGTCTGAGTGCGTGAAAAGCGTTCCAAAATTGAAAAAGTTTTATTTGTCTATACCCCACATGGGGTAGCTGATCTAGAGAATTCCTATCTACCTGCAAATAATAAAAAATTAGTTCATACAAAATTACAGATTTTATAAAACCTTTGTAAAGGAACATCTATGCATATGAAGAAGAAACAAGGGCAGGGTCTTTGACATTGGACCCTGGCATATCTACTTGTTGGAGCTGTTGCAGCTGCTTTTCCATACGGCCAACCCTATCATCGAGCCTGCCCATGCGGTCCGCTCCCTGGTACTGGGTGATCTTGATATGGTATAACTGATCTTGCATATCCTGGAACTTTTCCATTATACGAGATTCTAATTTCGCTGAGTCAAAATGGGCTTGTTCAGGAGGGAAACACTGCATGGCCTTTGCAAGAAGGCATTTTACTGTCCAGTAGGTGTGAATTGTCTGTTGGAATAAGGTGAGACGACCCCTTGTGTTCCCTGGATCTGTAATAAAGTCTATAATCTCAGCTTCAGTGGTATTATCTTCAGGGTCTGTCTGAATTTCTCTCTCCTAGCCTTTGATTTCCTGGCGAACTTTGGAGGGGTTTCCAATGACATAGTTGGTAGCTAGATTTTCTAACAGTTCCTGATTGGATTTCCTGCCTCTTTTCTTGGGCTCCCGCTCTATGTTGGCTAGCTGTTTTCCTTTCATTTTCTGGGAAGTTGAATGACGTTTCTCCATTGTTTTATGACTCCTAAACATAACCAGACAACAAATAATAGTGAGGGCTTTAAAATTTGCATGAGACTTCCTTACATTGTTCCCATAAGACGCGCTGATGTGACTGCAATTCGAGCAGGAATCAGTAGGCGACACCAATCTAATCTGTAAGTTGAGCTGAGAGTTAGTCTGGTTATCTAAAGATTTGAGATGAGAGGTAGTCTGGTTGTCTAAAGACACAGTCCTTGAAACCTTGTTCGACACCGAGAAGGCCAGGGTTCTTGCTTTCAAATTGATGAACGGGAGGATTTTGCATGCAGGAAACTTCACGGTTGGGTGACAAGAAAGATTGAGGCGCACACAGTTAACAATAACAACATTTACATTGAGACTTTCGCCCGACCAACATCCCAACTGAGTCCTCTTATGACTACGCTTGACGCGAAGGTGACGAGGGTTCCCTCCTAAGTCTGCTTCCTGGTTAGTCCGAGCGAGCTTCCGAGGGGACATTAGTTCAGAAGTAACTATGCCTACCCCAACCCAGAGGTTGCCAGACAGTATATAAAAGACACAATTGACTAACAGGGTGCACGGATCACGGAAGCAAGGGCTAATCCGCCTCTAGATGGGTGTATAAACACTAAAGACAGAGGAACTCAGAAAAACTATGCCATTATACAACTTAAAGCTAAAAATCAGAGCAATGCCATCCATGAGTAAAGGGAGAAGGCTAGATACGTACCCCCAACTGGTCGAGAATGTAACAGTGGTTCTTGTCTTCCTCCGCTGCTGCCTCCGAGAAATTGCATGCAAAAAACAAAGTATTACCGCTTGGGAGGAAGAGGGAACTAAACTTACCTTATGAGAGCCTCTCCGTCCGCAATCTGACAGTATAAGCTGTCCTGCATGCGATCTCATTAAAGATCGCTCGCTCACTGCATACCATAATTTATGTTCCCAATGCATCATTATTGCAGTTGATTGTGTATAGGACGCCATAACCGCCACCTTGAACAATTATGAGCTATGAGCTTCCAGGTGTTCACCCCGATCGGAGGGTGATGCCTAAAATTTCATGGCGAATTCACTGCAACTTTATTTTTATTAAAATTTTGGTGCCTAAAATTTAATGGCATTGAATTCATTGTAACTTTATCTTTATTAAAATTTTGAGGGCTAAAATTTCATGGCGAATTCACTGCAACATTATTTTTATTAAATTTTGATGCCTAAAATTTCATGGCATTGAATTCATTGTAACTTTATCTTTATTAAAATTTTGATGGCCAAAATTCGGCCCTGAATTCATTGTTACTTCGTATTCAGGGACCAGCCCTGAATTTCACTTTCACAAATAAGTGTGCCATCAAAATTTGAGGGCGAACTTTTGACATGTAAATCACACCGCAACTCTCGCTAAATTTCACTTTCACGTTACCTGTGACATCACAGTTTTAAGATTGAACTTTTGTCATGCACATCATTTTACGGTGAAATATTTAAACACCTATAAAGGCAACTTCATCCTACAGGTTAAGGATTTAAAATTGTAAACATTCAAAGTAAATTAAGCCTATTTAGTTGAATAAACTTTTACCTGTTAAGGATTTAAAATAGTAAACATTCAAAATATATTATATCTGTTCAGTTGAAAAAACTTTTAAATGTTTAATTATAGGTAGAAATTTGGATTGTAAATAGAATTTTTTTAAGAGTTTTTTCTGCATTTAATTTCCTTATAACAAGTTTTCTTAACGATGTTGTAATGCTTCATATTAAAAATATTGACTTATTGTTAAGTTGAGTTGTTATTATCTATTTTATAGTAATGTGTTTTTTTAAACAATAAAGGGGAAGGTTTATAATCTTTTTATGAGAAGCTTCCCAATAACATCTCAAAGCTTTATTATCTTTTTATGGGAAGCTTTCCTAATAACATTTCAAAGGATGCTGTCAACTTCTTATAAATTTAATTTTTAAGTAGGTTTTGAAAAGAAAAAAAATATCACTTTATTTTTAAATTTGAAAAAAATTAACAATTTTATGTATAAAAAATATTAATATTAAAACATTTAATAATATATTTTAAACTTAACTGTCTTTGAGTTAGAGGAGTTCTGGGACAGGTGACCTTTGGGAAGTCTTGGTTACCAGGTGCAAGCCCCTCAAGTGATGATTCACGCTATGTAATTGATTTCACTAGTTTCAATCCCTCTTCTTCACCCCTTTTAGCATCACTCCATGCAATGAGTGCTAAGTGGATTATTAAAAAATCATAAGAAATTAGTCACTTACAACTACCTCTCATGCAAATATGTAATTCATTTCACTAGTTTCAATCCCTCTTCTTCACCCCTTTCAGCATCACCCCATGCAATGAGTGCTAAGTGGATTATTGAAAAATCATAAGAAATTAGTCACTTACAACTACCTCTCATGGAAATTTTCATAGACGAATAACTTGATTAACTCACTTGAATCCCAAAAAATGATATCTAATATATTTGTAATTGAAAACTTTCGAACTTTTTTAGATTTGTATTTTCTATTTTTAGACTTTCTATGATTCCTTTTTTAACTCGTATATTTTCATTGCACTTCTTAAAATAACATCAACAACCTCATCAAACATTAAAATAAAATATTTGAACTGACATAAAATTACTAACAACCCTTCCCAACAACTTCATCGAACAATAATGTAACCTTGCCATTTGTCATTGACTACAAAGTTGCAATATATGCTCAGAGCAACCATTGTTGGCAATGCCATTCTGGAATTGAAAGCAGGAACTGATCCATGTTTTATTTACGTTAAAACTCAGATTATATTCTGTGTTTTACTGCTACCCATCTCCGTCTGTAAGGTCCATAATTGCTCGGAATCTGGGTCTTATTCGCACAAGTCAGCATGCACGAAAAACATATACGAGAAGAAAAATCGATGGTGGCCTGGTTTTGACGAGTAGCCTTGGAATAATTTAAGAGATGAGTGAGTAATGTGTATATATAGTCTTCTAAAACTACCACCCCAGAAAATCGAAATACAATGAAAATTGAACCTGGACACACTCTCGAAAACTCCCAATTCTAGTCAGTGTAACACTAAATGATAGTAAATGATCTGTTAAAATTATATTTCACCGGCCAGCTTTACGACAAATTGAAGGTACATATTCTGAACGGAGAATATCATAAATGTACAAAATTTTGAACATAAAATGCAACTGTTTAAAATCAAACTTGAAGTGCAATTTTTTAAAATTATATTTTTATGATAAAAAAGAAGAGAAAGAATTATTTCAAGATTACAATAGTTTTGTTGATTTAACAAATCAATAAGATTGGAAGTTTGACAAATGTTTTGTAAATGAGGGCGGATGTGAGTATTTTCATCTTCCATCATTTTAGTATATTTTCATCTTCTACCATCTTAGTATCATAAAGGTGACATATTGTTTCATCCAAGGGTGTTTATGGAATAGACCACCTCGGGGTTTCACTTTAAAGCTTATGAAAATTAGTTCTTATCTTTGCAATGTTCATTTTCTACCAAGGGTGGGGTTGATCACCCACTTATAATGCCTTAGCTTCTTTTTTCCATCTAATTCCTTATCATCCCATAGTTTATCCTTAAATTTGGAGGTAATAATATTTTTGATACTATTCTTATTCCCTAGGATGATCCCTTCCTTTATCCCACAGGGGTTTAGACAAGACTTGGCATCCTTATGCCATCCACCCTCGAGGGGGAGATTTGGCAAGAGTTAGAAGAAATTTTGGGAAGCTTCTTGATTTCCATGTTGTAAAGTCTATTCTTTTACATCAAATACCTAAATATAGCCATGCTTTCAAGGGTGGGCTTGATCACCTCCTTATAATGCCTTAGCTTCTTTTTTCCCTCTAGCTCCTTATCATCCCACAATTTATCCTTAAATTTGGAGGTAATAATATTTTTGATACTATTCTTATTCCCCAGGATGATCTCTTCCTTTATCCCCCAGTGGTCTAGGCAAGAATTGGCATCCTTATGCCATCCACCCTTGAAGGGGAGGAGGGGGATTTGGCTAGAGTTAGAAGAAATTTTGGGAAGCTTCTTGATTTCCATGTTGTAAAGTCTATTTTTTTACATCAAATACCTAAATATAGCCATGCTTTCAATGGTGGAAAGGCTAGCTTCTATCAAGAGGATAGGATAGAGAATATTCTCTTTAATCTTGTGGTTGCAGGTTATAAAATGCTTGTGAATCATCTCAATCTTCCTCCACTAATATTTGGATACATTGCAACCCCAAACTTCAAAACCATATAAAATAGCAGGGTTGATGAGAGTCTGAAAGGGGAACCTCTTTTTACTCCAAATCCAAAGATGAGTTATTTACAATTGTTTTCAAGCACATAGTAAGCTTTCCAACCTCCACTAATCATTTTCTCAATGCTATAATTAGAGTTGAGTTGATGGTGAATCTCAATATTTAAATAGTTGTATGAGGAAACCTGCTCCAAGTAATTTTTATCATAAATGAAATTACCATGGTGTATATTTTTCAATTTAATTATCATGATTGTCATACCCATATTGAAGGAGAGTCTATTATGGTGGCTTTTGGAAAGAAGAATGATATAGTCGGCATAAAGGAGAAGAGTAATGACTATACTAGATAGTTGGATGCCACAGGAACATGTAGTTTCCAAACCCTCTTCTAGCTTATCCATGTAAATGCAAAAAAGGATAGGTAATAGAGGACACCTTGACTTAGCTTATTGATGTAAATGCCAAAAAGGATAGAGGATAGAGGACACTCTGGCTTAACCTCGATATTGCGTTTAATTTCTTTAATCCACCCCTAGTTGTTCTTAAGCTTTAAACCACCCCTAGTTGGTCTTAAGCTGAGAAACAACATTCTCCTAAAGTCTAATCACAACAATTCTCAACTCAAGAGAAACCATTATCTCTTCAAATTTTATCTGTAATATTATAGGGGTTAAGGAAAATAATTGTTAATAATTTCACCCATATGTAATTTCTAAAAATAACACGATGAACACGATGAACTTTCTTCTAATGTGTTTAAATTTAAGTATAAGGTGCAAGAATATAGGGTAAGGAAATCAGGTGTGGTATATTGGTAAGAACGACGCTTGTTGTGTGGGAGGTCACGGGGTCAAGCCCTGACCTCCACCCGACTTGTGGTAATAAAATTTTTCACCCATATATGAAATCACAACCTTAGGATATAATACTAATAAAATGTTCCACCCAATATATATATATTAAAACCTTTGGCATATACATTAATTCAAACTTTGGAATATGCATATATTTAATCTAACATATGTATTAAATCCAACCTTGGGATATGTGGACTTGGAACTATATTTTCGACCATATAACCTATAGTTTAGACTTTTCCATAACATATGAATATATTTCTACTTTCGTCCTTTGGATAGGGTCCACCAGAGGGGGCACGTGGTGGCCCTAGTTGCACCATGTGTCAGCCTCTAGTTGGACCATTCCAACCATAACCAAAAAAAAAATTAAAAAAAAAAAAAAAAATTCTCATTCAACCTTAGGAGCACATTCATAAAAAAATTTCACCTTCAACCCAAATCGGTGAATCCCGCAGTGACACTTGTCACAGTGTTATTGTGCAAAACTGAAGATTATTCATGTTCTACTGTCTAGGTTTCCATGTCATCATTTTGTCCTGTTCTGTAATTTTTTTAGTTATTTAGGAAAATGAACAACATGCTCTATCTTCTTCATCGAGACTCTGTTTTCAACGAAGCGAGTTGCGTCGGATTCCTGGCGATGAACTCTTCGCTGTCGTTTAGTATCCAATCAATTATGATCACTTTCATTTTTGAGATTTTACACTGAGCACCTGATCATTCCTCTGCACTAGAATCCTTTTGGACCCCAAAATCTCCTTGATTACTGATCATGTGGGTATAGTTCCCTCACTTTTCTAGTCTCAATCCACTGTAGTTTCCCATTTTCATCAATTGGAGCTTTTCACAAAAACTTAACTTTTTCCTTGACTGTTGTGACCTTCTCTTGTTGTTGTTGACACCGTCATGTTGCGATTTCCCTGAATTTGCATAGAATAAAGTTGTTCTTGCATAAACCATCTTCTTCCTACCTCGGTCATCAACCAAAGGAAACTTAAGAACTGTCTCACCTTGCACACTGTCATCATGGCGATTCTTAACTGACCTTGCTTTGTACTTGTGTCGACTCTTGAATAAGTATCTTCACCATTGCCATCTACCCTTTGGAAACCAAAAACAAGCACTTGTGGAACCCGTGCCTTCCTTGTCAAATTTCTTTGTCACTTTCTTTTTGACCTTTACACTCTCTTTGACCGACATCTTGTTTCCAACACTCCTCAACACTGATGTTGACTGCTGCAAATTTTTTACATCTTGTTCACCTCTTTTCAAAGGAAACCTGTTAGAGTCTTGAAACATCTCATTACAAGCATAAAAAACTTTAATGAAATAAACTTGTTCATTCGATGCATATTTTTGAAAGGTTTGATTCCAAAAATATCTATGCTTGAACATCAACAATCTCAAATCCTAACTTGCATTCACTATCCTCTTAATTTGTCGGGCATGTATAAGAGACAAACTTGTCTTATTATTATGCGCTCTAACTATGTACTCAATTCCATCTTTAAAAAAGTGATACTTATTCTCATAATGATGAAATATTTCTTTCCTATCATAGGACTTCCCAAAACAATACCTGATATTTCAGGCGGCACCACATCAAGTTCAACTTCATGAAGAAAGTTTGAATTGATGTCGAATCTTAGTATGCACTTCCTTGTAACCTACAAGTTTGCCTTCTTGCATATCCACCCTAAAGGATAAGGTATTGGATGTCTAATAGTTTCAAGGTCTAGTTGCGTAACCAAGTTTCCAGAAATTAGATTAGCTTGTGACACACTATCAAAATTTTTATCTATATTTGTATGTTTAGAGACAACTCTAATATGGAAAATTTCAATTATTGTATCTTCATCTTGAGTGACATTGGAAAAAATTGAAGAAATATTGCTTGCTATGTTCTTACCTTTCAAAACCATGGCTGTAATATTTGTTTCATCTCCTGAATCTGACCCTAAGTCATGTTCAATTATAGCAACAATTTTCTCCTTTTCTTTGGCTTTTAGTTTTTTTGGCTTCAACTCTGGATGAAGTTGCCAACAATGGCCTTCATCATGGCCATTATTCAAACAATTTTTACATGTGATTATCTCTTTCTCTCTTTTGAAAAAGCTATTTCTCTTTCCTCTTCCATAAAACTTGCCCTTTCCTTTACCCTCACTATCACTTTTCTCATCTCTGTCCTATTTCCGTCTTGCTTCTAAATGTGTGGCTTGAACACAAACCTCATCTATGTTTGTGGGATTGAAAATGAGAATAGTGTACCTAGGGTAGCTTTGCAAACCCACAACATACTTTAACAAGGTTTCTTGAGAATATAAATCAATACCCAAAATAAGAGCTCTTCTCCTAAATTCATGAGTATAATCTTGCACACTTTTCCCTTTCAATTGTCTAAAAATTTGCTAGTCCATAATGGCCTTTTCATGTAAGCTAATGGATAGAATTTCCTTTTAATGGCAGCAGTTGTAGTTTTTAATCTCTTCTTGTGTCCTTGCTTCTCGCCATACAAGTGCATATCCTTCCATCCTCAAAGAAGCCAATTGAATCTTTATGTTGTCTTCAATAATGTTCTGAATTTTGCAATACACCTCCGATTGATGTATCCAATTGTCCAATTTATCTGCATTTATCTCGCCATTAGACATTGGAAGCTCAAATTTGACATCAAGTTTTAGTAAGGGAGTTTTTCCTTTTGTGGTATTTGAGTGAATATGGGTATTTTTTGTGGTGAAAGTGGAAGATGATGTTGATGGAGAAGATGAGGATGACGATGAAGATGGTGGAGATGGAGGACGTGTTTGTTAAATTCTAAATATGTTCTATGCTAGATGCAAATATAGTTTAAACTTCTAGGGCACAATGAAAGTAAGATGGAGATAGAACATACCAATAGATCGATAGAAGACAAGACAAAAACTGAGATAAAGAATGGTGGCGTTACGACAGTCAGTAGGATGCTTCAACCAACAAAGTCTTCATACGGTCAGCCTCCCACATGTGTCACACAACCCCAAGACATTTCATCAAGAAAACTCCACCAAGACGCTGCACCAAAAAGCCCTAAACACAAAACCAAGAACGCTGCTCCATCACCATCCAAGGGAGAAGAAAATGCCTCCACAAAATGTGTGTAAAATGAACTCCAAGTCTCTCCAATATATAGGCATATGTGGGGGTGTGTGAGACATCTTCTATGCATGTGGGATAAATCAGGCCAACCTTGTACATGTGGAATAAATTCAACATACATGCTCTGCTCATTTGATCAAGATGATCTTTAGATCAATCTTGCACCTCTTCGAAAGAGGAATCCAATAAAAATATCGGGATCATCATCTGAGCGTCACAACATGGAGTTTGGACCTAGTTTCCAAAAATTAACACTCCCTCTCAACTAGGGATAACTCCATCCACCAGTGCCATCCAAACATCATGTGTCATCCCACCGTAACTTGCTTTGCTAGCTTCATTATTTCAAATCAAAAGGTGAGCCACAAAGACATCACTCCCGGCTAACCTAAAGTCGGCTCAGAGGTCTAAAACCTGTATAGGACTCAAAGGAGTCACATACCAACCCGAAGTTGGTTTAACTGACCTAAAGTCAGTTGGAGGTCCGAAACCTCACTTGGAC
This sequence comes from Pinus albicaulis, assembly GCA_034641835.2. NCBI lineage: Eukaryota > Viridiplantae > Streptophyta > Pinopsida > Pinales > Pinaceae > Pinus > Pinus albicaulis. Next base: position 325,475,658 of record CM076576.1, on the reverse strand, counting down.
TCAAGAGAGTCATATACTAACCCGAAGTTATTTTAATTGACCTGAAGTCAGTTGGAGGTCCGAAATCTCACTAGACTTGATCCCAGATCAAGTGGTTGGACACGTGCCATACTAGACATAGAGAGTACGACAATATCCGATGCGTCCATCGGTCTTGATATGGTCTCTATTCACATTTCCCACCTCATTTGCCAAATGAGAGGTACTTCCCATGATTCTGAAACTCCATGGGTAGGATGCATATGGGGCACAGATCAGAGAGAGGCAAACCAACTCAATATCATCACAGTGGGGTGGAAGCACAATAACCATGTTCGGCAAGCCTGGCCCTGTGGTTGCCTATAGCTCCAAAAAGCTATCCCCAAAGCCTCCCTGGAGCTCCCAGAGCTCATCGTCCATTAGGACCCTCCAAATAGGGTCGTTCCACGATTCCAAGATTTTCACAGAAAGTTAGGAACATGACCTTCCAGAAAGGCTTTGTGAAAATATCCGTGACATGCTCATTAGTTCCTGTATGATTGAGCCTTACGATGCCTCACTGTACCATATCCCAGATAATATGGTACCAAACATCAACATGCTTGGATCGATCGTGGAACACGGGATTCTCTAACAAAAGAATCCCCCTCTGGTTATCACAAAGGATAACGGTGGCATCTAGTGCATGCTCGAACAACTCACTGAAGAGATTTCGCACCCAAGTGGCTTCACAACAGGCCATCGGTGCTCAAATCTACCAACTTCTGCTTCCTACTTGAAGCATACCCAAGTGTGAAGCAACATCCATATGTGCTCTTGCGATCCACCACACTGCCAGCCCAATCGGCATCAAAATATCCACGGAGTATCAAAATCCCAACAGTGTCTCTCAACTCATGGTCTATCGTGCCCCAGAGATATCTCAAGAGATTCTTGGCACCAACCCAGTGAATGTTGTGAGGATCAACCATGTGTTGACTCAAATTTTTCACTGCACAACATACATCCAGATGGATGTTCCCTAAGAACATCAGGGCCCCGATGAGTTGAAAATACTCGGTAGGATTTGCTAGCATAGACCAAACAACGCTTTCACTCAACTTCTTAAAGTTGAGTTCCATTGGTGTCGACACGGACTTACAGTCCACCATACAAAATATTTCCAACAGCTTCACAATATTTTTTCCTTGAGGGAGGAAAATCTCGCCAGGTCTCTACCAGACCTTTAGGCCTTGGAAGTAATGCAGCAGTCCTAGGTCCTTCATCTCGAACTCGGAAGCGAGCTCTCTATTACACTGATGAATGAGAGGGCTAGCACTTGTCAGGAAGATATCGTCCACATAGAGAACCAGAATGAGAGGATTTTCTCTATCAACCTTGAAGTAAAGGTTTTGATTAACATTACTTCAAGTAAAGCCCAACTTCATCAAGTAGGTCTTTGTCCTCTCATACTAGGCCTTGGGGGCCTGCTTCAACCCATAGAGGACTTTCTTCAACCTGCATGCATGAGAGTCTCTATCCTGGACTTCAAACCCCAAAGGTTTCTCTTTATACACCTCTTCCTATATCAAACCATGTAGAAAAGCAGTCTTCGCATCCATATGTTGTAGATTATATCCTTGTGTAGCAGCAAGGGCAATAATAGATCAGATGGTAGTATATTGGACCACAAGTGCAATTATATCATCATAGTCTATGCCTTCCTTTACAGAGAAGCCTCAGGCAACAAATATTGCCTTGTACTTTTTAGTACTCCCATCAAATCCATGCTTGATCTTATAGAGCCATATCGAAGTGACAAAAGCTTTGTCCTTCGGTCTCAGGACCATATCCCAGACATCATCCTTCATAATGGACTCATACTCTTTGTGTATAACATCCTTCCAGACTTGACGCTTTACGGATTATTCAAATGATCCAGGCTCATATTATATTGATGGCTGCTACATACCATTGGTATATATATGGCTTCTTGCTTTCACGGAATGTCCCCCTTTGGGGCCATATGTCTCTCAGCATCCTTGAGAGTACCCCTGAGCCATGAGGGTATTTTCTTCTTTCTTCTAGCTACATCATTTTCTCAAGAGCGCCATATATGGTTGTGGTCTCCCTCTTAATGCCAGCTCCTATTGCGAGAGAAGTCATCTATAAGAATCATGAAATAAGAACATCCTCCCAAGGATTTCATAGGTAGAATATCAAATAAATCAGAGTGTATCAGATGTCTTTGTGATAATTGAGGAATGAAGAAAGTCCACTTGTATGCTTTCCTTCCATCTTCTTCCTGCTCTGCATTTTCCTTAGCAGCTTTTTTTTTGTTCTTCTGGCATTCTTGCCATTTTTTTGTTTCTCTTTATTTGATTGCGATAAATCATTTTGGCGTCGATTTATTTTGGAGACTTGCCAGCATTATAGAAGGAAATTTCAGAAATGACTTTCCGCTTTTCCATCAAAAGTTTTAATTCTAAGTCTTTCGCTGCCCCTCGAATCGGGGATTCAAGACCCCCCTGTCTGTCACCATTTACCGCATACACATGCTCTATAGGGGAGCTCAAATTTTCAGTGTTCATGTGGGACTCACAAACTGCCAGGTCAGGATGCAGAACCGGTCCCAACTCCATGCGAGAAACCAGTTAATCAAAATAATGAAAATTCAGGCACATTACAACTTACTTGACCTTTTTGAGCTGAAGCTCTTACTCACAATTAAACATAGACCATTCACCCAAATTCAATCTGCAGAAATCAGAAAAACATTAACCTTCTTCCCTCTTCTGATATTTTGCATGTGATCTGATTTATTAAAATGTATTATTAACGTCTATGTGATCAGATTATGTTACTTAGTGCAATAGATTGATAAGATTTCAAATAACATAAACAACATAAGCAAATGAAAACACATAAACACAACAAAAATTTAATAACAGAGTTCACCAGACTTCTTGGCTATGTCTCTGGGACCTTAGCTTCCAGTGCTGACCTCTTTATTTTGTCTTCAAAATGTTTTTACAGGTATGAGCTCAAAAAAAGAGGATAAAATGAGAAAATGGGCCTCACCATTGTGACGAGCTTGAAATTTCGAGTAAAACAAGTATAAACTTGCATATATTCCGACACTGTGACCTCCGGACCCCCTGGAGAAATTCAAAACCACCTTTGCCTTTAAGAAAACCACCTTACCTACATAAAAGCCACCTCATACTGTGCTCTAGTGGTTTTGGGATGGTTTGACTTTTCCCTGATGAATTGGAATTTCGTTGGCTTGTATTACAAGCTCCACCGTAAGCGTTTGTATATATGGTTTTGGAGGGTCGACAGTTAGAAACCTCCACCCGACCCTTCCATCGAATCTCCATCCGTTATGTTATATATATGGAACATATAAATGTGTTAATATATATGTGGTGCTTTAATGATAAGGTTTCGACAGTCATGGGGTTGACCCCCACCATCCGGACCTTTTCCCGCAGAATCCTGATCCATAATAAACACGACATCTTTTTCATTTAATACAAAATGGTGCGTTGGCTTTCTGGTGAGCAGATTCCAACAAAAATGTTGGCATTCCGGGAGGTCAGGGGTTCGATCCTCCCTGATCCCCAAAATTTTGGAAATGAGGCCATATTGGGCAAAACCCGGGTTGCCACGTGTCAGCCTCGGATTGGCCCATTCCAACCAATCAAACTTCAACACGTCACTAATCTGCTGTCATCACCCTGGACATGTGGTGTATTCTCGGGATGACACATGTCTTGCTGACATCATCTTGACCATTGACTTGATGGTTGACTGTTGACTTTGACTTTTTGTCATTTTTCCCTAATTTGTCATAAAATTTGACTGGCCACATCTTCTGCATACAAACTCAGTTTTATGCATCGTTCACACCATTACAATCCTATTGATGAGCAATTTAACTTGATCCTATTTTCATCTGCATTTGAATATTGTGATTTGGAGGAAAAAATAAATCTATTTTGGATCACTCCTCCTCGCTAGAAGCTTTTGGACCACCAAAAGTTGGTTTTAGCTGTCGAGTAAGTGAGGATATGTTTTCTTAACTTTTCCAATCTCTATCCGTTGTGATTTACTTGGATTTGTACCTTTAAGGCCAACTCGACGATACTCAACATCTCCTTGTCGTGAAGTCCTTATCCTCTTGTCGCGAATTGTGTCTTCCTGCAACTTGTTGAGATACTCTCGTGAAAAATATTCGATGGAAGTTACCTGAATTTTCTCTTGTGGATTTTCAATGAATTAAGGCTCATACAATCGCAAGTTTTCAGCGTTTACAATGGAATAGATCTGCATATAAGCTGGTAGATCTTGGTGGAAAGAATTCTCACCAATTTTGTCAATAACTTTGAAAGGACCATATCTAATTGGTTTAAACTTTTTACCTTCCCCTTGAAGTGTTTCCTTGCTGATGTACAACCAAAATTGATCACCAACTTGAAAAATATGCTCAACTCAATTTTGGTTGTCCCTCACTTTATACTTTTCTTGGCTCTTTTCCAGCTGTTCTTGTATTGCATAGTGAATTTCCTAGATCTGTTCAATGAACTTGGCTGCTTTGTCCACATCACCGTTTCCATCAACTACTATGTCTTTACCAAAGACAAAATCCAAGGGAGACTTTGGTACAAAACCAAAACAGGTCTAAAATGGAGATATTTGAGTAGAAGAATGTTTCGCATGGTTGTAAGCATACTGCACATAACACAAATACTCATCCAAAAGCTTAGGATGCTTGCTGCAATAATCTTGAAGCAACTGTACTACTGTCATGTTTACCACTTCAGTTTGGCCGCCAGTTTGTAGATTAAATGTTGTGCTCTTCTTTAACTTTGTTTCCATGAGTTCCCATAAGCTTGACAAAAATTTCCCGACAAATCGAGAAACTCGATAAGATACAATAGAGGTGGGTAACCCAAAATGAACCCATACAGTTTGAAAGAACAACTTTGCAGTTTATTCAGCTGTGACCTGTTTAGTACATGGTGTCAAAATACACATCTCACTGAACCTATCCACAACTACATACAAATAATTATGACATTTTCTAGACATTGGCAATTCCCCAACAAAATCCATGGATAAACTTTCCCAAGGACGAGAAGGAATTGGAAGTGGATTATACAAGCCTAATTTTTTGTTACTTGGCTTGCTTATAGCACACAGAGTAGATCCTTTAATATATCTTGAAGTTGTTTCATTCATTCATGGCCAATAGCAGAATCTTTGTAATTGTGCAATTGTTTTTCTTACACCACAGTGACCTAAAATTAGAGAATTATGTGCTTCTCGAATCACATTAACTCTTTCAGTTTGTGGAATGCATAATTTTCCCAAATGATATAAGAGTTTGTCATTTATAAAATAATCCAATTCTTCTACCTACTTGCCATGACTTAAATTTGCAGATACATCCTTAAAATCTGTGTCTTGAGCATACTGTTCAATATAGCTTTCGTGCATTACTAAATTATGCTTAAGAATTGTGGATGCATTTATGATTGGTCTTGATAACATGTCTGCAACCTTATTATGTATGCATTTACTATATCTGATTACAAGATTAATTTTTTCTAAGAAACCCATCCAACGATAGTGTCTTGATTGTTGAAATTTAGTTTGTGAGTGTAAATATTGTAGTGGTTGATGATCTATATGTATGACTGTTTCTTTTCCCATTATGTAATTTTTCCACTTTTTAACACTCTGTACTAATGCATATAATTCCTTATCGTATGTAGGATATTTTAACTACTGCTGATGTGAATGTCTCAGAATGAAAGCATATAGGCTTTCTATGCTGCATCAACACTGCCCCCATGGCATATTCACTTGCATCTGTCTCGATCTCAAATGGCTGTTGAAGATCTGGCAGTGCTAGTATTAACACTGTACTGATCCTTTCTTTCAATGTGTCGAAGGATTTCTGCTATTTTCCTCCCCACTGAAAGACCTGTTTCACACTTGTCAAAGAATGTAGAGGAGTTGCAATCAAAGAAAGTTTAGCAAGAAACTCTCTCCAATATTATGCTTCCCCTAAGAAAATTCTAACTTCTGTAGCAGTTTTGGGCTTAGGCCAATTTACAATGACTTCGACCTTAGAGGGATCTATCTTCAATTCACCACCCCCTACAGTATAACCCAAGTAATTTAAAGACATCCTGCCAAATTCACATTTTGACAGTTTTACATAGATATTTTCTCTTTTTAACACATCTAAAACCTGCTTTATATGCTTTATATGTTCATTCCATGCCTTACTAAAAACAATAATATCATCTAAGTAGACTATTACAAAATTATCAATGAATGGCCTAAAAACATCATTCATCACATGCATGAATGTAGTTGGAGCATTGGTCAAGCCGAAAGGCATAACCATCCATTCATAGAACCCTTGCTTCATTTTGAAAGCAGTCTTCCATACATCTTGTTTTGAAACCATTATTTGATGGTAGCCACTTCGCAAGTCTAATGTAGTGAAGTAAACTGCATCTTTTAACTGATCTAATAAATCGTCAATGCGAGGAAGAGGATAACGATTATTTATTGTTATTTTATTTAATCCTCGGAAATAAATGCACATTCTCCACAAACCATATTTCTTATGTACCAACACAATAGGCGATCCGCATGGTGAATTTCTTGGTCGAATAAATACTTGATCGAGCAATTCCTATACCTCCTTCTTTATTTCTGCATTATCTAGAGCTGATAACTTGTAAATTCCAATGTTAGGAAGAGGAGCATCCAACTGCAAATAAATCTCATGTTCTATCTGTCGCTTGGGAGGAAGCCCTTTAGGCTCTTGAAACATAATATCATAATCAGAAACAAATTTAACTAAATATTCTTTTTGTTTATGATTACAGCCTTGAAAAGCATTAGATTTATCAATATCCTTTTCTTTTACAATCATAAGTAAAAATTGTTTACTTGAATTTATAATTTTTTTCATCTGTCCTGAATTTATGAGAGATTAGTTATCATTGAGTTTATGAGCTCTTAATACATATTTGATTCCATCTTTAGTGAGTTGATACTTATTTTCCCTTCGATAGAAGACAACATCTCTATCATACAAGTATGGACTCCCTAGTACAATTCCACATATATCCAATGGGACTATATCTAATTCAACCTCATCTACAAACTTCGATCCTATAGTAAAACGAAGTTTGCATTGTTTCGTAATCTGTAGTTTAGTTTTATCACAGACCCAACCTAATGGGTATGGATTTTTATGAGGTTTAGTTTCAATACCCAATTTCCTTACAATTGATTCAGCAATCAAATGAAATTGAGAGCCACTATCAAACAAAGTATAAATTTTCGTATGCTTGGAAATGACTCTAATATGAAATAGCTCATTTCTTTTCCTCTCATCCTTTTCACTATCAACAAAATGCAAATAAGTACTTGTAGATGCTTAAGAATTTTTACCTTTTATACCTGTAGCTGTAATTGTTGTTTCATCTCCTGAATCTGATCCCAAGTCCTTTTGCATAGTAGCAGCATTCTTTCGTTTTTTATTCCCAAACTTCTTAGGCTTCAATTCTGGATGCAATGCCCAGAAGTGTGCCTCATCATGTCCTTCTTTCTTACAGTGAGTGCATGTAGGCTTTTCTTTCTTCACAGTGTTCGATTTCCTTTCCTTCCATTTTTGTTTCTTCTTTTCTTTATTCTCGATTTTAGTAGATTTAGATGAATTTCCAACATCATGAGATACATTTTTACCCCTAGCTTCTAGATGAGTTTCTTGAACATATACATCATCTAAGCTAATTGGATTAAACATCAGTATGGTATGCCTCAAATAAATATGTAATCCACCTATGTATTTCAATAATGTTTCTGGTGAGTCCAATGATATGCCTAGTGTCAAAGCTCTTTTACGAAATTCTAGAGTGTAACTTTGCACACTTTGACCCTTTAACTGACGCAATGTTTGAAAACTCATCATATATTGTTGCAAAGCCAAAGGATAAAATTGTTTTTTAATAGCAGAAACAAATTCATTCCATGTCGAAATGATTTTACCATGTTTTTGGAGATCTTCTTGTGTCTTGCCTTCCCACCATACAAGTGCAGTTCCTCCAAGCCGAAGGCTAACAACCTGGATCTTATTTATTTCTTAAAAAAAAATTTGTACCCTGCAATAAAATTCAATTTGTGCTATCCAATTATCAAGCTTTTCAGCGTTAAGCTCACCATCATAAATTGGCAAATCGAATTTCACATCTAATTTGATCAAAGAGGATTTCTTCTTCTTCTTCTTTTTAGAAGAATTAGATTTATGAGAAGAGGACGATGATGACAATGATGGTGATGATGGAGGATATGGTGGAAATAATGTAGGAAGTTTTTCCCCGATTCTTTGTCTGTTTTAGGTGATGAAGTGCCTTCACCTTTTCCCTTTTTAAACTCTTTATATATCTCTTCTACCATTGCATGTATTGTCATGAAGTTGTCCACGAATTGAGCTTTTGTTCCCAATATGTTTTCTTTCGTCATCTTCTTTTGTGAAAATACCCTTCCAATATCTGGATTTACTTCAACAAGTTCTCCTTCTTCTCATTTGAACTTTGACCTAGTAAGCATTCAATTCTTCACATGACATTGTCAAAGCTTTAAAAAATAACCTAAAGCTCTGATACCACTTTCTCTGATTTATTAAAAAGGTATTATTGATGTCTATGTGAGCAGCTTATGTTACTTAGTGCAATAGATCAATAAGATTGTGAATAACATAAACAACATAAGCAAATGAAAACACATTCAAACACATCAACACAAAAAAATTTAATAATGGAGTTCACTAGACTTCCTAGCTACATCTCTGGGTCCTTAGCTTCCAATGTTGATCGCTTTATTTTGTCTTAAAAATGATTTTACAGGTATGAGCTCAAAAAAAGAATCTCAAATGAGAAAATGGACCTCACCATTGTGACGGGCTAGAAATTTCTAGTAAAATGAATATAAACTTTCCTATATTATGCCACTGTGACCTCTAGACCCCTTGGAGAAATTCAAAAGCGCTTATGCCTTTAAGAAAACCACCTTCACTGCAAAAAAACCACCCCGGATTGCACGTTGGTGGTTTTGGGCTAGTTTAGCTCTGTGATGATGAATTAGAATTTTAGTGGCTTGTATTACAAGCTCCACCGTATGGCAAGTTGGTTGGCAGAATTTATTGAAAGCGTTTGTATATATGGTTTTTGAGGGTTGGAGATTCGAAACCTCCACCCAACCCTTCCATCAAATCTCTGTCTGTTATGTTATATATATGGAACATACAAATGCGTTAATATATATACGGCACTTTAATGATAAGGTTCCGGCGATTGTGGGGTTGACCCCAACCGTCCAGACATTTTCTGACGGAATCCCGATCCATAATAAACACCACATCTTTTACATTTAATTCCAAATGGTGCATTGGCTTTCCAGTGAGAAGACTCCAGCAAAAACATTACCATTCTGGGAGGTCATGGGTTCGATCCTCCTTGATCCCCAAAATTTTGGAAATAAGGCCATATTGGGCAAAATTAGGGTTGCCATGTGTCAGCCCTAGATTGGTCCGTTCTAACCAATCAAACTTCAACACGTCACTGATTTGCTGACATCACCTTGGACATGTGGTGTATTCCTGGGATGACACGTGTCCTGCTAACATCATCCTGACCATTGATTGTTGACTTTGACTTTGACTTTGACTTTGAATTTGTATCATTTTTCCCTAATTTGTAATAAAATTTGACTGGCCACATCTTCTTCATACGAACTCATTTTTATGCACTGTTTGCACCATTGGAATCCTATCGACGAGCAATTTAACTTGATCCTATTTTCATCTGCATATGAAGAATTTTATTTTGAGGCAAAACTAAATCCATTTTGGATCAACGTATCTCCTTGTAGTGACTGCGGCTAGGCCCATTCACATGATTGCTACCGATAAAAAACTGCGACTTCCTTATTAGTGACAAAGTATGAGAGAGGAGACTCTAAACTGGGTCTTTCGTCCATCAAATGATTTATGCCAATTGCTGTAGCTTCATCTCCTACCCGCGGCCTTCAAAACCCACACAAATATGCATAGAAGAAACACACGAAACGTGCCTCTACACAACCCATATGGTGCGGCTTATCTCCACAAAAAATCTGAATGATTTGCTTCCAAAACGATACCCTATCTCAGGCTTGGATTCACGGAAAAGCACCAGTCCTTTCATCTCCATGTTGTCACCTACATCACTTAGAAATTCCACGCTGACCTTGTTGGCTCCTCCACGCTGAATTTTAGGACACAAAACAACCCTAAATCGGCCCAAGTTATCACTTTCTATGGTGGTATGGCCTGCGGCCTACCACACAACCTTGTTGTAGCTTACGAGACCCTTATTGGCCTTGAAAACAGTCCTTATCTCACTGCCCTAGATTCTCAACAAGATGGGCTTTGTCTTCTCCTTAGCTCTGATACCATGTTAAATTCTGAAGATGTTCTATGCTAGATGCAAATATACTTTAAACTTCTAGGGCACAATGAAAGTAAGATGCAGATAGAACATACCAATAGATTGATGGAAGACAAAAAAAAACAGAGATAAAAAATGGTGGTGTTATGGAGGTCAACAGGATGCTTCAACCAGCAAAGTCTTCATACGGTCAACCTCCCACATGTGTCACACAATCCCAAGACGTTTCATTAAGAACACTCCACCAAGACGCCGCACCAAGAATCCCTAAACACAAAACCAAGACCGCTTCTCCATCACCATCCAAGAGAGAATAAAATGCTTCCACAAAATCTATGTAAAATGAACTCCAAGTCTCTCCAATATATAGGCATCCATGGGGGTGTGTGACACATCTCTTATGCATGTGGGATAAATCGGGCCGACCTTGCACATGTGGAATAAATTCAAAATCCATGTTCTGCTCATCCGATCAAGATGATATTTAGATCGATCTTGCACCTCTCCTAAAGAGGAATCCAATAAAAATATTGGAATTTTCATCTGAGCATCACGACATGGAGTTTGGAACTATTTTCCAAAAATTAACAACATTCCTTCACTGCCCTTTTAATCCTTCTCTTCATCCTTCTTGCCTTCTGAGGTTCCCTCTCCATGTTGAGACTTAGAATTCTCTCCAACCATCCTAGTGTCCCTGTCTTCAAAGAGGATCTTAACCCTTTCAGTCAGTTCATAGAAAGCCTTCTTGTAAGCTTCCTCTTCTGAAAGACCTTCATTCTCTCCAACACCTGACATGATGGCTATGGATTCAAGCTGCTGCAACTTGTACCTCCTTAATCTTAGTTTATTGAGATAAAATTTGAGGTACTTCAACTGCATATGTGAGTGGACATTTTGGTGGATATGGTGACCTTGTGGCTCTCCTTCTGGTTCTAATCTCATGACATGCAACCAAAAATTTCCCTTCACCTCTCTACAGATTCGACCTTTTAAGCATCACAAATTCGCAACCATTAAAACACTAATTGCACAAAACTCAAGCAATTATCAAGAAAACAACCTTTTCAACCTTTGCTCCTTATTCTGAATTTGAATGTTAGTTTCGATGTTCTAATGTCATATTCAGATTTATAAATAATTTTTTTGATCTTATGCTTTATGTGCATAGGTTTCCTTGGTGTTTATGAGTGTCAAATAGGTAAATGAGATGAGTTTTAAGTTAAATTAAAGAGAATAAAGCATGGAAAACAAATTATGAACAACAACAATAACAAGTACATCAAACCATCACAATTGATCCATTAACACAATGTTTTAATGAAGGAATTCACCCCTCCTGGGCTACATCTCCTTTGTGCAACTTCCATGGCTTGGGCCTTTGTATTATCTCAAATGTGAAAAAAAATATTGCTTAATTCACTTACAGCTCCCTAAACCTCCTTCAATGTGTCCAAAATTACGAAATCATTCAAAAATGAGTCTTCTTGCACTCAATTTGGTAGAATTTTGACAAATATATGGCCAAACCAATTTTTCCTAGTAAACTACCTCCAAAACTGGAGAAGACTCCAGCTAGCCCCAAAAATTATGGATTTGGTGCCAAATTTGGAGGTCCACCTAATATTCCGCCACATTAAACTATATTTAATTAATTCTAAGCTGGATTTTATCTACCCGATTAGCGCTAAACACGCCCTTTAATTAATCTAGATTAAATAAAAGTTGATTAGCGCATAACCATGGTTAAGGGTTTAAATAAACCCACATGTAAAACTAATTACATGCTTATCCATAAGAGCTCCGCCATGGTCGTAGTGGTGAGGACATGTGGAGAGGGGGATGGCCCCTCCATACCCTTGTTGTCCTATGAGTTTAAATTTAAGTATAAGGTGCGAGCATATAGGGTAAGGAACTCCAGTGTGGTATATTGGTAAGAACGATGCTTCTTGTGGGGGAGGTCGCGGGGTCGAGCCTCGACCTCCACCCTGCCTGTGGTAATAAACTTTTGTGCCCATATATGAAATCCCAACCTTAGGATATAATCTTAATAAAATGTGTCATCCAATATATATATATATATCTATATATATATATATATATATATATATTAAAACCTTTTGCCTATACATTAATTCAAACTTTGGAATATGCGGACTTGGAACCATAGTTTTGACCATATAACCTATAGTTCGGAGTTGTCCATAGCATATTAATATATTTTGAATTTAAGACTTTGGATAGGGTCCACTAGAGGGGGCACATGGTGGCCCATGGCTACACCACGTGTCAGCCTTTGGTTGGACCATTCCAACCATATAAAAAATTTCCCATTCAACCTTAGGAGCACATTCATAAAAAAAATTCACCTTCAACCCAAACTGGTGAATCCTATTTGCAAATTTTTTAGTTGTTTAGGAAAATGAACAAAAATCCCTATCTTCTTCATCCAGAATCTGTTTTCGATGAAATGAATTGCATCAAATTCCTGGCAACGAGCTCCTCTTTTTTTTTTAGTTTCCAATCAATTATGAGCACTTTCATTTTTGAGCTTTTACAGTGAGCACCTGATTAGTAGTGAGAGGTGAATGGCCATACTTGATCCTACCTGGTGCTTGTGTGTTGCAGACCTGATCTGGTGCAGGGAGTTGGAGTTTGGCATTGCAGACATGATCTTTCTCTTGTTTTGTTTTTATTTATTCTTTTTTTTTTTGAGTGAGGAGCTTGTTTTCTGAGTGAGCTGCTTGTTTTTTTAGTGAGTTTCTTAACCTTTAATTTGTGCTTTCTTCTTGAAGGTGTTGGATGGAGGTCCTCGGGTGCCTTGGCTGGTGTGTTCACTTTCTTGGAGTATGCTGGTGGTCCTCTAAGGCCATATTCTTGAACTAAGCTTCATATTTTATTCTTGTTGTGCCATACAAAGAATTGCTACAGGAAAATTTCCAACTTCCTATAGCAACCTTCTTCTTGCTTCTTGGGGCTCAAGATTACTTATGGATGAAGTGAAATGGTTTATGGAGGTCAGGGATGGAGCGATGGAATGACTGGAGTGATGGATAAGTAAGGGAATAGGTCTCATTCCAAGGTATAAATTATTTAGTTGCTAGTGGCGCAACATAGGGTGTGCATGGAGTGAAGTGAGGGCTAGGAGTGGTAGGTATAGGAAAAAATTAGATTGTCATGCTCTTTTTGAGGTTTAGAAACCTTTGAGAGAGATTGTATCCCCATAAATAAGTTTCCTGTAGCATTTATAGGGTTTCCTATAGTGCTACAGGAATCTTGTAGCTTCTAGAATTTCTTGTAGCAATTATAGTTAGGGAAAAAAATAGAATTTTTTGCCTACCTTTGAGGTGAAATTAATGAATGTATGCATGATGGGGTGGTCCATGGAGTTTGTAAGTAGAGGAGAGGGAGAAGCGAGGAAAAAATCCTCCTCTGGATCCACAAACAACCTTTTATCAATAACCTGAAAAACAAAAAACAAGCGAGTGTATAGGTATCATTTTTTTCTTTTTGTTTCTTTTCTCTTTTCTTCTCTTTTTTCTTTTTTTTTTGAAGGTAGATGGGCTGCCTCCACAGAGGTTTTCAACCCACAAGCCTACCTTCGATGCCTCCAGGAGGTTTTCACCCAAGGATATTTTATTATTTTTTATTTTCCTTTTTTTTTTCTCCTGGATTGCCTCGTGGAAGTCTTGAACCCAATATTTGGCCTTGGATGCCTATGAGAGGTTTTCACCCATGCCTCTTCATTTTTATTTTTTCTTTTTTCTAGGAGGGGTGGGCACTGGAAACTATGGAGTCTCCAATGACATACACCTCCTTGTTTATGAAATTTATAAATTTATCCTTAGAGAGGGAATTTTTGTAACCTTTGAGTTTGTAACCATTGACAAGTAGGGGAATCCCCTCCTCATCTATGGTCCTGATATGAACTGTGCCATTATCATAACATTTGTCCATTTTGTAGGGTCCCAACCATCTTGTAATCAATTTTCCTATAAAGTCCTTGAACATTGTGTCATACAAAAGTGCCAAATCTCCGCCTTGAAAGGTCTTCTCCTTAATATGCTTGTCATGCCAGACCTTCCTTTGCAGTTGATTCACTTATGTGTGAAGGAGTGCTTACATCCTGAAATCATCTAACCCACTTAATTGCAACAAAATTTCTTGTTGGGACTTTGTTATATTCCATCCTTAAGGTGTTGAACTCAAACTCAATTGAAATTAGACCTTTCTTCCCATAGACCAAGTCATAAGGAGTGAACCCTGTTGTTGTTTTCCAAGTACTGTTGTAGGCCCAAGTAGCTTCTACCAATATTTCTGCCCAATATTTTCTGTTGCTACTCACAACCTTGGTGAGGATAATCTCCAAGGCTCTATTGGTGACTTTCACTTGGATATTTTCTTGAGGGTGGTAGGTAGTGTAACTCTTATGCTTTATCTTGTGCCTCCTCAGAAGATTCTCAATGAGATGATATGTGAATTGTGCCCCTCTATTAGTGACTACCTCTCTGGGGTATCAAAATTTTTAGAACAAATTCTCTCTCAGAAATTCTACTACCTTCTCCTTGGTTGCCACCTTTACAGCTTTTGTTTCAACCCACTTTTCCAGGTAGTCAATGCAGACTATGATATACTTTTTCTGCCCAAATGGTGGATCAATGGGTCCAATGAAGTCAATGCCCTACTTGTAAAATGGCTCTAGAGCCACCTGAGGGTGCAAGGGAATCTCATCCCTCTATGTAGGTTTCCCCATCCTTTGGCATTGGTAAGACCTGCTAGTGTATCTTCTGGCATTCTAGTGAAGAGTATGCCAATAGTAACCTAAATGCAAATCTTTGAAGGTTTTCCTTTTTTCAGCAAAGTGGCCAACACAAGGGATATCATGACATGCAGAGAGGATGCCAAAAAATTATTCCTCCCTCACACATCTCCTGATAATTTGGTCAGGGCCTAGCTTGAAGAGATCTCCCCTGATCCTAGTGAAAGAGGTACTTTTTCTGATAATCTTTCTCTTCTCCTTGGATGAGAGGTTCGGAGGGAAATTTTCATCAACAAAGTTGTTAGCTATGTCAGAAAACCATGGAGAGAGTGCTAAGATAGGAAAGAGGTGTTCATCCGAGAGTTATTCATCCACCATCCGTTCTTCATCTGTAGGTACAGCTAACCTAGATAAAAAAATCTGCACCAACATTCTCCTTTCCAGGTTTATCGATAATGGTTAGTTCAAACTACTGTAATAATAACAACCATCTAATTATTCTAGCATTAACATCAAGTTTTTTCATTAAATATTTGATGCATTAGGGAAATTTTGAGGTTTAAAATGGGCCTTGTAAGAAAAATGTACAACAAAAATAAACTTTATAAGAACCAATAGGATTCAAGATGATGATGTTAACCATGGTGGATGATTGACCATTTTTGGAGTAAAAAAGTAAAAATATTAAAAAGTAATAAAATAATAAAACTATTTTTCAACCCGTATTTTCAACTTATCTCCCTATGGGTTTACTCAAATTTCGAGTGGAAACACTCGTTGGATGCATAATTTGATTTCCCATCCAAGGAGTACCCATGTTGCATACTTTCGATGGACACTGATACATGAAAAATGAGAAATACATGAAAAAACATGTTTACAATCACGTTTTTCAAGTATTTACCATTTTTCATGTAGCAATGTCCATCGAAAGTATGCAACATGGGTACTCGTTGGATGGGAAATCAAATTTTTCATCCAGCGAGTGTTTCCACTCAAAATGTGGGTAAACCCATAGGGAGATAAGTTGAAAATACGAGTTGAAAAAGTAGTTTTTCCTTTTTTCCCTCTAAAATTTGATGATGTAATCAAATCTTATTTTATTATTTTCACTATTACTTTATAATTTCCTTAGGAGGCCCATTTTAGACCTAAAAATTCCCATAATGGGTTGCATGGTCAATGTGTACAAAGGTCTAATAACCAGTGATATAATGTCTAAATTTGTGTAAAGAATGGACAATGGCTAATATTTCCTTCTCTATGATAGTATAATTGAGTTCGGACTTGGACAAGTTATTACTCACGAAATATATTGCATAAGGTAATTTGTCTTCTAACTTCCCCAAGGCTACTCCTGATCCAGATCTTTGGGGAATGCCCCCAAGATCTAAAAACTTGAAATGGATCTGACAAGATCTGCAAAATTATAATGCAAGAAAAAAAGAGAGAACACGCAGCAAATAAAACCACAAAGAAACTTGTTTTATTAAAACAGAGAATAACTGTAGAAGCTACATTGTGGTGGACCATTTCCTTTTACAAAATGCGACTTTTTACTTATAACATTTTTTTTGTTACAATACTACAGGTAAATTCCATGGGTGGGTAAATACCATGGGTGGATCTCACTTACAATACCATGGGTAAATACCATGAGTGGATAAATACCATGGGTGGATGAATACCATGGGTCGATGTCATTTACAATACCATGGGTAAATTCCATGGGTGGATGGATAACATGGGTTGATGAATACCATGGGTGGATGCCATTTTCCATTCAGATCACTCCTCCCTCATAAAGAATCAATGGTCCCCATTGCATGAAGTTCCCTCCTAAGAAGCCTTTGTTGAATATGAAGAGCCAATTAAGAGAATGGTTTTGTGTGGTTAACCCATAACCCTGATGAACGAAGATCTGAGGATAGAGATATCCTGTAATGCTTGTGACCAACTGTGATATTGACAGTGTGCAGCCTAGCAAATAGACTTTGATGAAGTGTGGCTTTGTGGATGAGCCAAAACTATGAAAAATTAAGTATTATGCATCTTTGTGGATGTGGAAAGGTAGATTCAAATTTGGACCTCAGAGAACGGGGGCAATAATTAACTTTCCCTTAATGAGGTCAAAATATTCTTGACAGAGACTGGACCAGGTAAACTCAGAGTCTTTGGCCAATAAAAAAAATAGTGACGAAGCCAAATTTCTGAAATATTTGATAAACCTTCTATAGTAGCCAGCTAAACCTAAGAAAATTCTGACATCTCTCTGCTTTTTAGGAGCAGGTACCCTTCTGATGATGGTGATTTTGTTTGAGTCCACCTATGTTCCTTCTTGGGAGATTGAGTGGCCCAATATTACTCCCGCTCTTTTTAAGAATTCGCACTTTTTTGGGCTCAAGAAGAGATGCATCTCAATGCACCTTCTCAACACTTTTCCCAAATTTGAGAGAGCTTCTTGGAAGTCATCCCCATAGGGTGTGAAGTTGTCCATGTAGATTTAAACCGATTCCTGGATAGCTCAGAGAAAATGGTCAAGGCAGTTCTTTGGAAGGTAGTTGGGGCATTAAAGAACCCAGAGGGTAGGAATATGTAAGCGAAGGTACCCTAAGGACATGTGAAAGTAGTCTTGTCCTGGTCTTCAGGGATAATTTGGATTTGGTTATACCCACTGAAGCCATCTAAGAAAGAAAATAACCTATTTCTTGCAAGGCCATCCATGAATTGATCTATAAAGGGAAAAGGAAAATGTTCCTTCTTGGTGGCTTTGTTGAGTTCTAGATAATCAACATAGATTTTCCATTTTCCATTATTCTTTGGGACAAGGACAAGAGGAGATACCCATTCATAGTCTGATATAGGATAAATGAAACATGCATCCAACAATTTCTGTAGTTCTTCCTTCACTATGTCTTTAAGAGCTAGTTTCATCCGCCTTTGGGGTTGGTGCACATACTTGCATCCTTGTTTAATGTAAATATGATATGTGCACACCAAGGGATGCACCCCTTTCATGTCCTAGTAGTCCCATGCAAATGCATCTAGGTTTTCTTTCAAAAGTTGGCATAGTTTCTTTTCTTCTCTATCTGAGAGGTTTGAGTTAATTTTGAGAGATTTGGATGGGACAAATTCTGTAGCCTTGGTGGTTTCAGAGGTTGAATCAACTGAGTGAAGTTCCATCCAAGGGTGGATTTCAGATTATTTCAGTAAGTTTTCAAGCGGGCTGTCAGTGGGGGACTGGTTCTGAATTATTTGGTTGATGAATTCATCTTCATCAAGTTGCCCCCCTTTAAGAACAATATTTATGGTACAAATGAGGTAGAATGTAGTGTTGTATGCTTCATATTCTTCTTACTCATCCTCCAACCATATAGTTAGGTCAATGTCAATGGAAGGCTGAGATAAAGGATATAATATCAGTTGTTTAGATAAAGGCCCACTCTTAATATTCATATTTCTGACCCAGCAGCTGATATAAGCATCGATAGTGGCTGACCAACATCTTCCTAGAATGAGAGGATATCCATTAAACTTTGTTTTTGGTGGGATAACTAGGAAATATATAGGATACTCCCAAGAGTCAATTGAAACCATAACATCCTCAAACTTCCTTCTAGAGTTACTGTGGACCGATCTGTAAGTTTCAAAACCATTGCGGTTTTTCTCAAAGTCCCTTGGAGGTTTAGTTTAAGCATAGTTTCCTTTGTCATTACATTGATGGTACCTCCAATATCAATCCGAGTATTGGGGACTATGACACCATATATGTGCACATATACAACTGGATTTCCAGGGTCCAGGTACTTTGGGAAGATCACCCTTCCCAACTTTAAGTCGGATAAGTATCCTACTACATTGATAGTGGGGGTATATTTCTTCTTTCTCCGAGGTTTCTTGAAGCACTTTTACTTGATGAGCCTATTGTAAATAGGGACATCCTTAATGGCCTAGAGAAAGGGTATTTTTAGACACAAATTTTCCAGTTCTCTGAGAAGTTTGGTCTCCTCTAGGGTGTACTGACTAGAGTGGACAAATGCTCATGAAAAGAAGGTTGTTGGATCTGAGTGTTTCTTTCTTCCTTTTATTCGTCAACCTCTATAGGTGGAGATAGAGGATGGTTGTCTAGGATTAATCTTCCCGGCCTGAGATTAATCTCATGTATCTCCACAACATAAGATGGATATGATGTCTCTCCAGTGTAAACCTACTGTGCATGTCTATTGTTTGGGTTCAGATTGGGCTGTGTAGGAATCTAAGGCAGCTTGGGTGGATGTAATATTCCAAAATTAGCTTAGAGCTAATCGGAATATTAATTTTTTATTTTGTCAATTAGATAGATGAATAAGTGGGTAGGGAGACCTATAAATCTCTTTAGTAGGAATAAAATCACTCTTAATGTTAATATGGATTATCTTGATAGCTAGATAAAGAACCTCCATGTGTGAACAAGGGCTAAAGCATGTGGACAAGGTCAATGTTGACCAAATCAACAACGACGGTATTGAGAGAGTGGTTCATCAATGAGAGACAACGTAGTGTTAATGGGAGGAAGTCTCCATTAGAGTAGTGGTTTTAATGAGTGGGAACCAAGGTGAGATGGCTCGAAATGCATATAAGGAAGGGCAAGGCAGCCATAGATTTTATGTTAGAATGATTATTTATTCTGAGGTCTGTATGACTATTTGCACTCTTCAGCTGTTTAGCGGAGTCTGCTGTGTTGTTTAGTACAAGGGTGTTCTCGAGTGGGAATCCCACACTCATCCTCGGGGGACTTCGAGTGCCTACTTAGGAGAGTTATTATTGATATGCATATCCAAATTCCAGTATCATTCCAAGCTTTAGTCTTCAGCTACAATATTTAGCTACAGTGCAGTTTCTGTTCAGAGTTGTGTTGTATTTCAGGGTGTTGCAGTGGAGGATTATTAGGGCCACTTTCAGTGTTTGTTTTTTAGTGGAGAGGTAGACTTTCCATTGGGAGGCTAGCAAGGAAGGTCCTTGAGTTTTATTTCATATTTTGGCACCAGGCCAACATATTTTCATCTTGTACAATGCATATCCACTCATAGAATGCATTATTCCAATGAGCATTTGCAGTGGAGGATTCAATGCTTGATTTAGAGGGTGAGTTCTTCAAGGAAGGTATCAACCTTTCACTTGGAGGATCTATTGGAGTAGATCTATACATTTTCATATTAGTTTTATCCACCTCCTTTATAGTATTCATTTGTGACTGTTATTCAGCCCTAGGGTTTCATTCCAGCATTTTTGTGTTTTGGGTATTTCTAGAAACCCTTTCTGGGTTGCCTTGGAAATGTGCTTGGGAGCTTAGATCTCTATCCCTAGCACCTTTTAAGCTATATAACAACAAATCCATATTGTTATATTTTTCCTGAAATAGTTTATTCACTAAAATTATGTTGTATTGGCTCATGGAATTTGTATAGCAGCTATATCTCATACATTGGCATATTTGTTTATTGGAGTCGTGTGTTGTATTTCTTGAGTGACTTGATCCTGAATATTTTGTGTTCCTCATGGATGATATGCTTAATAAGATTGCTTTACATTTGTCTCAAATATTGGTGTATTGATTTATCATTTCTATTTTTAGTGTTTTTTTCTATATTCCTGTCTTTTCCATTTTGGGATATTATAGTGGTATCAAAGCATAATCTTTGCTCAGCTTGTGAGTTTCAGCTAATATGCTATAGGAAGAAGAGGTAGAAGAAGAATAAGAGATCTATAATTATGGAAGGAAAGAGATTTACCTCATATATTTTTAGATCTATGAAGAACCTCTCCAAGGGTGTCAAGCATATGAGAGAGGAGAGATGCAATGAGATCTCAAGAGGGTTTCAAGATGAGGAAGGTCCATGCACTTCCTATCAGCAATGAAGAGACTGGTATTGCATAGATCTCCAAAGAGATCCACTATGTCCACTTTCTTGGAAGTAGAAGGTGAAATACATGGAGATGGGGGAAAATCAGATCATGAGATTCTAACTGATTATCTTGCAGAGTACAAGTCTCAATCAAGGGCTTTCAAGGAGAATCTAACTCTCCCATAGTTCATTCAACTCAAAGAAGAGAGGAGACCTTGTAGAAATAGAAGAAGAAAACACAATAGATTTCTATTGTCTACATTTTGATAGGTCATCCACATGCACAGAAAGGGCTTGGAAGAGGAATTTAGATGCATTATTCCTACTACATCCAGTAGTAGAAAGAGAATCCGTTGAGATTGCAGCATTGCACCTTGAGGGTAAAGCAAACATTTTATGGTTCAGCCATTTGAGACATGCAAGAGTGAATGATTATGCAAATTTTACTCAAAGGTTGATCTTGAAGTTTGATAAGAATAAATCGAAGGAAAAGAAACTTCCACCACCACTTGCTGTAGGAGTACTTGCATCAAGAGAAGGAACACTTGCACCCTTGCAAAGTGGTCTTGATCTCTTGACACTTAGAGTCCCATGCATTATTCAGGAGACGCATGAGGAGGAGGAGAATTATACCAGCGTTGGTGCAGCAGTAAAAGAGCATCCATCATCATCACCAGCAGTTGGAGGAGTCATCACACCGGTGGGAGGAACCCTTGTAGTAGTACAAGATGTTTTCCAGGATCAACTTAACCAAGGTATGAAAAAATTTCCACTTCCTAGTATTTCAGCACATCATATGGAGGTTTGTGGGGACATGACATCATGGAAATTTCATGACCTAGGGTCAAAGCACACTATTGATTTGGAGCAGTAGACTATCACAGTGCAGAGGACCCTTGACTGGTTCAAGGAGGAGATGTATAGTCATCCTGATTTTTCATTGTTGAGCTGCACACAACACTTTGGGTTGGAGTGAAGAGTTTTGGAGGATAGGATGAGAATTATCCTAATCAATCCAAAGTAGAACTGTATGTTCAACATTGTGCATGATCATGAGGCACCATATGTACCATCATGGAGATTAACGGTGTTGTCATTGAGCAACAGTTATGAGTTGGGGGCCCAACCTTTATTGGAGCATTCCAATGACCATTCTCCCTATGTAGCAATGGATAGGAAGATGGTTGATGGAAGAAATATTATGATGGATGACATATGCCATTATTATGATGGATCCTTCTTGATGAGCACTTCACAGCTCAATGAGAAGTTTTTGCATACAACATATTTGGATCCTTATGGGTTCAACTTGGTCATTAATGAGTGGTATCTTTGTAGGGATCTCTAGGTGGTTTCATTTCAACATCCCATGAAGTGAAAAGATAGTGATCAGAATTTGGAGGATCGTATTCTCCATTGGAGGGATACCAATTTGGAGCATGATAGGAGACACCCACAGTTGGATGGATGGGTGATGATGATGGGAAAGAGGTTGGTGAGCCACTTACATAATTATGACATAGGGCAGCAGGAAGCATGGCTGCACTGGCTACTCTTGAGAGAGTTTGGCCATCATATGACATATCCTATGATAAATGGTGTGTTAATGGTGGGGACATGGCATGACACTTGCATCAAGTGGCCATAAGGAGTTTGGATGTATTTGGGTGATGTGATATTTTTCATATCAATCCTCATGTTTTCACTCCATGGTCTATATGATGGTGGTGTGAGGAGGCAACAAGAGTTATTGTTGCTTTGGTTACTCTTGGGAGAGTATGGGTTGATTTTCTCCCATACCTTGCATGATATTTCAGGAATAGAGGATGGCACAATCATGGTGAAAAGGGGCTACTTCTTAGTTTTGGAGGATCAGGAGGTACTTCCACATAGGAAGGAATCTCCCTTATATAGCAACATTATGGTGGATGACTATGGCATTTGGCATGTCAAAGAATGGAGCTATGAGATGACAGGAGCCTTATCACAATGGCCAACAACGTTGTCACTTGGGAACTGGGATTTGTTGATGGAGTGTTCCTAGGATCATTTCACATATGATGCACTTGATGGGAAAGAAGGATATGAGAGTTACGGGGTGGTGGATGGAGACAACTATTACCATAATATGATCTTCTTGACTTGGATCTCCAAGCATAAGAAGAAGGCCTTACATGCATCACTTGGTTCATTCCTTTCCATTCACCAAGGCTTCATAGAGATATACCATGCCACTATGGAGAGATCATCCATGGACATCATTATTAGTTTACTCTCAGCACATGGTAAGAGTTGCGTTTTTACACTTATTGATCATCTAACAAAGTATTTTCATTTTCTTGCCATTTATATACAGTGAATTGCTCCACAAGAGGGAAAGTTTTTTGGGCTTCATGGTCTATCTAGGACCAACATCAGTGATGGAAGAAGCCATTTCCTGTATGGCTTTGGGAAAGTGTTGTTCTATTCTTGGTGTGTTAAGTTGACACACAATGCCATTTGCTACCATCTAGTATATGAGAAAACATACACAACTAGCAAGTGGTTGGGAGACAACTTGCCATATTATGATTAGAGACAATAGGCAACAAAACTGTGTTGTTACCACATGGGGAGATATTGGCACCATCCAACATTACACATAACAAAAAATATATTTCTCATCTTGATGCCATGTTGTGATGATGTACTATTCAGCATATGTGGGATGTATTGGGCAAACAAGGTTCATAGAACCAAATATTGGGCCTTTGAAGATCCAGTTGCTTTTTTTACTCTTGAAGGCAACATTATTGCAGCCCAAATTCAACAGCAACTCTACACTTTTCATAAAGGGAGATAGAGAAAACATGGGATAGACACTTTGGTCTATCATGATCAGCCATACAACCCACCTACATTGCAGGAGCTAAAGGTGGAAGAATTTTTCTATGAATTACCATTTTGGAGGGTGATTCATTTTGTTTGCATGATAGCTTGGGGATTGGATCTTCACATGGGAATGAAGGTTCCCAATATTTTTTTAGATTTCATGCCTCAAGAAGGCCTCTAGATAGCATATAGTTTCCTCCATGGATATCCCACTACTTCATGATGAGAGCCATTTGGGTTTATCACCAAAGGCTAACTTGTACATTTTCGTGGAGCAACTAGGGGGCATAATGATGAGAGAGCATCTTGTTCAGTGGAGAATCTTATCGTATGAGGATGCTACAAGAGGAGGAGAGGAGGCTCTTTGGTTCTATCCTTTTAGTTTCTTGAGGAAAAACAACATTCGGGAGGGGAGGACTGTAATATTTCAAAATTAGCTTGCAACTAATTGGAATATTAATTTTTTATTTTGTCAATTAGATAGGTGAATAAGTGGGTAGGGAGACCAATAAATCTATTTAGTAGGAATAAAATCCCTCTTAATGTGAATAGGTATAATCTTGATAGCTGGATCAAGCACCTCCATGTGTGAACAGGGGCTAAAGCATGTGGACCAGGTCAATGTTGACCAAATCAACAACGATGGTATGGAGAGAGTGGTTCATCATTGATAGACAACACATTGTTAATAGGAGAAAGTCTCCATGAGAGTAGTGGCTTTAATGAGTGGGACCCAAGGTGAGAAGGATCACAATGCATATAAGGAAGGTCAAGGAAAACATAGATTTTATGTTAGATTGATTATTTATTTTGAGGTCTGTATGGTTGTTTGCAATTTTCAGCTATTTAGCAGATTCTGTTGTGTTGTTTAGCACAAGGGTGTTCCCAAGCGAGAATCCCACACTCATCCTTGGGGGAATTCGAGTGCCTAATCAGGAGAGTTATTATTGAGCTACATATCCACATTCTGGGATCAAGACAAGCTTCAATCTCCAGATATAGTGTAGTTTATGTTCAGAGTTGTGTTGTTTTGCAGGGTGTTGCAGTGGAGGATTGTTAGGGCCACTTTCAGTGTTTATTTTTTAGTGGAGAGGTAGCCTTTCCATTGGGAGGCCAGCAAGGAGGGTCCTTGAGATTTATTTAATATTTTGGCACTAGGCCAACCTATTTTCATCTTCTACAACACAGATCCCCTCATATACTGCGTTATTCTAGTGAACATTTGCAGTGGAGGATTCAATGCTTGATTTGGAGAGTGAATTCTTCAAGGAAGGGATTAAAATTTCACTTTGAGGATCTATTGGAGGAGATTTATAAATTTTCATATTAGTTTAAGCCACCTCCTTTCTAGTATTCAATTTTAGCTACTATTCATCCCTAGGGCTACATTCCGACATTTTTGTGTTTTGGGTATTTCTGGAAACCCTTTCTGGGTTGTCTTGGAAATGTGCTTGGGAGCTTAGATCTCTATCCCTAGCACCTTTTGAGATATATGATAGCAGATCCATATTTTTATACTTTTCATGTAGTAGTTTATTTACTAAAACTGTGTTGTATTGGCTCATGTAATTTGTATAGCAGTTATATCTCATATATTGGAAAATTTATTTATTGGAAACTTGTGTTGTATTTCTTGAGTGACTTGATCCTCAAGATTTTGTGTTCTTCATGGATGATATGATTAATAAGATGTATTTACATTTTCCTCAAATATTTGTGTATTGATTTATCACTGCTATTTCCAGTGTTTTGTTCTATATTCTTATCTTTTCCATCTTGGGATATTACAATGGGGAAGAATGAGTAAGTTGAGGTTGAGGTTGGTGTGGAGGCATTAGAGTAGGTGGTTGATTATGTTGAGGCCTCCACTAATGTGATGGGTTATTCCACTGAGGTGGTTGGGGAAAATAATGTTGAAATGGTTGGTTTAATGGCTAAGGATGATATGGATGGTTGTGAGGCCAAGTAGGAGGTGTAGGCCAGGATGGAGGAGAGGGGGTGTACCAATATTTCATAGGAGCATTTTGATTGTTGTGATAATAGGAATAAGGTGCACCTTGCATACCTTGTTGATATGACCGAGGGCCTTGAGGCCTTCTCTTGTTGATGAAACGAAGTTTCTCTGGTCCTACTTCCCCACCTTGATATACAACTTTGTGTACGGGTAAGGAGCGACACTTATCTGTGGCATGATTATCCTCACAGACTAAGAAAACCTCTATGAAATTTAATGGAAATTAATTCCGAGGGTGTTTTCTAGTACATATAGGGCAGAATATAGCCAAGGCTCTTTCTACTTCCTCTTTCTTCCTCTTGATCTGCATTGGGTCCATTTTCAAAGCAAAGGTGTGCAACATCTCACTCTTGAACTGCTCCAACATATTTTCGATCTCATGCTTGATGGAGGTGGAAAAGGAAGGGGTATTGGTCATACTTTGGCTATCTCTGCCTTTCTCCCTATTTTCCCTAGAATGGTTCTTGAAGGTAGTTTTGATTGTCTCATAAGGTAGATGGTAGATATCTCATCTTGATAACATATTGAGGGTTTCTATCACCTCCTCCCTCATCCTCAGGAGAAGTACTAGTTTAAGTGATCCAGGATCAAGGGTGTAGTTGGCTCTTTTTTAATTCAACTCGAACCTATTTTCATAGTCCTCTAGGGATTCATAAGGCCTTAGAGTCATCCTGAATATTTCATCTTTAGTTTCCTTGGACCCACAATACTCCCTATACTTGTTTTCGAAGGCCTCTTGCATCTCCGCCCAGTTAGTGATGTTGTTCCCAAGTAGATCCATGAACCAACACAAGGCTTCATCCTTAAGGGTAGATGGGAATAGCTTCAAATTTTGATCATCTGAGGCATAGTCACAGGTCCTATAGACAAGAAAAAAATCAAACATGAATGTGTTAGGGTCCTCAGAGGTAAGTCCATGATAATTTGGAAGGGCTGAGGGGCTGATGTTATTCATTTTAGTTTCCCCATATGTCTCTCTAATGGGAAAGACTCCCTCGGCTTTAGTCTCAGCCATGGCTTGAATAGGTGAAGTAGGTTCCTCTAGTGAAACAAATTATTCTTCCTCTCCAATAGGTTCTTCAAAGTTTTCAAAAGGCTTACCTATGGTGTTTTCAACCTCATAGTCATTGAGGAAGAGTGAAGGGTGACTATGTGGGGATGTGGGGTTTTTTGATAAAAATTTCCCCTTAGTATCCCTACTCCTATGAGGCATGAAAATCAGATATTTTTTTTTTCAATAATTTTGAAACAACATGTAAAAGTAAAGAAGAAAATAATGCTAAAACAAAATCAAAGCATCTACTATACATCTCCTCGGCAATGACGCCAAAAATTCGTGAGCCTTGGTATTGCACCAATAATGTTGCAACTCCCAGAGGCTACTATACTTTACTTTATCAACCTGGGGTTCGTACAAACTTGGAGGTGACAGTTCTATATACATATAAGATGCATTCTACTCATGTCATCCATTTCTGAGTTCTATAAAAGGGTGTTATTTCTAGGGTTTTTGAGTGAAGTCCGTCACACTTCTGATTTAGACCTAGAACTAAAAGTGACTAAAAAAAATTACTCTATTAACCATAAAATGAATATTATGAAGCAATTAAATGCATCTAGTTTTTCTTCAAGGAAATAAATCCGCAATTTAAACTATGGCAAGAAGTAGAAGCAAACTAGGCATCTTCATGAAGTAAATGGCTGAATTGAAATTACAGAAAGGAGGCTAATATACTCACACTTTTTGGGCCAAATGGATAAACACACTCTGTCTACTTCATGCTTTAACTATCATGCTTTTACGCATGCATCTAATGATGACCTAATTATGCTTGTAAATGCATTGTTTTGCAGCAAGGAGGAGAAGACACTAAGGTGGCTTAGGAAGGTTTTCAACTCATGGATGCAGGGATGAAGGTGTATTTATGGTTTTGGTGGGTCTATATGAGGTTGATGATGGTTTCTAGGCTTAAGGGGAGGCCCACTGGTGCTGCTACTGGTTCTACTACAGGTTTTCTATAGTACTACACGAAAGTCCTGAATTACTACAGGAAATAGTCTGAGGGAAATATGAGGCCAAAAATGATGGAGAAAAGTGTAGGGGATGTGGAGTGAAGGTTTAATTGGATGAATGAAAGGTGTCCAATCCCTTTTCCAAGCTAAAAACCTCTTGAGAATCTCGTCTTACACTTGTAGGGTTGCTCACAGTGTGAAGGTGAAAATCTCAAAAACAGGGTTGAAGGCGATATTATGAGAAGAAGGTTGTTTAATGAGAGAGACATGAAGCTAAGGGTGCTGGTGAAGTCCTCCTTTTCTGTGCTACTTGAATATGCAAGAAAAATACATGTTCATGCAACAAACATTGGCAAATCTATGATGAAGGAAATTGAAAAGATGACTTAAATTTGGAAAGAAAACCTACTTAAGCATTCAAACATAAATGTAACTCAGTATTCTAGACATGTTCATTAGACAACAATAACCTAACTTTTATTTCCAAGAAATCATAAACTAAAGAGAAAATTTGGCTTGTGGTGAAGATCTACCCTCCTCAAGTCCCAAAGAAAGAGATAAGAGAGGGAGGCTTGATATAGAACTTTCTGAGTTTATCAACTATTCTACCAACACTTATGGCATCTTAATCTATAAAAAATACAAATGGAAGAAAAATAAATACAATGAATTGAAATGTAAGAAAACTAGCTAAAACTCATAAAGAAAACTAGCTAAAATGACATAAAAATAAGCATGAATACACAAGAGATACTAAGGCTAATGGATTGGGCCCTAACCCACAAGCCTAGCCCTCTGAAACAAAATCAGTGAATGAAAATATGAATGCTCACATTATTGCAGAAAATAGTCTCATAAAATTCTCAAAAACCTATTACAAGAGCTAAGAGTCTATTAGCTTCCTTCAAAGTTCGAATCCTAATGAGCTCTTCCTCAGCCCTATTTGACCTAGAGGGTAGCTGCCAATAGCTCCCTAAAAAGTATGTGATGTTTCCACTTTGACTGCAATAGAATTGGAGCTTTGGTGCATTTGATTTCACACTTTCTTGACTGCCTTCGATTTTGAGCTGTTGGAAAGAATATCGAGGATCCCTTGGCTACCTTTGGGAGTTAAGGAGGTGGAAAACACCCCTAGAATATCTCCTCGCTGGCTGCTCGAAGCTTTAATTGCAAAATCTTCATAAAAAGTGAAATATCTTCATGATTATCCTGCATTTAACCCATATTAGGCATTCGAAGTATGACAAGCCTTAATCACCGTATACACTAGCAACATAAGACCATAATATAATTTAAATGTGAGAAATAAAAAATTAATAAGGCTAAAAAGGTGACAATTAACCCCTCTGATTATACCTAATGATGGAGCTCATCACCTATATTAGAGTTTGATCTACAAAAAGTGCTCCATAGTTTCCAAAAATACAAAATCTCAAGTCTATATGGTTGCATGGTACAGTTTTTATCAGAGCTCGTTAACATACTAAGAAGTGTCCTCTTATGGCTGATTGAAGATTCTTGTCTATCTAGGAAAATAATTCTATCAATTCCACCTTCATTGATCCAAGTTCTTTTAGTTACCGAAGTTATCTAGGATCTTTTCTTATGTGATGTATTCAGAATTGCATGTGGAAGAGTATGAAAAACCACATGTGTAAAACACTTAAAGAGGATGAAACTTAAAGGATATCATAAGATAATGCACACAACATAATTTTTTAATGGAGTTTTTCTAGTGTGGACTGCGTATTTGTGCCCTCGGTCAAGAATGGGGAGGTTGCTTCATTAGCCATTGCAAGAAGAGTGACTAGATAATGAATTCTCTATCATTACAAGGATGAAACCCTTAACTAAAGTGGTGTGTATCTACCAAGAGACGCTCTCCTACAAAGAAATCTCACTCACAATACGTTCCCCTTCAACATTAAAAATGAATGATCTCTCACAAAGGAGGCATAAAGGGACCTCTCACATACAGTGGAATACAACATTCCTCATGAATCTACTAATCAAACTCAATAATAATCATCAAAATCAAATGAACACACGAAAAAATTACACCTTATACCTCCAAATATGACGATGGATTAAAAATCAACTTCTCAAATGAATAAATGGGCCATACCATCATGTTCCTTGCAAAAACTTGTAAAATTTGAGTATAAATTTGATTTTGTTATGAAACTGTCAAATATGCGCCTCCAAGGAATGTAAAATATTCATTGAATATTCCTATGTTAAGGTTCCATTTCTCAATGTTATATCTTTGGAAATTTGGTTGCTCAAATAAGAAAACTATTTGCAGCATCATATTCTTGGTGAAATTCAGAGCAATCTAAGTATAAACTTGACATATTTCATACAATGTTAAAATTTGGCCCTCAGGGACTTCTCCAAGGTTGCCTACATTAGGGTTCCAACTCCTTGTTTTGCGTGGCCATTTCATGGTTACACTTCCTTGACAACCGTGCCTAGCTAATGCTGGGTTCCATAAGTGCTCGTTGTTCAGCCTCTATCTTCCTCAACACACAATTGAATTAGGTTTTTACAATTGGACCCTGATAGACCTACTAAGGTCCCACCGACTCAGAGGTTGGTTAACTGTGATTGTTTCAGGCACTTTTTGTTACTTGGGTCATGAGTTCCATTCCTTCCCACACTTTAATTTTCATGCGTTTTTTTATTTTTAATTTGGCATGATGTTAATTTAAACTGGTACTGTTTTGAATTCAACGGTGTTTGGTTTGGGGGATGCCTGTTAGGCGAGCCAACCAGTTGGTCGGATGGGTTCAATACACGACGACCCAAATTTATATAATTTTTGTTGTCTTGTTGGGTGGCGGGTTACGAATGAAATCCTTCCCCCCTTTTTAACATATATTTATATATAATACAACCAAAGGTTGGCGGGCTGCGTGACTCGCCAACCAATTTTGATTTTGATTTTTTTAATTTTTAATAAAATTGATTTTAAAAATTGTCCCTGAATTCTTAGGGCCACTGGAAAAATTAAGCTGGCGATGTTTTGATGAGTTCTAGTTTCCGATAAGTGTCAGTGTCGCTCAGTTGGTTTCTACCAATTTTAGTGGATTCCACCATATTTAGCCAAACTTCCAGATTTATCTATGCTCCAAATTTAGTTGGCAACAAAATTCCTGCTCCTTTTGACTTGAACTTTTACTACTAATAACTTGAAAATATGAAGTGGGATTTGAGTTCCATCTACACCATTGAAATGAGGATGACGAGTTCTTCATTCTATCCATGGTTTCCATGAAATCCACAAAGTTTATATTTTTGAGCCTTTGGAGAGCCACCTGGATCATTCCTCCCCACTGAGGAGATTTGGTCCTCCAAAAGCATAAACATTAATGTAATATCCATCTACATAACAATTACTTCTGAAAAACTACCTGCCCTTTCCTTCACCTTTGTACTCTGGAACTCAGAATGATAAATTTGACAGTTGTATCATATGCAACATGTAAATTCTAATACATGTTCAATTATAAGAGCAATCATGACTGAATCAGACCTCATACTTGCCAAAATTTTATGAAACACTCATCTTCAAGTTTACATCAAAAAATATTTCCCAAGTTATCAAATAGAAGGCCAAAAATATCACTATGTTGCATTCATAAGTGATGACAAACACTTCACCACTTTTGCAAACGTTTTGCAACATGTTATTTACAAATGTGGCCATGCTCAAAAAATGTTTTAATGCCACCATCTGTCACCCAACCAGGTGAATGTGTCTTCTTCCTTTAGCTAACTTTCTTGATGAAATTCTTCACTAACTAGTTCCTTCATTGGAGCTTTCACATGCTTCATGTCCTTGTTTGGTTGTTGCTCTGGATTGAGCTTCCAACATGTGGCTCTCTGATGTCCACCTCTATTGCAATGATTAAAAAAATTCTTCTTCCTTTAGACTTTCCTGATCTTCTTCCTATCCTGATGTGGAGAAGGGTCTTCATGTATTTTCCTCTTCCCTGCTTCCATTATTTTCTAACACTTGGCAACATCATGGTTACAAAAGACACAAAAGGTACATGTTTTTTTATGCCATATATCAATCCGCTTGTAATAAAAAGGAACATTAGAATATCGAGTCCTTTTATACCTTGATTGGTTGTCTATGGTGAAATCCTAGTGAAAAGTACTTGCCTTGGATCTTCCTATGCAATTCTCATTATCACAGGAAGATTGTGACGTTCTCTCAACATCCTCTTTCCTTGGTGGTTTTGGCGATGGCTTAGATTATTTTTTTTGTAGTGTGCTTTTCAAAAGCACCCAAATCATAATCATCATGTGCAAATGAGACTAAAGAATTACCAACATTGTTTACCTCAGTTGCTGATTCTGAAGTGGGTAATGATGGCTTCACTAAGCCTTCATTTCAATTCAAATTTTCAAAGGCCTCTTCCACAACTCATAACTGAAGATGCAATATCTCCTTCTCCTATTCTACTTATTGTACAAGTATTCTTAGTACAACATTATTAGCTTGAAGGCTCTGGTTTATCTCTTCATTTGAATTATGAGAAGAATATGAAAAAGAAGAATATTCACCTAAATATGGATAAGGATCATCGATATCCTTTGCTCTCTCTTTTTCTTGTTCCTCTTTTAGCACTTTCTCCTCATAATATACAAAAAAAAATATCTACTTTGTTTTCTATCCTATAGAAGACCTTGTAGAGATCTTTGTTCTTCTCCATTTTCCTTATTTTTTCACATTCAATCTCTGGTTATCATTCACATTTGCAATTCAAATCATTAAGAAGACCGCTATGATACCAAAATTGATCCAGGTTCCATCAATTACCATAATTGACTAATATATTTTCTTCTATGATGTATTCAAAATTGCATGGAAAAGAGTATGAAAAACTACATGTGAAAAACACTTAAAAAATAGGAAACATAAATGTAAAAATAAGACAATACACATGATATAATATGTTAATGAAATTCTTCTAGTGGGGACTATGTCTTTGGGCCCTGGGTCAAGAGAGGGGAGGCTGCTTCATTAGTCTCTACAAGAACATGCGTACATAATGCATTCTTATTCAATAAAAGGATGGAACCATTATCTATAGTAGCATGTCTTTCCCAAGAGATGTTCCCCTACAAAGAAATCTCACTCACAATACATTCCCCTTCATCATGATAAAGGAATGGTATCTCACAAATGAGGCATAAAATGGACCTCTCACATAAGGTAGAATAAAACAGTCCTCTACCGTCCATTGATAATACTTAATCATACTCACAAAAAATATAATGAATACATGGAAAAAATACACCTTATACCTCCAAATATGATGATGGCCTAAAATTTGGATGCTCAAATGGAGAAAAGGGATATGCCATTGTGATCCTTATGAAAAATCATGAAATTTGTACATAAAGTTGACCCTGTTGTGAAACTATCAAATTTGGACCTCTACAAAATCTAAAATATTCTTTGCAAATTCCTATGTCAACGTTCTGCCTCTAGAAAATTGCATGCTCAGATTAAAAGACTATCTACCCCATTAGATTCCTGGAAAAATTATCAGGAATCAGAGTATAAAGTTGACATCTTTATAACACTGTAAGAAATTGGTCCCCAGGGAATCTAAATATTGCTCAAATATTCCCCACATTAGGGTTCCACCTCCTTGGTCTATGTGCATGTGTCATGGTTCCTCTTCCTTGACATTTATGCCCACCTAGTGCTGGATTTTTCGCATGCTCACTATTCTGCCTCTACCTTCCCCGACACATAATTGAATCGGGTTTTTATAATTGGTCATCAATGGACCTACCAAGGTCCCTCCGACTAGCAGGTTGGTTAACTGTGAATTTTTAGGGTGCTAGTTTTGTGGGTCATGGGTTCCATATCCTCCCATGCTTTAATTTAGATGCGGTTTTTTATTTTTAATTTTCTGTGGTGTTAACTTTAAAATGGTTTCGTTTTGAATTGGGTGGTGTAATTTGGAGCTATCCAGGCATGTTTGATCCCCACCGACCTTGATTTATATAATGGTCGTCGTCCTGTTGGGTGGAATGTATACCAATTGTGGTGCGCCACTATTTTTAACATATATTTAGATATAACACAACCAATTGTCGATGGGGTTGGTGGTCTGCCAACCAATTTTGATTTTTTTTTAATAAAATTGTTTTTAAAATTATTTTTTGGATTTTTAGGGTCAGTGAAAAAATTAAATAAGTGAAGTTTTTACGAGTTATGGAGGTCGATTAGTGCTAAATTGTTTCTCAGCTAGCCACTGCCAATTTTAGCATATTCCTTTAAATTTATCTAGACCACCAGATTTAGTTGTGTTCCACATTTAGTTGGCGGAAAAAGTCCTGCTCCTTTTGACTACTGATAACTTGCATATATGAATTCACATTTGATTTTCGTTTGTGTCATTTAAATCGTGATGATGGCTCTACATTTTGGTCCCAGTTTCGACAAAATCCAAATACTTTAATTTTAGAGCCTCTCTAGAGCCACTTGGATCATTCATTGCACTAATCCCAAACTCTAATGATCGTCACTATTTTAATGAATTCAATCCTATCTCTCTTTTTAACTTAATTTACAATATCATTGCAAATATTATTGCTAATAGACTGAAAATGATTCTATCGAAAATATATCAAAAGAGAAGTTTGCATTCCTAGAGGATATCCAAATTGATGAAGCAATTGGGATCACTGAGGAAGTTGTACACTATTTGAAAATATGGAAGAGGAAGGGAATGGTTATTAAGATATATTTATTAAAATAATACGAATTTTTCAGTTAGTGTTACATTAGGATTCTACTTACACTCTTGGATTCAAAATGTCTTTCATAAACTGGATGATTAGTTGTTTAACTTCAGTGCCTTTCGCTGTGCTTATAAATGGATCTACCTTGGATTTATTCCAAGCACAGAGGGAGATCAACCAAGGATTCCCTCTCTCCCCCCTTCTTTTCTTGTTTGTGGCTAAGGGCTTGAGTATACAATTTAAGGAAGCTAAAATAATAGGTAATATTCATGGCGTGTGGGTGGATGAAGATATGACCATCACCCACTTGTTGTTCATTGGTGGTGTTCTAATATTCTATGATAGGTCCATAAGAGATATTGCTACCATTAAGGAAGTGTTGAGTCTATTTTAGAAGGATAAAAAAATGCTTGTTAATGTTCAGAAATATTCTCTCCCCTAATGGTTTGTCAAGATACAAAGCTTCACATGCAAAATACTTATTACCTCTCTAGTCATTGGATATTGAAGTTGGATTAAAATATTTTGGGTTTCATTTGAAACTAAATGATTACCAAAAAAATGATTCATTATGGTTAATTGAAAAGATTGAAGAAAGGATCAATACTTGGTTTTCCATATGGTGTTCTAGATGTCCTTGTCCTGGATTCCATTTGGTGTGATAAAATCGATACAAAAATTATGTTATGGTTTTCTTTGGATGAGGAGTTAAGATGGAAAGGTCTATCTGTGGGTAAGGTGGGATAAAATCACATCACCTCAAGAGTGAGGAGGGTGAGTGTTGAAAATCCTACGCTCATTTTCAAAGGCTCTGGAATCTAAAGTTGGTTAGAGGCTTTTCTCTATAGAAAGTCTCTTGACAACAGTAGCCCACAAAAAATACATCTACCATAGATTTATGGAGGAAGGGATTTGGTCTTCAGAAAAGAAAATACCTAATATTTCCATCATCTAGAAATGAGTTTTATCCTCTCTATTCATTGTTGAATATGGGCTAGCGTGGAAAGTAGGAAATGGGGAAAAGTCTAAAATTGGTTTGGATGCATGGGTAGGATGTGGAGAAAATTATTGCCTTGCCATGGTATGGTCCAATTTCTAAATGATTGTGGTAGAAATAATCTAAACCAATCTGTTGATCCCATTTGCATATCTATATGGGGACAATGTTGGGTCAACACCCTCTAACTAAATTTACTTCCATAATTTCATGAGTTATGGAATAAATATATTATTTATTTAAACATCGCTCATGTCCTCCTTAGAGAGAAAGAAGATACATTACGTTGGGTTCATTCTCTTTGGGGGAATATTCTCCAAAACTAGGTATGTGTCTATTTGTAGTGATAGACAGTCAGAGGTTGTGGCATGGTGGTGGAAGAAGCTTTGGAAGCTAAATAGTCCCCCAAAGACTCGGTTATTCCTTTGGAGCCTGCTGGAAAATAAAGCATTTAACTAGTATAATATTCAAAGATACTGCATGAATGGCCCTGGTTGCTGTGGTCTATGAAAAAACATGACAAAAGATATTGAGCACCTTTTTAATATTTTTTCCATTCATAGTGGAACTCTAAAATTCCATCAAGAATAATATTGGATGTTGATATAACATGGTGTATCTTTCATAAAAACATTGAAATAATGGTGAGAGCAGGTCTCCCCTAAGTATTATAGGAATATACCACTGCTAACCTACTGGGGTATTTGGACTGCGAGAAATATAACCATATTCTAAGAAAAATCTTCCATTCCATATCGGGTGGTAGCTACAATTGTTGTTGATTTTGAACTCATCCCAGCTAATGAAGCTACTCATATTCCTTGGAATATAGTTGCCAAGGAGGTTGAAAAATCTCAACCTTGGGCATATTTTGATGCCAATTAGGGGAATTTTGAGGTCTAAAATGG
Organism: Pinus albicaulis; assembly: GCA_034641835.2. Taxonomy (NCBI): domain Eukaryota; kingdom Viridiplantae; phylum Streptophyta; class Pinopsida; order Pinales; family Pinaceae; genus Pinus; species Pinus albicaulis. The sequence continues at coordinate 325,438,968 of CM076576.1, read as the reverse complement.
GCCTCTTAAGGAAATAATAAAATAATAGTTAAATCAATAAAATAACATTTATGAATTTGCAATTCACTTTTTTCACCACAATCAATGTAACCATGGTTAAATTCAATTCAAAAGTTGTACCAAAATAAAATTAATAAAAAAATTGTATTGATGTGATTATAAATAAGAATGAGTTTTTCAAGAAAAAATAATTATCATTGAACAACTAATGCATTTTTCCTTTGTACTTAAATAACTTAAAATAAAATATAAATATAAATTCATACATTATTAGCTATATAATATGTTATTAATTAAAATTTATATTATTTAAATTGTATAATAACATGTAATTAATGTACTATATAAATATCATATAATAAATATAACATATTAGTTTATGTATGAATTTTATCCAAAATATGTGAAATGGAATTTATTATGAGTACTTTACTTTGGCTTTAAAAGTACTTAGAGTACTACCATGGTTAACCAAGAAAATAATATAATAAATGTAATATATTATTTTATGTATGAATTTTATTCAAAAAATGTGAAATGAAATTTATTATGAGTACTTTACTTTGACTTTAAAAGTACTTAGAGCACTACCATGGTTAACTATGAGTTTTAATTCACCATTGAGAATGTGACAAGTAAGTACCTTTAACTCAAGCAATGCCATCTCAACTGTTAGGGATGATGTCATCCCCTAAAATGTGATTGGTTCTCATAAAGTGAATTTTGATTGTACATTTTCCTTAGGAGGCCCATTTTAGACCTCAAAATTTCCCTAATTGGACATCCTAAAAAATTGGATATTTTGGAGGGGGGGATCTACTACATATTCATGAAAATCATTTTTTCAAGCTACAAAGTGGATTGGGGAGGGGAACGAATAATTATGCAGAAATTTTCTGTCTCAAAATCCATCTTCTTTTTTCTATTGAAAAAGAATGCCACACTTTGTAGATATTTGGTGATTCTATGATCATTAGTAATTAGTTTAATGAAATTTGTTTCCACATGCACACATTGATTCCTATACTTGAGGATATTTTACAACTCAAACAATCTTTTGATTAGGTTTCTTGTCGTCATATTTACAAGGAACAAAACTAGACCAAAGATGTTATCTCTAAGGATAGTATTGCACAAGATTTGGGGTTGTGGAAAGTCTATGGAAATATAAATGGGGTCACCATAGAATATCTCCATAGATCGTTCATTGAAGGGATCCAACCAAAATTTTTTCATAACATAGTCTGAATGTTGGTTTTTTATGAACTTTTATGTTTTTACAGATTACTCTCTCCATGATATCATGATAGTTTTTATGAAGACGATGAGGCCTGAAGGCATATAATGTATATTTTTTATTATCACAGATTGTTTTACTATGATACTTGTCTTCAGACTATTTTTAGAACAATAAGTTAATTATGTATATTTTTTTAGATTATGACTTAACATGCCCTTTTTAAGTGCATCTCTACACATACACAATTTAATTTTTATTTCCTTAACAAAAATTATAGTTTTTTATTAAAAAAATAAAATAAATATTATTTAAATCATACATTATATTATATTATATAAATATAAATTATAATAGTAACATTAATTTGTTTAATATTGTTAATTGGATTTATTTACATAGATTGAGGAAAACAATTGTTATTATTTTCACCCATATTCAATTTATAAAAGTGACATAATGAAATTTGTTCTAATTACTTTTGAAAAATGACACCCATGGAAATTAATGTTTTTCTTCACCTTACTTCTTGCCACATTGAAAGTGCATTTATACTTATCAGACACAAATAATGCATAGCATATTTAAATGCAAATCTATAAAATATTATAGCTAGATTATTTGTATAGTTTTTTTATATGTTTTTATGTTATTTTAAGCTTAACTACGTTGAAAATATATTCGAAATCTTTCATTACATAATTCTTTTTTTTTTTTTTGTAAATTTGGATTCTATTGATTTAAAAAAAATAGATTACATGCAAAAACTATAAACATCTAGAGTACAGTCTCTTACCTCTTGGTATCAGGTACCAGGATGATTTAAAATCCATGCTTTAATGTTATCTGTAACAACTAAAGATAATACCCATTTCCTCATTCTTTTCATAAAGATCCGTAGCTACTTGTTCAACCGAGGTCACTATTTCTTTCTCTCTATCTAAATGGTCAAACTCGCGAGACACTTTTGGCTAGATATAGCTGGAAAAATTAACGTTGATGCTCTTTCACTATCCTTCGCCTGGTGATTCTCCTCTACAGAGGGACGATTAACTGCAACTGGGGGCTAAACTAGATTTGGAGAGACTGAGTTTTCTAGGGATGGGTTCTTTTGTTGAGAACCATCCTTCTTCTGACCTACAGAGTTCTTAGATCCAGTTGATGGATTTGGGTCCTTCCATCCACCGATATATTTATTCAGCACATGGGACCAGGACACCTCTTCAGAAGAAGTACATGCATTCTGAATGTGCTTGGGTTGTTGGCACCTTCTATACCAAAAACGTTGTATTTTCATAATCCAATGGTTAGGTATAATCCTTACCGTCCAACTTGAGAATGATTTTTTTTGGTAAACCTTCACTGAGGTCTATTTCAACACAAATGTGGATGAATGTGAAGATCCATTTTCCCAATATTTCGTTATCCACTTTGATGAATCAACCTATTGAATCTCCAATATCTTCTATGATCTCTAGACAAATCCTTTTGAGAGGTAATTTTGGAATTTTAACCCACAAATAGACACACATAGTCTTCATGGTAAGAGGGGTAAAGTTTGGAAACCATGGATGGATATAAAGACCATCCATGCCTCAGAACCAAGGGTCCTAGGTCAAAACCTTCTATCGATCTTGGATATTTTTAAAGAAAACCACAAAATAACTTTTGAAACAATATAAAAGTTGTATGTTCTGTAGAAATTTTAATACAATTATGTATTGCCTGGATTCTCCTGATCTAAAAATTATATGCCACTATTAAATACAAAATCTCTTCTACAAAAATTCTTGCGGAAATTTAAAACACGATCGCCAATTGCAATATCAAGAAGAAAGATCAATCACACATAACACAGATGTTTTTACCGGGAAAGCATGAAGCTAAAAACCCCACTATCATATATTATGTATATATCATGGACCATGAAACAATCTCATACAAAAATCTAATCCAAGAGCTCTCAATACAATATACAATCGTCTCACACTGTCATACAAAAATTGGAAAATACATGCACCAATTTACTGCCTCCAGACATCCTGCCTCCACTGTGCAATCCCTGATGGTGAAGAACCTTTGAATGAATCATTCTAGCTTGCGTTGACTATGTAATACTCATAGGCACATCCAATCTATGTGTGGTTGCATGTGTGCACCCACTAATGTCACAACTGATAGTCAAACTATCCCTTTCACCTCCATCTCAACTTGGTCTCCACTGGATTTGACATGCATGTAGTTAACAGTAGTAAATATTCATTTTCATGTGAGACCACTGATTGTGAATTAATTAATAATTAATTCACTGATCTCTCACTAGTTTTTCTTCAGCTACAACTAGCACAACTGAGTTTAACTCACTTAATTGAGTTAAACCACTTTACAACTCACTTAACTACACATCCAACTTTGTTACAACTTCGAATCACTCAGCTACAACTAAGTCCACTTGCATGTCCCACCAACCAACGTTTGAACTCGAAATTCCTTCAGCTAACTAGTTTGCCACTTGAGTTAACTGATTCCAAGTGCTCCATGAGAATAGATTAATATTTATTGTCCAACTATTATTAAGGGATAATAATAGTCGACGTGCATCTATAAATAGACATGTGATCTATAAATAGAACTCGCACATACATCTAAAAATACAACATAATCTCTAAATAGAATTTTCTCACCATCTATGAATAGACATCATCTATAAATAGAATTTTCTCATCCATTCTAAAAATAAACTTCCACCTAAAAATAGCCTGTGTGAGCCCCACCTAGTGTAGGTGCTTCATTTTCACTAGGATCAAGGATCTTGTTTCCGGATGCCAATTTCACTGTTTCTTGTTGCAACCTTGAACACTCCCTCCCAAAAAGAAAGGAATTTCCTTGCATGCAACATGTAACTCCATGCATGCGCCCTGCAACCTCTGCATGCGCCATGCAACTCCATGCATGTGCCCTGCAGCTCTTGTATGAAACACTTCTCTAGTGTTTCTCACACATGCAACACTTCCGAAACTGAATAGCCTCCAAACAACTGAATTAGTATAATGCATCTGTCATCAAAGTCTTCTGACTTTTGCTGGTACCAAATGTACATGTCTTATGGATCCATTGCGCTATTGACCTCTTCCTCTATGCACTCTGCACTTGCCGCGTAAAATCTGATCTACGCTCTAGTATCTGACACTATCACTTTGATTTCATGTCCTCACGACATCTAACTGCATCAATCCAACTGATCTTGCCACTGCTACTTTGTGGGCTCCTCGTATCCGAGTTCGATTCATGATATCCACGCCATCTCAATGAATCCTTCCTAAAATTTCTTCTTGGGATTATTCATGCATGTTGCCCCACCTCTCACCTGGTGGTATGGCTCCATGCACTCCCTCTGCCCATCTGGCTCGAAATTTCTCTACATGAGTGGTTGATCCCACTCCATGGTCTTCCTCATGTGACTACTCCACATATTGAGTTTCACTCTTACCTGCATGCAAATCCAGCTCCCTCTCAAGGGTCAATTGCATGACTTCCTCACACTTCCCAATGGTTGGAAGCTATGTAGAAATCACATATACATCAAGTCTATAGAGATTCTTAACTCGAATCCAATTCTTCTTTTCTTGTCCCTTTGCTTTGTGTTGAAGGATAAATTTTCCTTCACTAAAGACATCATAGCCTTTATCCTCTAACATTGTGATTGAGACTAAATTTTTCTTCATACCTGGTACATGCATTACATATTTTAAATGAAAGAGTTTACCTAACACCCTCTGAAAGGTAATGGTACTGTTGACGGGAAAGTTTTTCCGGCCAACAGCAGAGGATATCCCCGGCTAAAAGTCCCAACTAGACTCTAAACCATTTGGAATAGGGATCCCGTCCAGGGTGTGGGTCCGGCTACCTCTTAAGTATCCTTTCCTTTGGTCTCAAAAGGACTCAATGAACCTACAGACACACACTTATTCAAATGACACAAGATACATGATTGATGAGTCAAACACGTATATAACACTATGCGTAGCGAGGCAAAATAATAAAACATAAACACCGAAGGAATTTTTTTTAACAACACATCATTGGGGTCATGCTTATAGGTTGTTCTGACCACAAAAGAAACAATTATTTATGAAAACAATGCCCATCACTTCCTGAAAGATTTAGATGATAATACAAATGCTAATAAACAAAGTCATTAACATTCATTAAGAAAGAGAAATGAACTGAACATCATTAACACAAGTACAAAGAACTATAATGCATAAATGATGCCATTAAAAGCATAGCTCCATTAATCAAAAGATGTTTGAAACTGTATAAGAAATACTCATAGTGTTCGCACAACAAAACACATCAGATCCAAAAAGAGTTATAACGAGTATCTATATTCATGTGCAAAAGAGTGTTATCCTTCTGTACAATGCTCTATAACTATTGAGTCCCAAGAAAAAGATCTTTTACAATATTCCCAGAGGGAGTTTTATAGACCAAAATTTGACCTTTGGGCTGCCTGACTTTTCTCTTGCCCAACTGTTGAGCTTCCCTGCGATCTGACTGGGAGTTGCGACCTGCGACCAAGCTGTGAGGTGCGACCTGCGACCTAGTTGGGAGATGCGACCTGTGACCTACTGCCACCTGATCATGAGGATGTGCATGTGATCGTGAGGTCAGGGTAATTAACTTGTTATCCTTTGAGGAAGTTCTACCAAGCACGATAATCTGTCGCTATGGGAGAAATCAAAGGAACTTCCTCTCTCAACCGATGCAGACACTCTAAGGCGTTTGGGATTAAATTTTCTCTTTTCTGCATGACCAGGTTGGACAAGGAGGCGAGCTTGGTGTAGACCCAGACTGGTGTGACAAGGAACTTCCCTAGGTTCTCCTGTGATGCTGCAAGATCGGAAGTGGCGGCGGCTTGCTTAATGGACTGCAAAAATGCCTGGATCTCCTGATCCATCTGTTCCCAAGTCTTTTCCTCGTCTAATGCACCCAGCGATGGAATGTGATGTAAGATGTGCATTTAATCGATGCTGCTGATCATATGCTCGTATGCGGACATCACCCTATCTAGGTCCTTGGATAGCTTATCCTTGGACTGCATCTTCATCCGGATCTGGACCTTGGCGTCTTGTGTGTGGATCCAGTCTTTCTTTGGCAGGATTTTGGGAGCCTGGGGGTACCGGACCGTCCAATCTATAATTTTGTCCAAGGCGGCTGAGGCTTCCTTCACCTGCTCGTTCCTCTGCTTGGTTTCTGTTTGGGCTCTCACCAAGGGGGCAACTGTTTGTTTTATAGTAAACATTTCCCCATAGACTTGTCTCATGGTGGCCTCTAATATATCTAACTGCCTTTGGATGGTTAGTGGTACTTCATTGATAGAGGCAGTTTTGTCTCAGAGTTGCTAAACCTATTCTCTTAATGCTATCTTTTCCTACTCTGCCCTTACCTCCCTCTGCTCTGATTTTTGCAACCTATTCTGTAGAGAGAGGATATCTCTGCTCATTCTGTTCACATTCTCCTCCATAGCCGCGGCAAAATCTGTACCAGCTGATGCTATCATCACTAGGTTAGTCCTAGTGTCTAAGACTATGTATTTCTCCGTCGCAACTATGGATGAGGCAGCAGGATTTCGCGCCATGAATATTATTTTCTCCTGGCGGATCTTGAAGGTGAACTGATTATATGTGAGCCTGGTAAGATCGAATACCTCCTCCTCCTGCCCTTTGTAAGAACTCAGATCGGAGAGTGTAGTGCATGTACTGACTACAGGTACCTCGAGGGGAGGTAGCTCGGTTTGTGATCTTACGCCTTGAGGAGATGCCTCGATGTTCTCTAGAATTTGATCTTCCTCTTCTTTCTTTTTCTTTTCTTCCTCTTCTCTTCGAAGGCGTTCGACTTCTGCCTTTTCACGTTCTCTCTTCTGTCTGCGTTCTGCTTCTGCCGTTGCTTCTAGTTCAGCTTTCCTTTTATGCTTAGCTGTTGCTGCTTGCTCTGCTTTCTTCTGGCGTTCGGCTTCCACTTGATCTAATTCTTTCTTGAGTTGTCGTTCCGCCGCAGCCTCCGTCTCCTGTTCCTCCGTTTTTCTCCTGGCCTCTTCTGCCTGCTTCTTCTTCTGTTCTGACCTCAGACTCATTTTTCGCTTATCTTCGTCTTCTTTCATCTTCTTTTCCATCTCTTATTGGGCTTCTAGTTCTTTCTGCTGGGTAGAACCGCTGTGCCCTGTACTAGTTCGAGGCCTTTTAGCCAGAGAAGAAGAAGCGCCTCCCAATTCACGGCTCCTGTCTTCCAATGTTTTGTCATCTGGGTCTTCTTGATCAGAGTCCGCCCCCGGAGCAAGTTGCCGGTCTGCATTATACCAATTTCTTCTTTCATCTTTTCCCGAGCATTCCGTGTGCTGGTAGTTCCATTTGAACTTAGCCCGCTTGCAGTGATCAGGGACTATCCTTTCTGGGTCATATGCCTAGTGATCTAATGCCCCAAGGTGATAAATTTTCATCTCTTCCACTTCAACCTCTACCTCCCTAAAATATTTGACTGTGTAAGCACCAATAGTGAGGGGTAGCGTAGGCCAAGGCTTCTTCTTACCCTTGGTTAGGACCCTAGAGAAACCGGAAGACATCTGGAAACAGACCTCTTGTAGGAGCATTTTGTCTGTAACATATCGAGGCATAGCATGGGGGGCCTTGAATGAGCCAAAAACTCGAATGAATGTGTACTCGGAGAAAGGGAACCAATGCACAACCTTGCCTAGTGTCTCCATGGCTCGCCAAGACATGCAAGGAGTGTCTTGGCCGAACAATTTTCTGTGAAGAGCTGGGATGAAAACTTGAGAGATCGGCTCTATGTCCTGCTTATATCTGGAATCCCAAAATACTTTGGTTTGTAAGTGGATCACACAGATCTGTTTTGAATCCCATTTGTGTGCCCATCCTTCAAAGTGGCACCTTGAACAAACAACATCCAACAAATAAGAGGCCATGTAGAATTCAGAAGGCAATCCTTCATCTAGTACCAATGCTGAGGATATGTTTGTATGAAGGGAGGCCACCAATATGCTGGCCCAGTTGAAACGGGTGTCGTGCACCATGACATACTCCATGAGGGTTTCCCATGTGCCACTGAAGGTGGTGGCATCGGCGCGCCTGTACAATCTTCAAAGCATAGCAGCCACCGATTTAAATACTTTCCTAAGGCCTGCCACTGGATATTTTTTATCCTTCTTGATCTTGAATTTATCGGGCTCCTCCCACCATCCTTTTAGATTATCTACTATGGGGACTGCATGGGTGATGGCCCAATCTTCTGTAAAGTCCTCCTCTCCTTCAAGCAATGAATAATAAACTTGAGCGTCTGAGCCTTTGAGAGCTGCGAAGGCCTTGCCTTCACTGTCCTTGATTACGAATTTCTTGGGGTCAGTGTTATGTATAATCCAATATATAACCTCCGCGCATGGGAATATAGCCAGATGGGCACCTGCAAGATGGAGCTTTGACCTTTTGACCTGTATGTATACTTCCTAATCAGGGAGGTCCTCTGGGAATTCCTGTCGAGCGAACTCTTGGTACACCTGGTACCAACACATACTATCCCCTTTGGAAAATTTTCACAAGGTATCTCTATAGATCGGGGGTGGGGACATTTGTATGTCCATCTCTATGTCCTCTGCTTCCAGACTCTTGCCCTTTTCCAAGACACTGGAGGTTCCATGTCGCTTGATTCCAAGGGGATAGGGATACACTCTAAGTCTGCTTCGAATTCACCTGTCATGTTCATGAAAGAATCCCAGGATAAGAAAGATGCCATGATGATACAAAACTAGGTACAACTATTAATTATTGCAACAGGGGACACAGGCAGAGTTGAACCAGCGACCTGCGACTGGGTTGCGGGGTCGCAAAGGTCGCGATGTTGATATTCTTGGAGAATTTGCGACTTTGCGACCTTGCGACTAGGTCGCGAGGTCGCTGGGGTGCGAGTCGTGGGAAAATGAAGCAAGTGTGACTTTGCGACCTTACGACCAGTTCGCAGGCTGCTGGGTCGCTAGTCATAGGAAATTGACGGAAGTGCAACCTAGCGACCTTGCGACCAGGTCGCAGGTCGCTATGTCGCAAATCTTAGAAAACTGACGGGAGAACGGATATGCGACCTACGACTTGGTCGCATGGTCACCAAGTCGCAAAGTCGCAAGAAGAGAGACAAAAGAGCGATTGGCAACCTAGCGACCCAGCGACTGGGTCACAGGGTCGCACGAGTCGCAGGTCGCGTTAGGGCTTGCCGGGGTTTTGGCGCGCACTGCGGGGAGTCTTTTTCCCTTTAACTTGAACATCGCAAGGTTAAATCAGCCCAGATAGAGGAAGAGGAGAGGTTTTGGAGTCAGATACAGGCCATGAGAGTCTGGATGGGAGTTGTGGTAAGGTCAGGCAAGCAGGGTGAATGTTAGAACCAAAAGGGGGAAGCCCTAAGTGTCAAATGAAAATAATGGCCAAGACAGGGGGCCATTTAAAGGCTGAGGACAGGAAGATTTAGCAAGAAAAATCATAAAAGGAAACATCAGGAGGGAAACGGCTACTTACCCGGGAAAATTGCGCTCCAGTCGACCTGTCAGAGGCATTTTTTCTAATCGCTGAAAGTGCATAATGTGACCTAGCCACCTCCTACTTATAAAAAGGTCACACATGCGGGCATTTAATGAGGTTGCGGGGTCACATTGCACGGTGATATAAGAGGGATGCGATCTTGCGACCTTGCGACCTTGCGACCAGGTCGCGGGGTTGCGATTTTCTACAAATTCTGAAACCTAGGACTCAGCGACTTAATCCTCCCAGAAATTAACTTTTCTTTATGCTCAAGGGGCTCCAAAATGTTTTTTAAAGTGTGGATTTTTGGAGGGTGTTGTAGAGGCTACAAAAAATGGCGATTCACTGGTCGGAATCAACGTCTTTTTCAATGGTTTTCCCTGGTGGGGGAGGGAGGGGCTTTCACTAGCTGTTCTTTTACCTTAATGTCTCCACTACCTTGCCCTAGGAACCTTGCGAGGTTACTTGGCCTGCTAGCTTGTTTGGGTGTTGGTTAACCGAATTTCATTGCTTCAGGTTTCCAGACTGAAAGGGTTGGAGAACTCCAGGCGGCCATAGGGTCCAGTACGATTATTTTTTCCTCATCGTGTTGCTCCGCTGCCTGCGAACCTCTCGGTCTCGGCGGAGTCATTGCCTAGTATTCATGAACGTTGCTCCGCTGCTAGCAAGCCTGGTCAGTGCCCCGGCGGAGTCATCACATCACCTCTCTACGCAGGAAGCCTTTCTCAATCCTTTACCCTTTATTGGTGTGCTATTGCCCTTATTTCGAATGTGCCTAAGGCACTTATTTAGATGTGCTCATGGCACTTATTTGAGAGGGGAAAATTTTTGCTTGGGAAGATGAGGGATCTCGACTTATTTTACTTGCAGAGAGGTTGCTCCTAGTCTGATATGAGGACTTTGGTTTTTCCTGGATGTCCTGACGCCACTTGAAGTTAACTATGTTCCCTTTTGATCTAGTCGCCACTGTATCGAATTTTTTTCTCGCAGACACCCCTTCAAACTTGTTAGGTGAGCTCCCCACGCTTGATGGCTTGATCTAGGTCATGTACTACCTTTGGGTGCCAATTACAAGTAAGCTTTCACAACCTTCATGTTTTTCAGGAAATGTTTCCCATTAGCATAGAACCTGGGGCAGTGTGCCAATTGCGTGGCTCCAACAAGGCCTTCCGTGTTTTAAAATATATAATTTTTTTTTTTCTTAAGGAAATGAAAGCAGACATTATGGTACAGGGCTAGAGCAGCCCTTTGAGGGCTACTAGGTGAAATAATGTTTGAGGTCATGCCCGTTTACCGGGAGGACCTCGACTCTTCCCTCAAGAGTTTGCAGTCTAAACGTGTGGGAACCCAATTTCTCCTTGACCTGGAATGGACCTATCCATAGTGCTTGGAATTTGGAATGTTTTCCCTTCTCTTCGTGAGCTTTATCCCACTTAAGGACTAGGTCTCCTACTTCAAAATTTTTACTCCTTGTGGATTTCTTATCAAACCATCTCTTGATCTGACTTTGGTGGATGGCAAACTTTTCCTGGGTTTTTTGCCTCTCCTCTTCCAATTTCAGTAGTGTGTCAATCCGGGTTTGCAAGGTGGGGCATGGGGTGCCATGGCTTTCTTGGGACAATTGAAGGGTAGGGAGAGATAAGTGGGGAGGAAGAACTGCTTCTTTTCCATAAACAAGAAAATACGGGGAGGTGCCGAGTGAGGATTTGGGTGTGACACGGTCGACCCAAAGAGCGTTGTGAAGGGCATTATGCCAGTTTCATTGGTGGGACAACAGAGTCTTCTTAATGATACGGATAAGATTTTTATTATTTGACTCAGCTAACCCGTTTCCTTGGGGATAATAATTTGCAGAATGTTTAAGCACAATACCATTTTCCAAAGCAAAATCATACAATTTAAAAGAGGAAAAGTAAGTTGCATTACCAAAAACCAAGGAATTTGGAATGCCAAACCTGGTGATGATAGAATGAGTGAAAAATTCTATTACCTCTTGATCATTTATTTGGCGTAAAGGTATTGCTTCGACCCACCTGGTGAAATAATCGGTAGCAGTGAGAATATACCGGTGTTGCTTGGAGAAGTGAGGTAGGATTTCACCAATCACGTCCAAACCCCACTGTTGAAAGGGTTCCTCCACTGCCACTGACTGTAGGGGAGCGGTTGGCCGCGCTTCCCAATTTGAAAACTTCTGGCATTAAGTGCACTTCCAGACATACGCATGCGCATCTCTGAAAAGGGTTGGCCAATAGTATCCTGTGCACATTATCTTGTGAGCGATGGTATCGCCTGCAAAATTCCCTCCAGCTGGTCTGTCGTGCAGCTCGGTCAAGATGTTCTGTGCTTCATCATGTTCCAAGAAGCGTAAGAAAACTCCATTGTGATGTTTCTTGAAAAGCTTACCTTGGATCAACTGGTAAGATGTAGCCTTGAGCCTTATTGTGCATTTCTGTCGGGCAGTCAAAGCAGGGTCCAAGATGCCATGGGCTAAATACCCCAAAATCCTGGATTACCAAGAAGGGCTTCTCTGCTGAGGTGCGTGGTCACTTTGATACATATCGATTTCCTGTTCCCAAAACGCTTCTTCGACCCCATGTGAGCTTGTAGCCTCCGCAGCCATTGGGCAGAGGCCTTGTCCTTTGACAGTGTGTGCTGGTTTAAACTCTAGTTCATACTCTTGAAGACATGCCATCCAGTTGCCTTGTCTCTCACCTAGCTCCTGCTACACAAAAAGTGAGCGGACAGCTGGGTGGGGGAAAAAAAATGTAACATGGTTTTTCAAGATGTGTGGCCTGAAATGCTTGACTGCTTTGTAGACTGCGTAAGCCTACTTCTCGATTTCATGGTAGTTCAATTCATCTCCCTGTAAACCAGTACTCATGAAGGATATAGGCCATTCATCATTGTTGCTGTATTTCTACGTGAGGACAGCTGCAAGTGATGAATCCGAAGCGAAAGTGTACAGGATAAAGCTTCTGCTAAAATCTGGACTTTGGAGGGAGGGTGCTTCAGCTATAGCCTGCTTGATTTTGTTAAAAGCTTCCTTCTCTGGCAGGTTCCATTTGAAAATCGCATCCTTCTTGATCATCCCCTGCAAAGGCCTAACTATTTTGGCGAAATCAGATATTAATTTGTGTACAAAATTGATTTTCCCAAGGAAAGATTGCATAGCCTTTTTACTGCTAGGGGGTGGAATTTGGGCAATGGATTTTGCTCGCTCGGGATCTACAACAATGCCCTACTTAGTTATAATGTGGCCCAAAAAATTCCCTTATGCCACGGCGAAAACACTCTTCTTCGGGTTAAGTGAGATCGCGTACTTCCTACACCTTTCAAAAATTTTCTTGAGGTGGCGTAAATGATCGCCCCGGTGTTTCGAAAACACGGTGACGTCGTCCAAATAGACTACCATGATTCACCCTATCAAACCACGGAAAGCTATATCCATGGCCCGTTGGAAAGTTTCCCCTGCGTTTATTAATCCGAAGGGCATGCGTCTGAAAGCGAACGTTGCCCATTTAGTCCGAAAAGTAGTTTTCAATCTGTCTGGCTCAGCTACCAGCACTTGTTTGTGGCCGGAGAACCCATCCAATAAGGAGAACATCTTGGATCCAGACACAACTTGCAATATTTGTTCCGTAGGAGGGACTGGGTAATTGTCTTTGTCTGAGGCCCGATTTAAATTCTGGTAATCCACGCAAAAGCGGATCTCGCCAGACTTCTTCCGTACCGGAACCAAATTTGACACCCAAGTGGAGTGGTGAAATTTGAAGATGTGTTAGAAAATTAAATATTACAGAGCAATGCAACACATAAGATATGTGGAAAATACAAGCACACAAAACACATAAAACCAGAGAGACACAGTTATACGTGGTTCACCCAGTTTGGGCTACGTCCACCCCGAATAGCGAGTCCTTCCTTTCTATTATCCAGCAAAATGAAGATACAAAACCTACAGTAGATCTGCTGTAATATCCTCTGTTGTCTCTCACAGCCTCCCTATCTGTTTCCTGCTCAGAGAATACACATATAATGCGCAGCCGCAATACAATACCCTCATAAAATTGAGGGGTTGCCTTCTAGGGAAAAAAAACCCTAATCTAAACATAACTTCTACCGTCAGATCATCCGCCTAATGAACGGCCCAGATTGACTAGAAATTACTATACTTTTACAAGGCAATTTTACATCTGTTTTTGGCTTCGGGGACACTGCCCCTGAAACCCCCATCGGGGGACTACTGGCCCCTGGACCCCCCAGCCGGGGGGGTCAGCCCCCCCAGACCCCTTGTGGGGGATAAGTCCCCCCCGCACCCCCTGTGTGCAAGGGTGTACAATTTTCTTGTGGTATACATCCAGCTAAAACAAGGATCTCTGAATCGGGAAGAAAATCAGGCTCCACACCCAACAATCTCCCACTTGGAGACTGATTGTAGAAACTCCATTGCTACTTAATTTGCTAGACAATGACTCCTCTTTGGACCTGGATTTTCCTCATCTTCATCATCATCCTTGAAGACTAATTGAAACTGAGCACATTTTCAGTTTCTCCCTGGTTACAACTTTTGTTAGCATATCTGCAAGATTCTGGCTAGTGTGTATCTTTTCCAGCTTCAACTCTCCATATTCCAATACTGACCATATGAAATGGTACTTGAGATGTATGTGTTTAGTCCTGGAATGTAATGTTGAGTTCTTTTCAAGATGAATGGCACTTTGGCTATCACTGTATAACGTGCCCATATCATGCTTCTTACCCAATTCACCCATACGCCTTTGTAACCAAATCATTTCTTTACTAGCCTTTGTAGCAGCAACATACTCTGCTTTTGTTGTTGAAATTGCAACAACACTTTGGATTTTTGAAACCCAACTGACAGTTGTTCCACCTACAGTAAATACATATCTTGTAGTGCTCCTCCTGTTATCTCTGTCACCTACCATATCTGCATCAACATATCCCTGTAGAGAAATGTTTGAACCACCAAAGCATAATGCTTGATCTGTGGTACCTCTCAAATATCTGAGAATCCATTTTACTGCCATCCAATGTTCTTTTCCTGGATTATTCATGTACCTGCTTACAACTCCCACTGCATGTGCAATATCAGGACTTGTGCAGACCATTGCATACATTAAGCTTCTAACTGCTGATGCATATGGAACTTTAGACATATAATCCATGTCTTCTTGGGTCTTTGGGCACATCTCCTTACTAAGTTTGAAATGGCTAGCAAAAGGTGTACTAACAGGTTTTTCATTGTGCATATTAAATATTTTTAACACCTTTTCTATATACTCATTCTGAGACAGTGTTAATTTGCGATTTTTCCTGTCTCTAGTTATCCTCATACCAAGGATTTGTTTTGCAGCTCCCAAATCCTTCATTGCAAATGAATTTGCCAATTTTCTTTTGAGCACATTTATTTCCTGCATGTTAGATCTTGCAACAAGCATGTCATCTACATACAAAAACAATATAATATAGCTGCCATCATTTTGCCTTTTTAGATAAACACAATGATCAAAGTGACATCTAGTATAACCTTGTTCAGACATAAACTTGTCAAATTTTAGATACCACTACCTTGGAGACTATTTTAAGCCATACAAGCTCTTCTTTAACTTGCACACCAATTTTTCTTTCCCTTTGACCTCATATCCTTCTGGTTGCTGCATGTATATCTCTTCCTCCAAATCTCCATGGAGAAATGTTGTCTTTACATCTAACTGTTCAAGATGTAAATCTTCCGATGCTACAAGACTTAAGATAGTTCTAATTGAAGTCATCTTAACAACAGGAGAAAATATTTCATCAAAATCAATACCTTTCTTCTTTGCAAACCCCTTCACCACAAGTCTAGCTTTGTACCTCTATTTTCCTCCATCTTCTTCCTTCAGCTTGTAAACCCATTTATTCTGCAATGTAGTTTTACCTGCAGGCAACCTGACTAAGTCCCAAGTCTGGTTATGCATTAAGGAGTCCATCTCTTCTTCCATGGCTAGCTCCCACTTCTTCCTGCTTTCAACCTACATTGCTTCTTCATAACATTCAGGTTCACCAGAATCAGTCAGCAATAACTAATATAATGAAGGAGAGTATCGTTTAGGGGGTCTAATTATCCTGGTAGATCTTCTAACACCACTTTCAGGTGTTTGAGGTGCCTGTTGCTATTGTGGTGGTTGTTGCTGATGTGGTTGTTGATTATTATCATTTTCAGGCACCTTTACTTTTTCAGTTATCTCATCAAGAACCGCGTATTCTTTGCTTTCTTTTTCCTGTTTCTTTTCCTGCAAGTGATTCTTATACAAGACCTTTTCATTGAATATTACATCTCTTCTCCTAATGATTTTGTGATTTTCATAGTCATATAAGCGATAACCAAAATCATTAGCACCATATCCAATAAAGGTACATTTCTTTGATTTTGCCTCAAGCTTTGTTCTATTTTCTTTATTAATATAGACAAAGGCCTCACAACCAAATGGCTTTAAAAAAGAGTAGTTTACCTTTTTACCTTTCCATGCTTCCTCTGGAATACCACAATCCAAGGAACTTGAAGGCCCTCTGTTTATTATATAAACAACAGTATCTACAGCATCTGACCAAAATTGTAAAGGCAATCCTGCATGCAATCTCATGCACCTTCCACGCTCCATGATTGTTCTGTTCATCCTTTCTGACACACCATTTTCTTGTGGTGTTCTTGGAAGTGTCTTCTCTCTATGGATTCCATGCTCTGAACAATACCTATCAAACTCTTTGCTGCAATATTCACCTCCATTGTCTGATCTGAGACACTTTAACTTCTTTCCTGTCTCAATCTCAACCAAAGATTTCCATTTCTTGAAAGTATCAAATACATCAGATTTATTTTGAATACAATAAATCCAAGTTTTTCTAGTTGCATCATCAATAAATGTAACATAATAGCGAGAGCCACCGAGAGATGATACCTGAGTAGGTCCCCATACAACTGTATGCACAAGCTCCAATTTTTCTCTCTTCTTTTCTTTCCCAACTCTAAGAAATCTGACTCTCTTTTGTTTTCCATAAATGCAATTCTCACAGAAATCCAAATCAAGATTCTTCAAACTTGGCAAAAAATTTCTTGAGTAAAGAATCTTCATCCCCTTCTCACTCATATGTCCAAGCCTATGATGCCATAATGCTGCATCTGCTCCTTTGGAAGTTAAAGCATTAACAAAATTAGAAATACCATTGGATAAATACAATGTACCAACCTTTTCACCTTTTGCTATTACCAGGGCTCCTTTGGTGACCTTCCAAGCATTATCTGTGAAAGTTGTCACACAACCTTCACTGCCTAACTGCCCTGTTCAAATCAGATTTTTCTTTAGATCTGGAACATGCCTTACCTCCTTTAGTAGCCATTGGTTTCCATTCTGCTGTTTTACAAGAACCTTACCCATTACAACAATTTTACAGAGTTTATCATCACCCAAACAAACTTGTTCAAAATCTCCTTGAACATAGTCATGAAAATATTTCTTATCAGGTGTGGCATGGAATGAAGCCCTCGAATCTACAACCCAAGAATCAGTAACATTTTCGAAAGAAAGAATCAAAGCATCTTGTAACACATCACCTGTCACATTTGCTTCATGATTATTTTCTTATTGTGCATCTCCTTCTTTTCCCTTCCGAGATCTACAGTCTTTCTTTAGGTGTCCTTTCTTTCCACATTTCTAGCACACTATCCATGATATGGACTTGGATCTGAATTTCCTTGATTTAATGTGATATCCCGAGCTCTTTCCTCTTTCTATTCTTCTTCCCCTAGACTCTGCACTCAAAGAATTACCCGATGTCTCACCGGAGCTTTTCCGTCGCATTTCCTCGCTAAGGATAGCACCGACAACATCATCAAACTTTAAAGTACTAGATCCAGAGACAGAGTTACTAATGGCCATTACTAAACCATTCCAACTCTATAGCAATGAGCACAAGAATAACAGAGCTCTAACTTCATCATCAAAGTTTACCCCTACAGAACTTAACTGACTGGTAACTGTATTAAAATCATTTAAATGGTCTGTAATAGATCCACCTTCCGACATATTCATATTAAATAGTCGTTTCATAAGAAATACCTTGTTCGAGGCCGAGGGTTTTTCATATAGTTTTGCCAACGTCTGCATCAAACCCTCTGTTTTTGTTTCCTTCAAGATATTGAAGGCTATCGACACCGCAAGGCACAACCGTACTATTCGAGTGCCTTTCATCGAGAATATTCCATTCCGTGTCTGGCCATGGCCGCCACTTTCTTTGCTTTTCCGCTCAATGGTAGTGTGCTGAACATTTCTGATATAGATAATCTTCCATCCGCATCTTCCACAACTAGGAAGTTTGGCCATTAAATTTCTCGACCCTAAACTTAACTTCTTCCGCCATTGCTCCCCACTCTCGAACTAGGAACCTTCTTTCCTGGTCGATTTTATCAGCCAAATATACCTTTCGGCTCTGTACTCGCTAATAGAAAAATTAAATATTACGTAGCAATGAAACACATAAAATATGTGTGGAAAATACAAGCACACAAAACACATAAAAACCGTAGAGACATAGACATATACGGTTCACCCGCCATACGTCCACCCCGAACAACCGCTCCTTCCTTTTCTATTATCCAAAGAAATGAATATCTGTTTCCCACTCAGAGAATACACATGTAATAGACATTCGCAATACAATACCCTCATACAAAGAGAGGGGTTTCCTTTTAGGGCAAAAAACCCTAAACTAAACATAACTTCTACCATCAGATCATCCACCTAATGAATGGCCCAGATTGACTAGAAATTACTATACTTTTACAAGGCAATTTTACATCTATTTTTGGCTTCGGGGGCGCTGCCCCCGAAACCCCCCGCCCAAGGACCGTCGGTTCCCCGTACCCCCCGACTGGGGCCGCCCCCCGGACCCCGGGGGATGTCCCCCCGCATCCCCCCCCGCGTGCGGGGTGTACACCTTTTCCGGGGTATACATTCGAAATTAAAAAAACAAGGATCTATGAATCAGGAAGAAAATTAGGCTCCACACCCAACAAGATGATGCGTGCATCCAAAAGCTTCTTAAGTTCTTTCTGAATCATCGGTTCCAAAGTAGGATGCACTTTTCTGAGATTTTGTTGGAAAGGCTTCACCCCTTCCTTCATGGGTATCACGTGCTGAATAATCCGAGTATCATACATATGTAAATCATCGTACGTCCAAGCAAATACATCTCGATACTTCCGGAATAGTTGGGTGAAAGCCTGCGTCTCCTGGTCGGAACAGTGTTTCCCAAGGTTGATGAACTTCGGGTTCTCATCTGACCCTAAGTTCACCTGCCGATGTGCCAAGGTGGAACTTTGTACTTTGGTATTTGGGGGCCCACGGAAGCAACTTTGTAGATCAAAGAGCTTTTCAAGTGATACTATCCCCTTGGGTATGGGGTTCTCCTTGCGATTACCATGCTCTTCCTGCAAAGCTTGATCGTGATCTGCCTCATCTATTACTACGTCTTTGAATACTTCAGTGTTGAGCATGAATTCCAATATTTGTTGGTCATCATCAAACATGCGTAGATTAGTAATATTATCTGGCACGAAGGGTCTATATATAACTTCAATAGAAAAGCCATCCCTCAAAGGGGTAAATCTAGCAGCAGCATTAGCCAGAGTATCGGTGGCTGCATTATGCATTCTAAGAACAGATTTGATTCCAAACGCATCAAAAGCAGAAATAAGACGCCATACCTCTTGTTGATAAGCTTTTAAGTGCGTAGACAAACAATGAATGTTATTGCATACCTGCCGCGTGATAATCTCAGAGTCTCCGATGACCTGTAAGCATCTTACCTTTAAATCCAGTGCCTTCTTGAGTCTGAGGACTAAAGCTTCATATTCAGCAGTATTGTTAGTGCACTGGAACTCTAGCCGACACGAAATCAAGAACTTGTTCTTCTGAGGGTCCAGCAAGATGCAGCCCGCGCCAGCTCCGTCATGGGTCTTGGAACCGTCATAATACAGGGTCCACACATAATTTTCTGGCTCCTTCGGGGTTGTAGGTTGGGGAGGGATTTCGGTTTGGTGTGAGACGGGGGTGGCTTGGTCTTTTGTGACGAGTGTTAGTTTAGACTGGATCTCGGGGCCTACTGGAGACTGAGGAGGATGGTAACATCCAAAAATGGCCTCCAAGAAACACATACCAAGCTCCTCCTGGGCAAAGCTGATAGGTTCGTTAGTAGCATCCAAATCAGTCACGGTATATTTCATATAAGGTTCGCTTTCGACCCTGATTTGGTTGTTCCGGCCATTGTAAAGAAGCCACAGGTGGGACCAGTCGGTGGCAAAATACCCTTGGAGCTTGCTGGACTAGTCTCTGCTAAGTAATAGGTCGTAGGCTTCTGGGATATCTACAACCACAATGTCTATACATTGGTGGACCCTAGAGTCGGACGAAAGGCAGATGATGACGTTATTTAGTTCTCCTATAGCTGGCACCTGTGATCTGTCAAGTTGGATGATTCTCACGTCAGTTTTCTCAGGGAGGATGTTCAGCTTCTTACAAACAGACAAGGGCATCACGTTTGTGGACATGTCGGATTCAACTAGACAGTTATGGACGTTGAAGTTAAAAATATCAAATGATAAGAGGAAGGGAGGAATGGATCCCCTGGAATTTGCGTTGATGGAATTTACAATAGACTGAACACTCGGACTAGCTTGCACAGATGTATTTCTCACAGGCTTAGTAATTGAGGTATTGGCGAAGGCTTTGAGGATGAGTTCTCGTTGATTGGTGATGCGAGCAAGCTCGTAGAGGGAGATGTTGGCTCTGGTTTTTTTCATGTCCTCAATAATGTTATAACCGAAATCAGGTTGAGGACTAGGCTCGGTAGTGGCTTTTGGGGACCCCACCGAGAGCTTGCTCTTTTTATTTACTCGGGTGTTTTTATTCATGGGCTTCTTAGGGACAACTTGCTGTTCATTCCCAGGGGGGAAGAATTTTCCTTAAGAAAGCCCTTTTCTTCTCTTCAAAGGACTGTTCGGGGACCGGTCCTTTGCTTCTAAGGCTATAATTTCATACAGGTTTGACCTTAGGATCATCTGACATATTGATATCAGTGAGGGTATGATTGTTCTCCCCGCGGATTATGTCAAACGCAAGAATAGAGGACCCCGGTTCTTCATCAGGGGGCAAATCTTCTTCATGGTCAGAAACATCATCTTCCCATGCATCCCCTAGGGTTTGATCATCCAGAAGCTGATTTACTACTGTAGTCATGCTGCCAATCCATTGTGGGCACGTTTTTTCAGAGTGGGCAGCCTGGTGGAAATAACAAAAGTTATCTTTTCCTATTTCTTCCACGTTGAGAATAGTGTTGGATTGGACGGAGGTCGGATGGTGTTGGGGTTACTCTTTCTGAAAAAGGGCTTCGGCGGCTTAGTACTAGTCGTAGATTCTATGCCCTTTCTCTTCAGGTCAGAGACTTCATTAGTCAATAGCTTGAGGGTCTTTGCTATACTCTCGAGGTCAAAAGCATCCTTATCCATGTCCGCTGTCTTGGGTGTGGAAGACTGAATTTTCTTCGCGATTGGTTTGTGGTCATCTCTCCCTTCGTGATCAATGGATCCTATAGAAAGCATGTCTTTTTCTACAGCTAGGTCGGCCACATAATTTTCCGCAAGGGTGGCCCTAGCTTCTCGTTTTACAAAGACGACAATATCCCTGGGGAGAGCTTTCATATAGTAGTCTATGGTAATAGAGTCATCCAACGCCAGGTTTGGGGGAAAATTTTTGCAGTATGGTAGCAAAGCGTTGATTGAAGTCCCTAACCTTCCCTTTTTTGTGGCATTTAATGGTGCTTAACTCCGTGAGGAGCATGGAAGGGGTTTTTTCCTATGAAAATTTCTGCAAGAACACGCGACAGAATTGGTCCCATGATGTTATGGAGGCACTTGGGAGGGAGTGGTACCAGGTGGCCACTTTTTTTTCAAGAGTGTGCGGGAAAAGACGACAAGCAACATCATCTGTTTGAACTCTCATAATTTGCAGGGAAAGGTAGAAGCTCCTTATATGATCCTCGACCAAAGTGCCTTTCTCCGGGTCAAACTTGGGGAGATGCTTTTCAGGGTGCCTAGGCATGTCATGGAGGGGGCCCAAAAGATTTAATGGGGACTGGGCCATCCAGGCGAGTGGTTGCACCCTCCTGGCACGCTCATGGTACTTGATCTCAGATTCAGATTCACTCCCTGTGCCTGACGCAAATGCTTCTCCCCCATGGCGAGAGTGTTAATCTTGATAACCCTCACAGTTGGCCATATTTCTGAGATATCCCCAATTGTAGACAGGTGGCCTATTTTGGTTTTGATGGCGGTGGGCGGCATGGTGTCCTTGGCCACGGCCTCTATCTCCCCTACCTCCATTCCCTTGGCCTCTGTTACCCTCACCTTCATTTCTGTGGGCTCTATTTCCCTCGCCTTCATTTTTGCGGGCTCTATTTCCCTCGCCTTCATTCCCTCGGTCTCTATTCCCCTCGCCTCCCCCAGGTGGGGAGCAGACTTGGTTTTTTTTATGTTGGGTTTGAGTAGGCTGAGGGTCGGGATGGGGTTCACTCATGCCAGGTTCCTCCTCTCCGCCCCCTTGGAGATTAGGAATGGGTTCGTTATTCTGGACAGCGATGGCGAGGTCTTCAACCATCAAATTTACCAACTTAGGTATGGAGCTCACCAGAGCATCGTTGCGAGTGAGGTTATCAGCAGGGGTCCTAGTATGGGTCAAGAAATTCATGATTGGGGCATATCGCAAATCCCTGATGAGATTGCGGGCAACTGGGTGCAGGGCTCTCAAGTACTCTCTGGTGATTTCATAAAATGGAGCCTCCTCCCCTTGAACATCTTCCAAAGGGGGAGGAATAGTATCATCATTTATGACCTCCCCATGGGGAGTTTGTGATGGAATGTTGCTCATGTGATGCGAGGATGCCATTCAGGCCCTCCTTCTAGCGCCAATTCTGTTGACGGGAGAGTTTGTCCAGCCAACAACAGGGGATATCCCCGGTTAAAAGCCCCAACTAGACTCTAAATCGTTTGGAATAGGGATCTCGTCCGGGGTGTGGGTCCGGCTACCTATTAAGTCTCAATGAACCTTCAGACACACACTTATTCAAATGACACAAGATACATTATTGATGAGTCAAACATGTATATAACACTATGCGTAACGAGGCAAAATAATAAAACATAAACGCCGAAGGAAATGTTGTTAACAAAACATCATTGGGGTCATGCTTATAGGTTGTTCTGACCACAAAAGAAACAATTATTTATGGCAAAAACGCCCATCACTTCCTGAAATATTTAGATGATAATAAAAATGCTAATAAACAAAGTCATTAACATTCATTAAGAAAGCGAAATGAATTGAACATCGTTAACACAAGTACAGAGAACTATAATGCATAAATTATGCCATTAAAATGACAACTCCATTAATCAAAAGATGTTTGAAACTGTATAAGAAATACTCATAGTGTTTTCAAAGCAAAACACATCAGATCCAAAAGGAGTTATAATGAGTATATGTATTCATGTGCAAAAGAGTGTTATCCTTTTTTACAATGCTCTATAACTCTTGAGTCCCAAGAAAAAGATCTTTTACAATTTTCCCGGAGGGAGTTTTATAGACCAAAATTTGAGGGCTGCCTGACTTTTCACTTGCCCAACTGTTGAGCTGCCTATGACCTGACTGGGAGTTGCGACCTGCGACCAAGCTGTGAGGTGCGACCTGCGACCCAGTTGGGAGATGCGACCTGCAACCTACTGCCACCTGGTCATGAGGATGTGCATGCGATCGTGAGGTCAGGGGCATTAACTTGTTGTCCTTTGAGGAAGTTCTGCCAAGCACGATAATCTGCCACTATGGGAGAAATCAAAGGAGCTTCATCTCTCAACCGATGTAGACACTCCAAGGCATTTGGGATTAGAGTTTCTCTTTTCTACGTGACCATATTGGACAAGGAGGTGAGCTTGGTGTAGACCCAGACTGGTGTGATAAGGAACTTGCCCAGGTTCTCCTGTGATGCTGCAAGATCGGAAGTGGCAACAACTTGCTTAATGGGCTGCAAAAATTCCTGGATCTCCTGATCCATCTGTTCCCAAGTCTTTTCCTCATCTAGTGCACCCAGCGATGGAATGTGATGTAAGATGTGCATTGAATCGATGTAACTGATCAGATTCTCGTATGCGGACATCACCTTATCTAGGTCCTTGGATAGCTTATCCTTGGACTGCATCTTCATCCGGATCTGGACCTTGGCATCTTGTGTGTGGATCCAGTCTTTCTTTGGAAGGTTTTCAGGAGCCTGGGGGTACCGGACCGTCCAATCTGTCATTCTGTCCAAGGCGGCTGAGGCTTCCTTTAGCTGCTCATTCCTCTGCTTGGTTTCTGTTTGGGATCTCACCAAGGGGGCAACTGTTTGTTTTATAGTAAAAATTTACCCATAGACTTGTCTCATGGTGGCCTCTAATATATCTAACTGCCTTTGGATAGTTAGTGGTACTTCATTGATAGAGGCAGATTTGTCTCGGAGTTGCTGAACCTCTTCTCTTAATGCTATCTTTTCCTGCTCTGCCCTTGCCTCCCTCTGATCTGCTTCTTGCAACCTATTCTATAGAGAGAGGATCTCTCTGCTCATTCTGTTCACATTCTCCTCCGTTGCCATGGCAAAAGTTGTATTGGTTGATGCTATCATCACTGGGTTAGTCCTAGTGTCTAAAACTATGTCTTTCTTCGTCACAACTGTGGATGAGGCAGCAGGATTTCGCGCCATGAATATTCTTTTTTCCTGGTGGATCTTGAAGGTGAACTGATTGTATGTGAGCCTGGTAAGATTGAATACCTCCTCCTCCTACCCTTCGTAAGAAATTAGATCGGAGAGTGTAGCGCGTGTACTGACTGTAGGTACCTCGAGGGGAGGTAGCTCAGTTTGTGATCTTGCACCCTGAGGAGATGCCTCGATGTTCTCTAGCATTTGATCCTCCTCTTATTTCTTTTTCTTTTCTTCCTCTTCTCTTCGAAGGCATTTGGCTTCTGCCTTTTCATGTTCTCTCTTATGTCTGCATTCCGCTTCTGTCATTGCTTCTAGTTCGGCTTTCCTTTTATGCTCAGCTGCTGCTGCTTGCTCTGATTTCTTCTGGCATTCGACTTCCACTTGATCTAATTCTTTCTTGAGTTTCTGTTCCGCTGTAGCCTCTGCCTCTTGTTCCTCCTTTTTTCTCCTGGCCTCTTCTGCCTACTTCTTCTTCTGTTCTGACCTCAGACTCATTTTTTTCTTATCTTCCTCTTCTTTCATCTTCTTTTCCATCTCTTGCTGGGCTTCTAGTTCTTTCTGTTGGGTAGAAGTGTTGTGCCCTGTACTAGTTGGAGGCCTTTTAGCCAGAGAAGAAAAAGCGCCTCCCAATTCACGGCTCCTGTCTTCCAATGTTTGGTCATGTGGGTCTTCTTGATCAGAGTCTGCCCCCGTTGCAAGTTTTCGGTCTGCATTATACCAATTTCTTCTTTCATCTTCGCCCGGGCATTCCGTGTGCTAGTAGTTCCATTTGAACTTAGCCCGCTTGCAGTGATCAGGGACTATCCTTTTTGGGTCATATGTCTAGTGATCTAACGCCCCAAGGTGATAACTTTTCATCTCTTCCACTTCAGCCTCTACCTCCCTGAAATATTTGACTGTGTAAGCACCAATAGTGAGGGGTAGTGTAGGCCACGACTTCTTCTTACCCTTGGTCAAGACCCTAGAGAAACCAGAAGACATCTGGAAACAGACCTCTTGCATGAGAATTTTGTCCGTAACATATCGAGGCATAGCATGGGGGGCCTTGAACGAGCCAAAAACTCGAATGAATGTGTACTCGGCAAAAGGGAACCAATGCACAACCTTGCCTAGTGTCTCCATGGCTTGCCAAGACATGAAAGAGTGTCTTGGCCGAACAATTTTCTGTAAAGAGATGGGATGAAAACTTGAGAGATCGGCTCTATGTATTGCTTATATCTGGAATCCAAAAATACTTTCGTTTGTAAGTGGATCGCACGGATCTGTTTTGGATCCCATTTGTGCACCCATCCTTCAAAGTGGCACCTTGAACAGAAAACATCCGACAAATAAGAGGCCATGTAGAATTCAGAAGGAAATCCTTCATCTGGTGCCAATGCCGAGGATATGTTTGTATGAAGGGAGGCCACCAGTATGCTGGCCCAGTTGAAACGGGTTTTGTGCACCGTGACATACTCCATGAGGGTTGCCCATGTGCCACTGAAGGTGGTGGCATCGGGGCGCCCGTAAAATCTGAAAAACCTAGTAGCCACCAATTTATATACTTTCCTAAGGCCTGCCACTGGATATTCTTGATCCTTCTTGACCTTGAATTTATCAGGCTCCTCCCACCATCCTTTTAGAGTATCTACTATGGGGATTGCATGGGCGATGGCCCAATCTTCTGTAAAGTCCTCCTCTCTTTCAGGCAATGAATAGTAAACTTGAGCGTCTGAGCCTTTGAGAGCTGAGAAGGCCTTGCCTTTTCTGTCCCTTATTACGAATTTCTTGGGGTCAGTGTTCTGTATAATCCAATCTATAACCTCCGCGCATGGGAATATAGCCGGATGGGCACCTGCAAGATGGAGCTTTGACATTTTGACATGTATGTATACTTCCCGATCAGGGAGATCCTCTGGGAATTCCTGTCGAGCGAACTCTTGGTACACCTGGTACCTACGCATACTGTCCCCTTTGGAAAATGTGCACAGGGTATCTCTGTAGATCGGGGGCAGGGACATTGGTATGTCCATATCTATGTCCTCTGCTCCCAGACTCTTGCCCTTTTTCTGAGACTCTGGAGGTCCCATGTCGCCTGAATCCGAGGGGACAGGGATACACTCTAAGTCTGCTTCGAATTCACCTGTCATGTTCATGAAATAATCCCAAGATAAGAAAGATGCCATGATGATACAAAAATAGGTACAACTATTAATTATTGCAACAGGGGACACAGGCAGAGCTGAACCAGCGACCTACGACTAAGTTGCGGGGTCGTAAAGGTCGCGATGTTGATATTATTGGAGAATTTGTGACTTTGTGACGTTGTGACCAGGTCGCGAGGTCATTGGGGCGCTAGTCGTGGGAAAATGCAGGAAGTGCAACTTTGGGACCTTGCGACCAAGTCGCAGGTCGTTGGGTCGCTAGTCATGGGAAATTGATGGAAGTGCGACCTTGCGACCTTACAAACAGTTCGTGGGTTGCTGGGTCGCAAATGTTAGAAAACCGACGGGAGAGCGGCTATGTGACCTGCGACTTGGTCGCAAGGTCGCTAAGTCGCGAAGTCGCAAGAAGACAGACAAAAGAGCGATTGGCGACCCAGCGACTGGGTCGCAGGGTCGCACGAGTCGCAGGTCGCGCTAGGGCTTGCCGGGGTTTTGGCGCATGTCGCGCGGAGTATTTTTCCCTTTAAATTGAACATCACAAGGTTTAATGAGCCCAGATAGAGGAATAGGAGAGGTTTTGGAGCAGGATATAGGCCATGGGAGTCTGGATGGGAGTTGTGGTAAGGTGAGGCAAGCAAGGTGAATGTTATAACCAAAAGGGGGAAGCCCTAAGTGTCAAATGAAAATAATGGCCAAGATAGGGGGCCATTTAAAGGCTGAGGACAGGAAGATTTAGCAAGAAAAATCATAAAAGGAAATAGCAGGAGGGAAACGGCAACTTACCCGGGAAAATCACGCTCTAGTCGACCTGTCAGAGGCGTTTTTTCTAATCGCTGAAAGTGCATAATGCGACCTAGCGACCTCCTACTTATAAAAAGGTCGCACGTGCGAGCATTTAATGAGGTCGTGGGGTCGCATTGCACGGTGATCTACGAGGGATGCGATCTTGTGACCTTGCGACCAGGTCGCGGGGTCGCGATTTTCTACCAATTCAGAAACCTGTGACTCAGCGACTTAATCCTCCCGGAACTTAACTTTTCTTTATGCTCAAGGGGCTCCAAATTTTTTGTTAAAGTGTGGATTTTTGGAGGGTGTTGTAGAGGCTACAACAGGTACCAATTCCAGTCGCACTGTATCGTCCATCGTCGCCCAACTCAATATGCATCTGGAGATCTTTCTCCTCCAAGTCACTGAAAAGTTTCTTTTCTCCAGTCATGTGAAAGGAAGCACCATTATCCAAGTACCACCTCGATCCAAATGCACTTGACACCATGCATATGATTAATGAGACTTCAAGCTCAAATTACAAGGCAATAACCTCACTATATGTAGCTCCAGCAACCATCTTGTTCTTCTTCCTTTGTAGACAATTTGTGGAAATATGTCCATAATCGTGACAGTGAAAACACTTCACTTTGGACATATTGTGCCCCTTGCCATCTTCACCAGACTTAGATTTAGAATGGAGTTTCTTCCCCTTCCCCTTCCTCACCTTGGAAGCCAAAGCATAATCCTCTTCATCATCAAGCTTTGATGAAGAGCCATCTCTGGTGTTCCGCCTAAACTCCTCTTGCACTAGATCTGACCATAGTCGTTCCCAATTCGGAATTTTTTCTCGTTCGTTGACAGAGTCTTCATAACTATGCCAACTCTTAGGAAGTCCCAAGAGAGCCAAGCTCACAAAATCATCATCAAAAAACCTTATTCCTACACTCCCAAGCTCATCCCTACATTGGACAAAATTTGTTAAGTATACCCGAATAGTGTCGTTCTTTTCCAACTTGATCTTCTTGAGTTTATCTTTCAACGCCAATTTCCTATGGTCATTGCTGCTTTGGAATAGATCCATAAAATACTTCCACATAGCATATGGTGTGGCTTTCCTACGAAGGCTTGAGATAATGTGGTCTCGTACTCCTTCCACCATAATCCTCCTCACCCTTGCTACTTTCTTTTGTCATGCATCAAGTAATGCAGCATCTGTCGAAATAGGCTTAGGAACATCTTTGTCAATGAATTCCTTCAAGCCATTATCTTCGAGCACCACCTCCATCCTATCCTTCCAAGAAATGTATTTTGAGCTACCCTCGAGTGCATACTCTAGTCGCAAGCCATTGAAACCCATTTTGATGTTTACTCAACTGTAGCACTAAGAAAATATTTTTGCAATTTCGAATTCTTTCCATCAACAAACTCAGCTTTTGCTTCAAAATTGCAATCTCTTGTGGTCTGATACCATGTAGAAAATTTATAACACAAATCTGATACCTTGTAAAAATTTTAATACAATTATGTATTTCCTAGATTCTCCTGATCTAAAAATTATACGCCACTATTAAATACAGAATTGCTTCTACAAAAATTCTTTTGGAAATTTAAAACACGATTGACAATTGCAATATCAAGAAGAAAGATCAATCACACATAACACACATGTTTTTACCGAGAAAGCATAAAGCTAAAAACCCCACTATCATATATTATGTATATATCATGGATCATGAAACAATCTCATACAAAAATCTAATCCAAGAGTTCTCAGTACAATATACAATCGTCTCACACTGTTGTTGGCGAGAAGTCAGGTCTTGCGGACAAGACCCAGGTTCAAGAGTTGTGGCCAACAAAGGGGTCCGGTGTAGTCTAGGAACACGCCGGCGTTTTCACCCTACTCTGGGGAGCAGTGCGTCTCACCCGAGGTGTGCCGCAACCACATGCAGAAGGGGATGAGATCAATGGCAAGGAACAAACCCGCAACCCATGAAGGTCAGTGCATCGATTACATATCCAGAGTTATATACGTTAGATCACTTAATAAGCATTCAAACATTTGCAAATAAAATTTTAAACCAGCATAAACACATTACAAGCACATAAACATCTTATTGAGACAGCAACCTTCCATTGTATGAATCTCTTGGCAAAACACATGATTACATGGCATTCTCACTGATAGATTACAAATCTGATACAGATGGATTTCGGAACAGAAAGGCAGAATGGAGAAGATGAGGAACCATAGGAAGGACATGCATGATTCTTCCACAATCGCTCTGTGCGTCTTTCCCTGTCTCGAGCCTCGCAACCTCTTCAGCATTCTCTTTGTTTCAGCCGGGTGACTGTTATTTATTCACCCGCTCTTGCGACTATCAGTTCCTCTGTGGCTTTACTTCAGCTTCTCTCGGCTTCTCTCCTGTTATCTGCGTGTTCCACTTTCTGTCTTCTGTTGTGCGTTTCCTTCATCTGCACTTGTCCCTGTTCTATCTCTAGCTATCGCATGCTTCCGCGCCACCTTGATAGCTCCGCGACTCCTGGTAGTTGCGGCGCGGTCGTCGTTGCCATGTGTATTCATACCGCAACTCAAAAAAGGGTCGAAATTCAAAATGTCTTAGCCAAGATTTCAAAACTAAACAAAAACAAGGGCCCCAACAGGCCCCGACCACAATTCCTTGACTCCTCCCCGAGTCAATCACAAATAACAGTCTCCACTTCCATTGCCCGCTGGCTCCCGTGCTCTGTTCTGCTGTGCCTTCACCCCGCGCCCTTTCCTGCTGTGCTCCGCCAAGTGGTTTTTCAAACAAGGGCCCCAACTCCGGGACCCTGCGGAGCGCTGTATCTCTAAGCCCGGTGAAGTCCGCCACCGCTTGCTTCCATTCCTGCATAAGCAAGTCGGCTTCTTCAGAGATCCGGGTGGCGGCGGCCTCGTCTATAGTCGTCGGGACAGCCCCGAACAGCGTGGCAAGCTGGGCTTCGGCCTTGGCATCCAGCTGTTGTATGGATTTGGCATGGGCTCGGATGGGCGGACGAATTTCCCGAATGACTTGTTTGGCCGCTGCCGAGTCGGCCTCAGTCTGTTGCATTTGAATTTCAAGCTTGTCCGCCTGGGCATAGAGCTGATCTAACCGTGCTCGGTCCGCGGTCTCCTGAATTTCACGGGAATTTTTTTGCAGCTGGGTAGAGATAGGCTGCGTCTTGACAGTGAGAGCGAGTGAGCACTCCTGCAGACTTCGCAGAAGGGCGTAAGCCTCGCCCGCAGTGGAATGGAGAGTCGCCTGCATACTAACTGCCTCAGTCTTCTTGGCAGTCACCTGTTCTGAGTGGACAATCTGTGGTTCCGGAAGGGTAGGCCGTGCGGCTAACGCCGCTTGGAGTTCCTGGTTCTCCCTGCATAGATCAGTGAAAACAGTCCTGAGGTGGTGAGCCTGGATTGCTACACTGTCCTCCGCTATATTGGCAGGAAGTGGGGCATAATGAGCCCTTGCAGCGGGCCATAAGTCGGTGAACACCTGAGCAGCAATGGTGACCTGCTCCTGTAGGTAGGTCTTCTCCCTAGTCAGCTGATTGCGCTGTTCAGTAAGCGCCGTGATCTGGTTGTGCTGCTCGGTACACCGCTGCTCCAGCTCTGTGTGAATCTGTTCGGGCTTTAGGGCTACCCGCTGAATGAGTAGGTACAGCTGTGCTATACTCCATGGTTCTGCATTGGTCGTGCTGGGTGTGCCCTGCTCCGGCACCCGCTCCTGCGAAGGTTGGCCACTGGCCACTGATCGGTTTGAGGTCTCAGGAGGATGGACCGGCGTCTGCTGCTGCATCAAGGTGGCCATATCGGATTCTGGCCGGTCTTGCTGCGTGGTCTAGTCTGGGGGAGGGTCAGCCGAATCAACCCCAACATTTGCCAGCCGGGTAGATATAGTAGAGGCAGGATCCTGGGTTGTGGCCACGGGGTCAACTGGCGGTACCATGGCTGCAGTACTAGAGGTGACTTCCACCCTGTGGTCACCTCTGAAAAGTTCCCGGATGAGAGGATCTGATACAGTGGCCGATGAGTTGGATGGATTGGAGGAGGTGGCAGGTGGACGGCCAGTGGAGGGAGCGGTGGATGGGGTGAAAGAGGTATGGGGGAGACGAATGTTGAGGAACTCTGACGGATCGATCAGGGGTTCCTCCGGAATCAACGCTCCTGGGAGTGGAGTGGATGGTGGATCATCGTCGGTAAGATCCACCACTGGATCAATGACAGCAATGCAGGCCCTCTTGGATGGAGGGGGGTCTGATGAATCGGGTTCTGGGCCCGTTTCGCCCATCGGTGTGATGATAGGGGTGGCAGAGGTGAATAGGTTGGTGGGGATGGGAGAAATGAGAGGGGCGGTATTGGAGGGAGCACGAGACCGACTGATCTGAAATTCAGAAAAGGAGGGAAATAAAGGGGCACCACTTGAAGCAACTTGGTTTACCACGTTAAGTCATTGTACCTAGGCATTGAGGTGTTGTAAGATGGGGACCAGTGATTCAGGCAGGTCCTGTGCGGTCTCAGCTGCATCTTGTGGAGGTTCTGCCGCAACTTGTGAGGACCCCGCTGCGCCGGTCGCGGCAGGCTGCTGTGCCGGCAGCATCCGCTCAAAGTTATATCGGGTGATCCCGTCGCGGATGTGCTTGGTGACCCTCGGCCACGCAGAGACCTCGCGGTGGAAAGTGTCATCATTCAACTGGAATCTGAGGGGCGCCATGTGGAAGGTGGCTTCTGACACGCAAGTTGGCCGGAGGTAAGTGTGCATGTGGCTGACCCCAAACCACACCTGCTCACTATACTCATCCAACAGGTGCCTGGGCACCCGTTGTTGGTTAGCCACCACGTCTGTCATCAACCCGTACCACGCCCGAAACGCTGCCGCGTTCACCTGTTTGGTGCTGGGGTCCGAGGACACCTGCCAGGGGGTGTATTTCATCGCGAGAGGCTGGCTCGCGGTAGTCTCTGCCGGCATCCGGACGGGAGGAAGGTGCCATTTCCACATGGCGAAAGCTAAAATCAAGTAACCGTAAATGAAACTGGTGGTTCGCTTGTAGTTCTCTTCGCAGGCCGTAAAGAGTTCTTTCAACACAAAAGAGCACTAATTCAGCCTGACGCCCTGGATACAGTGTTCCACAGTGGAGATTGTATCCAAGGTGCACTCTCCCTTCGTGTAGTGCCGCATCGTCTTGCTAGCGATAAGGTAGCAAGTGAACTGAATTTCTGGCTTATTGATCAAATCAATTTTGGCACCTTTGCCCCCCCGGCGAGTGCCATACTTGGTGTACAGGTCTGAGTCACCCGACTTTCGGGCGCGCTTGGAGGATGTCTGGCCGGCAACGAAGACATCCGCGCCATTCTGAGATAGCCCTGTAAGCCGATGAATGTCTTCGGCATGAATTGGAATTTCCTCATTGAGCCACAGGGACCCGTTCTGTATCCGACTGAGGAGGAACCGGGTGCATTGCAGGGCCGGTCCCGTAGTTCCAAAAACTGGAAGAGTCCTCAAATTCATCAAGGACGACTGTTGTAGGCCCCTGAATTCTGGTCGCATCCAGCTGTTGGAGCTGCTGCCTGGCGTGTAATGATGCTCCATGTAGGTCTGCCAATGGAGGTGGGGGAATTCAGTTGGGTCGGACAGATTGGCGTCCATCATCACTGCGCTATCATACTTCCCAATCAACGACTCTGTTCAGTGGATTCGGCTGTCTAACACTGGTTCAGGAACTGATAAGGGAGCCTTCAACATCTTGGCGCGGCGCTGGTAAACTTGGAGGATTCTTCTAGAGTTTCCTTCTGGGTGCGGTGTGCTTTGAGGCTGCAACTGCTCTGGAGTCGCTGCAATTTCCAATTGAACTGGTCCGTCATTCTCGTGCTGATAGCATTCATGCAAGTTATGTCATCTACTGGCACGAGCGGAGTTGATGATACTCCATAACGACAATTAATTCTTGCTATCTTTCTTGCTTGCGATAATCATGCGATCAATCGCATGCCTGTGTGTAGTCTGACAGTTGCTGACGGCGTCATGGGGAGATGGGCAGACGCGACGGCTGAGGGAACTGCGGGTGATGGAAAATGATTATGGTACGATTACTGTCTACTTATGGTAATTTATGAAGCAAATCTGAGCGATCCTACGGACTGACAAAAGGACTGACGGAAATGACCTGGACTGACACTGGCACGGGGATGGATCCTACGCGAACGACACGCTGGACTAGCGCTGTGACACGCTGGACTGGTCCGCCCTGACCACAGTCGATTGCGGTGAGGTACCTGCAACTGACCAGTTATTTGACAGACTGCCTATGAATGGAAAAGACTCCCTACGCTCATCCCGGTTGCGGGAGAGTTATTCGACTAAGCTACTCTACGGGTTCTCTCGGTTGCGAGAGTTATTGATGAAAAGTGAAAGGGACCTACTCCTGGTAGGGTTTCAGCGTGCGCCATTCACCGAACCAGGGAGAACTGTACCGTCCAGCTGTGCCAACCGAACGGCTCCTGAGTTGCAGATCTCGATGACAAAGTAGGGTCCCAACCAGTGCATCTGGAGCTTGCATGGAAATTTCTGGAACCGGCTATCATATAAGAGAACTTTGCCGCCAACTTGGAAGGCTTTGGTTTTGATGTGGCGGTCGTGCCACGCTTTCTGCCTGGCCTTCTGAACCTTCTGGTGGAATTCCGCCAGGAATCGAGCCTCGTCCAGCTCCTGCAACTCCTGGAGGCGTTCCCGAAGTGACTCCTCTTCTGAGAAGTGAAGAGACGTTGCGATCAGAAGACTGGGTATCGTGAACTCGGCGGGAATCACATCTTCCCGGCCATACACCAACTGGAATGGTGTCTGGTTGGTTAAACGTTTCACCATGGTCCGGTAGGCCCACAACGCCGCCGGGAGACGCTCGTCCCAATCATCGCACTGAGCATTGCAAATTTTAGTCAAGCCCTTTTCAAGAATCTTGTTGAATGCTTCCATAGTACCATTGGCCTGTGGGTGGTATGGGCTACTTTTATGATGCTGAATCATAAATGTGTCCAGTAGTGACTTGACCGTGGCATTAATGAAATGCGTACCCTGATCGCTGGTTAAGCTTCGTGGGCAGCCAAAGCGGCTGATGATGTGTTCAAAGATGAACCGGGCAGCGGTCTCTGCCGAGCAGTCGCGTACCGCTGCTGCCTCAGCCCACCGGGTGAGGTAATCCGTTGCGGTAATGATGTACCGGGCCTTGAAGTGTCGAGTGATTGGTGCGATGGGACCTACGAAATCAACAACCCACTTTTCAAACGGCCACAACACATGCACTGGGTGTAGCGGAAGCTCGTCCCGGTGTGAAGGCCTTCCTGTCTGCTAGCAAACATCGCAACGCTTCACATAGGCCTTACAGTCAGCATGTACTGTCGGCCACCACAGGCCAGCTTGGAGCACCTTCCTTGCGGTGGGTTTCGCACCCACATGCCCTCCCGCAACACCACTGTGACATTCCCACATCACCGCTTCCCGTTCGTGATCAAGAATGCATCTGCGCAACGCCTCATCAAGGCCTAGTTTGTAGAGCTGTCCCGCGATCAATTGGTAGTCGGCCGCCCGGACAACCAGGTGGAATTTCTGGAGCGGGGTGTACTCCAGGGGGCACTGTCCCGTGGTCAGATAAGTGGCAATGTCAGTTAGGTAATCTGGTACTGCTTCGACTCGGAAGAGGTCGGCATCCGGCAGCTGATCGTCCAACGAGCCTTCATTCTCTCCCGTCTCCAACCTGGATAAATGATCGGGACCAACATTCAACCTGCCAGGCTTGACAATCACCTCAAACGTGAATTCCTGGAAAAGTAGTAGCCAATGACAGATTCTTCCTTCCAACACAGGCTTATTCACTAGATACTTCAATGCAGAATGGTCCGTGATGAATGTGAATGTGAATTTTCCGCCCAGAAGATAGTGGTGGAACTTCTGGAGGGAGTACACCATCGCCAATGCCTCCCGCTCGATCGTGGTGTAATTCTTCTCCGCATTCGATAACCGACGGCTGGCGAAGTATACGGGGTGGTCAACTGTCGTCTCCCCGGGTTGCACCAATACTGCCCCGAGTGCAGTACCGGACGCATCAATATGCACATGGAACTGCTTTTCCCAGTCAGGATGCACAAGTATGGGTGTCGTCGCCAACTTCTCCTTCAATGTGTCAAGTGCCTTCCTGCACTCCACCGTCCACTGAAACACTTCTGACTTCCGCAACAGTTTCTCCAAAGGGGTCGTAACTTTTGCATAGTTGCGAATAAACCGTCTGTAGTATCCTGTGTGCCCAAGCAGTGCTCGCAACTGCTTCACGGTCTCGGGGGCCTCCATATGGACGATGACCGCGACCTTGGCGGGATCAACGCAGACCCCTTGCTTGCACACCACGTGGCCCAAGAGTGTGCCGAATGGAACTGCAAAAATACATCTCTTCAAGTTCAAGGAAATCTACAACTGACGACACCGGTCAAACATAGCACGCAATAGGGAGGCGTGATTCTTCAACAGGCTGTAGATGGTCCAGTCGTCCATGTAGACCTCCAGGAACTTGTGAATGTACTCCTGGAAAGCAGCAATGAAAATCTGGGAAAACACAGTCGGTGCGTTCTTCAGACCAAACGGCATAACATGGTATGCGAATGATCCCCACTCAGTGGTGAATGTCGTCTTTGCTTTGTCTTCCTCGGCAATGCGCACCTAATGGTAACCCGAAAACCCATCAGTGAATGAATAAGCTTCGTTTCCCGCAACGTGATCTAGGACTTCATCGCTGAAAGGAGTGGGAAACAGGTCGTGGATGCAGGCATTGTTCAGGCTCCGGTAATCTACACAGACACGAATCTCCACTTTGTCCTTCTTGTTCTGGATGACAATGGGACTCACCCACTCTGCTTCTTCTACTGGAAAGATGAGACCTGCAGCCAACATCTTGTCAATCTCCATCTTGACCTTCTCTTTGATACGTGGGTTCAACTGGTAGGGTCGGTGCTTCACTGGCCTGGCCCCTGGTTTCAACGTGATGCGCATTTCACCTAGATCCCCCTTGATCCCCTTCAGGTCTGCAACTGAAGACGGGAACAAATATTCGTATTGCCGGAGGAGGCTGAAAATTTCTTTTGTTGTCTCCTCGTCCCAGTAATCTCCCACCGTTGCGAGCTTGGGTCTCTCGTCTGTTCCAATGTTCAGCTTCTTTGTCTTTAGGGGCTGTAAATGGACTCCTTCAGTCGTCGGCTCTTCACTGATGCTCCACTCGCCTTCCCTTTCGTCAAAATAGAGATGCCTGAGGTCTTCCGGACTATCGTCATCCGGATCGTCGTCAATCCGGTGGCAAACCAACTCGCGCCTGACCTCAGGTCGTGACATCACCGGGCCCCCATCAGGCTCGGGATGGCGGAAAAACAAGACCTCCTTGACTGCCTGTAGGGCCTGAGACTCCTGCGCCGTCTCCCCTTCGAACAAGAAGCACCGCACGAACTTTTCCGTGACGGCCTGCCAAGAGTAAGTGCCCCGTTTTCGCTCTTCCTCCAGGTACCAGGCCTGGGGAATTGTACCCAGGGAGTGGATAAACCTGTGGACCCACAGCTCCTCAGGGTATCGGGTGCTACGCCACTGTTCCTCGCAGGCCCGCAAATGGTGTCGCAGGTCAAAAGTTCCATGATACTTAAGCGTACTGCAGGGTCCTTCGTCCTCTTTAAAGCGTGCCCGCAGAGCATCCGTCACGCACTCCCATCGCAACAGAGAGTTGCGGTGATTTTTCCACCACTGTGCCGACGTTGACTACAAGGCCACATCCAAAAGTGGCATCCGGCTTTCAGTTGGGACCATGTCTTCCACCTTGGTAATAAAAGTATTGACTGCCCGCATGTTTGACAAGGTGGGATATCCGCGGATCTTAGTCCCTACCCATCGGACTTGGGCAATGGAGGCACATCTCCACATGGTGGTCTCATACCCCCCTTGCTGCCAGTCTTCCCAAGCGAGTTCGGATCCGAGCTCTGAGCTCTGCACACTCCACCAACTGACAGAGCCAGTCGCGGTCGGGTTAATATAATCGTCCCGCTTTCCTGTGGTCATCTAATAAAGGTGGTCCATCATCTGAGCATCCTCCCGATTGTCCACCGTTTCTATATATCGCGGGCCCTGATACGGGTCGAGAGGCTGGGTGACCCATACCTCCCCATCCTCAAAGATCATCAGCTCCTGCTTAAGGTCGATGATGGCGTAATTCTCAAAAGCCCAATCAATGCCGAGTAAGGCAGGATAGGGATCCTTGTCGCCCATGATATCAATAACCTCAAAATCGGTGTATGTCTTCACCCCCGCAACGTCGACCTCGACACCCTCGAGCTGGCCGATTGGAAAAATGCAATACTGGTTCGCCATCCTGAGTTGGATTGGTGAGTAGGCTAGCCGTGGCCTTCCAAGAGCCTCCCATGTCTTTCGTGGCAGAATGTTGACGTCGGACCCCAAGTCCAACATGGTGTCGCTGATTTGGAACCCTGCGACCTGCGTGTTAAGCCGGAATTCTTTGCCTGTTCGTTACTTGTTCCGCTTGACACGCTGCACGTATTGAGGGCCAGCATCTGCCGGATCTCTAAGTTCTGTGCGCCCCTGCAGTGCTCCGTCCAAAGCATGCTTGAGCTGCTGCCGCAGCGCAGCTTTGTCAACAATCCTGAGGAATAGCCGGAGCCAATCCTCGACCACAGTACCTGCAACGTTCTGCGCACCAGATTCCGGCAGCATGGGCTCCTCCAAACCTCCCTTGTTCCACAACTAGGCGAACGCCTCAACTGCCTCCTGGAAATACTTCTTCTAGACTTCGGGCCTGATCAACTTCTTCGGGGATGCCGGCCGAACCACTCGTGCTGGCTCCTTCCCGTGGGCATCCTCTCCAGTATTCTTTCCGCCCCTCGTCACGATTGCGACGTTCTGCAAGTCTGGGGCGGCGGTCCCTCGCGGCTCTGAGTTTATTAGATTCGCTCCCCTCTGCCTCGTCCATTCTTCCCACTTCTTGATGAGCTCCGGACAGTCTTCTGTAGCGTGGGCGTTGACCCGACACTGGGAACACCAGGGTCGTCGCGGAAGGGGAAATTCTCGAGCCACATGACCCTCCTGGTCACAGTTGTAACATTTTACCGGACCGCGTCCGCCTGTGCGGCCTCCCTGCATGCCTCCGCCTCTTCCCTTCGGAGCCTCGTTCACCCTGTAGGAGGGACGATCCAGTCGATCCGCAAGTGCGTCGAGCGCCCTACACTGCTCAGTGTTGTGAGTCGTGGACACGTCAAATTCGCAGTACACATTATTCGGGACCGTGGAGTACTTCTGTAATATCGGGCACATCCGAGGAGGATGCCCCAGCGTCCGGCAAATCTCGCAGTACTCTGTGGTGGAGGAACCCGGTTACGGTGGGAACCCTGCATAAGTCTGTTGCGGCTGGTATACTCTCTGCGGGTTTATTGCCGCGCCGCCACCAGGCGGTGGACCCCCCTGAATAGTTGCGACCGAGGGTCCTGCCCCTGTGCCGCGCAACCGAGGACACTCGGTTGCAACGTGGCCCTCGACCAGGCAATGAGTACACCAAACATTCGGTCGCGCTGGTCTCGCTGGCTAAAGCTCCTTGAGCTTTTCAGTCAAGCTAGCAATCTGGTGTTGCAACCCTATCAAAGAAGGATCTTGCGGGGCCGCCCCCCCCCGGGTATTCCTCGGGGTAGCCCGCCA
Organism: Pinus albicaulis; assembly: GCA_034641835.2. Classification (NCBI taxonomy): domain Eukaryota; kingdom Viridiplantae; phylum Streptophyta; class Pinopsida; order Pinales; family Pinaceae; genus Pinus; species Pinus albicaulis. The sequence goes on along the minus strand of CM076576.1, from coordinate 325,399,652 downwards.
TGGCTTCAATCTTCATGGCCTGCTCCAAAGCGTCCTGCAGATTATCAATCTTCTGCTGAGTGAGAGGGGTTCGTGTCAAGCGGAGCAGAGCCTTGATGAACCAGTCCCTCTGGTGGTTTGGATCGATTGGGTAGCTAAGTTTCCCGATCGCATCCTTGAATCGCCGCATCAACTCCCACATGGTCTCACCTTCCTTCTGCTTAATTTCCCACAGCTCTGACAAGCCCTGCTGGTCTATCTGGGGAAGCTTGAATTCACGGACAAAATCCCGCTTCACGTCCACGATTACGGGGTTAGGGTGAGCCTCGGACCACTTGATAAACCATCGCAGAGCCCTCTCTCTGAGCATGGTTTGGAATTATATTAATTTCCCTGCATCTGGTGTCTGGCGAGCCCTCCAGATGGCTTCGTACAGGTACCAGTGTTGCTCTACATCATCATTGCCCCGGCCAGAGAACTCTAGATATAGGGTGAAAGATCCAGCCATGTGTACTTGCGGAGAATTGACCAGGATAAAGCCTCCAGGTCCTGGTTGCGTAACAGTCCCACTAGGAAAAATACCACTACTAGTAACGCTGCTGTTACCGGACGTTACTGACACTGATGAACTATTGTATGACCGACTCAATGCTTGTAATTGAATAAAAATATTACTTAAAGGTTGATACAGTACCAGGGGAAGGTCAGGATCTTGGCCATGCAGAAGGTGAGAAGTAGGGCTGCCTGGAGGGGTGGGTGTTGTCTGATCTTGAAACATCCGCTACATCACGCCGTGCCATTCATCATCGGAACTCTCTTCGGGCTGCATCTTTCCATTATCTTCGCTAGTCACAATCTCTCTTTCTCGCGTCGTTGGGCTCCCATGCACCCACTGCACTTCTGCTGTCCTGTTTTCTTCCTGGGTATCCAAACCCATAATTCCTGTCCTCTGCGGCGCCTCCTTCTGATTTTTCCTCTCGATCTCTCTTCTCTTCAAATCTCGCATTACCCTTCTTCGCCACCTATCGGCGATCTGTGCCCGCCGATGCGCACGTTGCTCCCGCAACTTGCATGCGGCCTCAACATCCATTCCCCACCCCCACTTTCACATTCTACACAGCATCGGTTCCCTCAACCCTTCCCCCAGCACGGGAGGTTTACGCTTCCATACTCGTTTTGTGGAATTCAATCAACCCTTCGTCGACCATCAGAGCTTTGACCCACAGCGGAATCTCCTTCAACAACTTCCCTCTTAGCCCTAAGTGGAAAACAACCTCGGCTTTCGAGAAGGATTGATAGCACTCAGCAGCAAACTCCACAGTGTATCCTTCCAACGTGGTCCTTACCCAGAAATCCACCGCGCGGGTTAGTTCAGTGTCTACCCGATGCAGTGCCACCAGATCTTCGTGCGCCCACCTGCGGTTTATCTTCTGCAAGCCTTCTTGGGGCACCGTCGCGCGTAACCTCCGCAACCAATTGTAAAGGTCCGTAGGGAACCTTCCCCAGAAAATTTCGTACGTATCACTGGCTGAGTCAGAGAAAAGAAAAATCTCCTTGATCGCCGCCTCCTTTTTCTTGGTCAGCTCTGCTTGCTGAGCAATGAACTGGTCAAGATGATCTTCCCACCATCGCCGTATCGCTCCTTCAAAAATCCTCGATACCATGATCTAGATCCCATCAGAACATGCAGGTCCCGGCAACAGAACCATTTGTTGGCGAGAAGTCAGGTCTCGCGGACAAGACCCAGGTTCAAGAGTTGTGGCCAACAAAGGGGTCCGGTGTAGTCTAGGAACACGCCGACATTTTCACCCTGCTTTGGGGAGCAGTGCGTCTCACCCGAGGCGTGCCGCAACCACATGCAGAAGGGGATGAGATTAATGGCAAGGAACAAACCCGCAACCCATGAAGGACAGTGCATCGATTACATATCCAGAGTTATATACGCGAGATCACTTAATAAGCATTCAGACATTTGCAAATAAAATTTTAAACCAGCATAAACACATTACAAGCACATAAACATCTTATTGAGACAACAACCTTCCATTGTATTAATCTCTTGGCCAAACACATGATTACATGGCATTCTCACTGATAGCTTACAAATTTGATACAGATGGATTTCGAAACAAAAAGGTAGAATAGAGAAGATGAGGAACCATAGGAAGGACATGCATGATTCTTCCGCAGTCGCTCTGTGCGTCTTTCCCTGCCTTGAGCCTCGCAACCTCTTCAGCATCCTCCTCTTTTCAGCCGGGTGCCTGTTATTTATTCTCCCGCTCTCGCGACTATCAGTTCCCCTGTGTCTTTACTTCAACTTCTCCCGGCTTCTCTCCTGTTATCTGCGTGTTCCACTTTCTGTCTTCTGCTGTGTGTTTCCTTCATCTGCACTTGTCCCTGTTCTATCTCCAGCTATCGCATGCTTCTGCGCCACCTTGATAGCTCCGCGACTCCTGGTAGTTGCGGCGCAGTCGCGGTTGCCATGTGTATTCATACCACAACTCAAAAAAGGGTCAAAATTCAAAATGTCTTAGCCAAGATTTCAAAACTAAACAAAAACAAGGGTCCCAACAACTGTCATACAAAAATTGGCAAATACATGCGCCAATTTACTGACTCCAGATAGCCTGCCTCCACTACGCAATCCATGATGGTCAAGAACCTCTGAATGGATCATTCTAGCTTGCCTTGACTGCACAATACTCATATGCACATCTAATGTGTGTTTGGTTGCATGTGTGCACCCACTAATGTCACAACTGATAATCAAACTGTCCCTTTCACCTACATCTCAACTGGGTCTCCAATGGATTTGACATGCATGTACTTAATAGTAGTAAATATTCAGTTGCAGGCGATACCCTGATTGTGAATTATCTAATAATTAATTCATTGATCTCTCACTAGTGTATCTTCAGTTACAACTAGCACAACTAAGTTAAACTACTTTACAAATCACATAACTACACATCCAACTCTGTTACAACTTCAGATCACTCAGTTACAACTAAGTCCACTTGCATATCCCACCAACCAACCTTTGAACTCAAAATTTCTTCCGCTAACTAGTTTTCCACTTCAGTTAACTGATTCCAAGTGCTCCATGAGAATAGATTAATATTTATTGTCCAACTATTATTAAGGGATAATAATAGTCGACATGCATCTATAAATAGACATGTGATCTATAAATAGAACTCGCACATACATCTAAAAATATAACATCATCTATAAATAGAATTTTCTCTCCATATATAAAAGACATCATCTATAAATATGATTTTCTCATCCATTCTAAAACTAGACTTCCACCTAAAAATAGCCTGTATGGGCCCCACCTAGTGTAGGTGCTTAATTTTCACTAGGATCAAGGATGTTGTTTCTAGATGCCAATTTCACTATTTCTTATTGCAACCTTCAACATGTTCTGGGACCAATTCAGTTGAATCCACTCCCATAGGGCATATGACAAGTGCTAAAATCCATTTAAATGACATATAATTGCTCTTTGTTTATAAAATGCCTCCATTAGCTTGACGATAACATCATTCACCTCTAGTTATGGGGTCTATGAAGAATGATCCACCATGAAATCCTCACCTGAAATATTCTTAGGTGGTTGAGAGTCGGGGCTCGGTTTAGGGCATCCTTGAAAGACCCAACCCTTGTTATCAAGGAAGCCCCATTTCCCTTAGAGCCTCCTTTCAAGGCTACTATTGTAGAGATGGTGAAATTACTTTTGATGCCATAATCTCTAAGACATTTTTTCCATCTTTAGTTGTCTCCCTTCGTATAATCTATGTTTCATCTCCCCCATAGGGATTACTGTCGACAATTGAATGTTGTCATCCAATGAGGGAGAGCAGGAGGTAGTGATAGATAGATAGATTGGAGAAAGAGAGTGTATGTTTTGGGGTTGATATAGAGAAACATAGGGAGATAGAGATATATATGTAAGGTAAAGAGAAAGAAGAGAGTGATAGAGATGAAATATATTGATACATATGGAGTGAGGGAGTGTGTGTGTTTGCGGGGGTGAGATAAATATACAAAGAAGGATATATATATATATATATATATATATATATATATCTTTCTTTTTATATTTATCTCACCGCACCCTATATATATATATATATATATATATATATATATATATATATAGAGAGAGAGAGAGAGAGAGAGAGAGAGAGAGAGAGAGAGGTGGGGGGAGGGAGAGAGGGAAGAATATTTCTTGCACTAGATGCATTGATTTCAGTTTAGATGGTTTCTAATGTTATTTTATTACTTGGACCAAACACATTGATTTTAGTTTAGATGGTGATTTCCAATCCCATTTGATTACTTGCACTAGATGTATTGATTTCAATGTATATGATTTCTAATCCTATTTGATTCCTAGCACTAAATGCATTGATTTCAGTGTCGATGTTGGTTTCTAATCCTATTTGATTCCTAGAAATAAATGCATTGATTTTAGTGTAGATGTTGGTTTCTAATTCTATTTGCGTACTTGTACTAGATGCATTTATTTGAGTGTAGATGTTGATTTCTAATCCTATTTGATTACTTGCATTAGATGCATTGATTTCAATGTAGATGTTGTTTTCTAATCTTATTTTATTTCTTGCATTAGATGCATTGATTTCATTGTATATATTGATTTCTAATTTGATGTAATTAGACGTATGATGGTACATTAATTTTAAAGTCATTGGATTAATAGTGTGCATTGATTTTAGTGTAAGCACAAAAAAATATTGTAAATGTACATTGATTTTTGTGTTATAGTAATTAAACCTATTAATATTGGAGAGCAAGAGAGATAAGGTATGATGTTTACTACAACAACTCGAGCTAAATATTTAAATGGCTTAAAATTTCAACTGTCCTTTTCATATAATCAATATGAAAAGATGACAAAACTAACAAGTGTGAAAATAAGAATAGTAGAAGAAAATAGTTTGAGATTGATCACAATGAAGACTTCTTGTAATTTACTACATTCTTATTATTCACATTTTCTACAATTCAACACTATTACATTGTCACTTTTCATTCAAAACTTATATTTCATCATTAAAGTTATTTTATAATATTTATCATGTCAACAAATTGAGGTAACTAAGAAAATTTAAAATTAAAATGACCAGATAAATCTTAGACATATTTAGCATATTTAAAATGGTTATATTAATATTAGACTTATTCACATATTATCGATCAAATTAATCATATGCTCGATTGACTTTCCTTGGCTACACATTACTGAAACCAACCTAGATCCATCTTAACTATGGATCTAACAAGTGTCAATAGGGATCAAATCTCTCGAGGTGCAAACCTTTCCTCACAGTTTTCACTCAAAACATAGTTTTGCACCTCGAGATATTTGATCCCCCTTGGTGCTTGATAGATCTAGAGTTAAGATGGACCCAGGATGGTTAATGAGGTAAAATTAGGCTGGCATTCACATAATGTAGAACTTTACGACAATCAAAAGAATTCATACGAGTTCAAATCTAAGTATGGAACTTCTGCATATCTTAATTCAAATATTATATGGAATGCAATGTGTGTTATTGAAAATTTAGTAACCTATATGACCCATTCACTCTTCAATGTGGACAACGATATGCTTTTCACGCAACGACTAGAAAATAGAGTTGATAACATTTCTTTTAAGTCGGTTGCGAGAAAAATGAGTAAAGTGTTGGTAATATGATGCAATATGTTGTCCTTGGTGGCAACCGACTTGATGAAGTTGTCCTTGATGGAAACCTACTTAATGAGTTGCCTTTTGATAAGTAACCTATTTGTTAAAGATGTAAAAATGATGTTTCTAAAGGTCAGTTCATATGTGACAGAGAAAGGAATTCCAGTAAGTGCCAAAGAAATGAAACAGGAAATATTTCTCAATGTATATGCAGGTTTGATGAAGGCAACCCGCATATGAAGGTAATGTATACGCTACTTGGTATACATGAAACCCGTGTATACATCCAGAATAGTATATACATAGTTTTTATGAAGAGAAATCGCATATACACGCGGGTATTAAGAAGCCAAGTTGTGTATACCTTTTTCTCTCTAAAATTATGATACCAAGGGGAATTACCATGGTATTAGCCCACAGTATTGAGCGTTGTATCATCTATTTGATTTTGTCCAAGAATACCATCGACACTTGTGTGGTTTTGGCTCATGGTATTGATAAAGGCTAATCCTATATAAGGAGAGGAATATCATAGTGCAAGGGCGTGCATGTGTAAGGTTTGTTAATAAATACTTCTCTCTGAAGTATATATGCATGGGATGAAATATTTTTTATTAGTATATCTGAATCTATGATGCACCCTTGGATATAATGATGGATCAGGATCTCTAGACCTGAAATGACTATGTACTTGCATGATCTAATTATGTGATGTGTGAATCTGGGACCTAGTGCATGGTTGCTGAAGTGAAGTAAAGAAATCTAGGTAAGTTTATATATCTGCATCTTTCTGCAGTAACAACATTTATAGATCTATAAGCTAGTTCATCACAGTGAAAGCGCGTATACATGTGGATTTGTCTCAGCCAAAGAGCATATGGAAGTTACGGTTTTCTGAAGCTTGTTGGAGAAGTTTTCTTTTTATTTAATGCTATATTTATGTTGTCTGTCAATGAAGTATTCATGTAGATCTGGGTTGCTTGAATACTGTATATGATGGTAAGTTGAATATGTACAAATTTGATCAATGAGTTAGTAAATATGTTTAATGATGATGGACTGATTAAGGGTTTTGCAATACTAGAAAGATATCTGACTGAAAGCCTCAAATCTGGTTCTTAGATTGACCATATTATGGAAGATTAGTATTCTCAGATCTATATGCAGGTTGATGTGAAGGAAAGCACATATACACACGGGATTGGTAAATAAAAGTAGCATATGCATTTTAATATAATGAATGATCGAGGTTGAGATTGTTTCTACAAGCTAATTCTGAAATATGGGTTTATTACTGTGTTCTGGTTATAGTAATCTCACTGTTCTGATTGAAGTTTGGCTTATGTATATTATTGATGATCTTTATGATGAGTTGTGTTGAAGCTGTGGGATCCAGTGTGAAAATTGATAAAACGTGGTCTGTAGTGGTTTTGAGGGTTGAAACCTTTAGTGTGGAAGTAGAAGCTTCCTCCCAATAGAAGCTGGTGTTTTTATTTAGCGGGTTGGAGCTCCCTTCTAGTAGTGGATGGTAAATGAGATTAGGGGGTTGTAGCTCCCTTCCAGTAGCAGCTGGAAAACGAGAGAAGGTTGCAGCCTTCTGCAGGTAGATGCCTGCATACTAATATGAGTCTGCAACAGAGAAATATTGTAAGAAATTTTCCATATGATAAATATTGAAGACATAGACGACAACAATAGTGGTTTTCTTTCGAATTGGGTTTCCACCTTAAATATTGGTGTTTATGTGTGATTATCTTGTGTAATTATTTATTTTTCTGTTACTGCACATATTTAATGCTTAACTATCTGATGCATAACTCATAAGCTAAGTTAAAGATTGTTTATGAAAGTTTATCTAACAATAAAGTTACCTCAATATACGCAATTTTCTGTTGGTGTATCCGCATGTATACACTAGTTGGGTTCATTAAATTCACGTATAGAATTCATTAAAGAAAAAGTAAAAGTTTTTAGTGAGCTATAAATATTGATTCACCTCCCCCCCCCCCCCCCCCCTAGTATTTTTCCCAACAATTGGTGTCAGATCAGGTCCTTTTGAAGAAGCTTAATCGCTAGAAGGAAGATAAGCTAAGATGATAAATCAAGATGGGACAACATCTATCAGGCCTCCTCTCTTCAATATAAACAATTTAATCTTGTGGAAAACAAGGAAAAGATCCTATCTTCAGTCTCTTGGAGAAAATGTATGGGCTATCATTAAAGGAGGTTATCAATATCCAACTTCAGTTTCAACAAATCCAATAGCAAGAAAGAGCTATGAAACCAATGCAAAGGCGGTCAATGCATTATTGGGAAGCTTGAATGAATTTGAATTTTTCAAATTCATGCAGTTGAATACATCAAAGGAGATATGGGACAAAATCATTTTTAGCTATGAAGGTGATGCCAAGGTAAAAAGTGCTAAACTCCAAACTCTCAGAATTCAATATGAAAAACTCAGAATGCATAATGAGAAAAGCATTGTTAGTTTATTTTTACATCTATATGATATTGTAAATCATATGAGAAATCTGGGTGAAACCATAACTGACGCTACTCTCGTATAAAAGTTTTTGAGATCTCTAACTCCCAAATTCGAGTCAAAAGAGTTTGCTATTGAAGAGAAGCAGGATCTACAAACTCTTACTATTGTTCAACTTCATGGGATTCTAACTGCATGTGAAATGAGGAAAGGAGGTCCATCTGAAGTCAAAGAAGTTGTCTTTAGAGTTGCTACAAAAGGAAAGGAAGTAGAAGAATAAGAAGGATCGGGGTATGCTTTAGAAGAAGATGAGATAAATTTTGTAAAGAAGCTACAACTTGGAATTGGAAGGTTCAAAGGTAAGCTTCCTTTTAAATGTTTTTCTTGTGGAAGAGTTGGTCATTATTCTACTAAATGTCCCCATAAAGATAATCATGAAAAGGGAAAGGAAGTGGTAAAAGGAAATAAGAAATGGTTTATCAATAGAAAAAAGCATTATACTCATGAATATTGTGATGGTATATCAAATAGTGAAGAAGGAGAATATGATCAAGATATTAGAATACTCATGGATTTTGAAAAAGACTCTAGTGAGGCTAAAGATACTTTTATGGATGCATTAGAAGAAAATGATTTTCTTGAAGAAATAAATCATCTCAAAATATGTTTGGAAGAAAAAAAAATTTCCATAGATACTCTAAAGAATCAGCTTATAGAAAAGGAGAAGCACAATAATAAATTAGAATGTGAAATAGTAAGACTAAGAAAGTAAATTGAGAAGGTCACAAATTTAAATCTTAGATTTGCTAAAGAATCTGATGTTAGGTCCCTATATTACTAGTATAGTCCCTTATTGTTGTTAGTGTAACCCCTTATTGTTATTATTGTACCCTTGTAACCCCCATATTGTTATTATTGTGACCTTAAATTATTATTGTTAGGTCGGCTAGGATTACATTGTGGCCCCACTAGGATTACATTGTGGCCCCATGGACTCCTATATATAGAAAGGAGGTTTTTTAATTTGAATCATCCAAGAATTTTTCATTCATGTAATGTATTGGAGGTTGCCCCCTTGAAGTGGCTTATTTCTAAGGAGTTGATATCTATTTTCTTCTCTTTTTGGAGCTGGTTTCACAAAATTTGGTATCAGAGCTTTGAGATTCTAGGGTTTCACTGCTGCAAATAGGTCATTATGGAATTTTCGCTATAACTTTGTTTCTACGAAGGTTTAGAACCTGAAATTTTTAGAGTGCGAAGCCAAAATCCTGAGGAACATCGTCGCAAAATTTCAAAGCTTGGTTTGCAATATTTTCGGAGATATGATCTGTGCAAGTTAGGTCATTTTCCAAGCTCCTGAATTTAACCTAAATAGGTCATCATGGTATTTTCATAATAACTTTTCTTCTACGAAGGTTCAGAAGCTGAAATTTTTAGAGTGCAAAGCTGCAATCCTGAGGAACATCTTCGAACAATTTCAGATATTGGTGTCTGCTCAACTTAGTGTTCCTAAATTGATGTCATAAATTGTCAACCAGGGCTAGTAAACTGTTGAGGTGAAGTGGACTATATGTGCCTAGGTATCTGTTTCTCACTACGTTGTGTTTAGTGTTTTTTCCAATGTTTTTGATTTTGTGTTTTTATTCTAAGAGGAAAAGAACTAAGTGTTGGTAAACATAAGTTGTTGGTCACGCTAAAATAGAGAAAAACCTATTCTAAACTATGTATGGCACTTGAGAACAGAAAATGCAAAACTTTAACAAGAAAAATAACTCATAGCAAGAACTAAATAACTCATAACATGAACTCAATAACTCATAACATGAACTCAGTCCAATTCATTCATTAGAAATATGTTGGAATAACTTGAGAAAAGGATAAGTTTAACGCAATGAGGTTCTTCTAAGTAAATAACAATCTACAATGTCACAGAGGAAATCTCATCCATGTCTATAAATTTGTTGGAACACATTTGGAAAAAGCTAGTATGCAACTTAGTGAAGAATTCTACTCTAAATTAACCTATGACACCGAAATTAATCCATTATACAACTCAAAATATCACTGTTAAACCTCATTCAAGAATTAGAAATCTTTTGGAATAGCTTTGGAAAAGAGGCAGTTTGTGAAATTATGAGAAGTTGCAGAACAGTCAAGACTTCAAAATAACATTACCAATTCTTGTTCCTATGATGATGATGTATTAGTAGAAATTAAGAACAGGAGTGGTTTGTAAATAATGAAGGTCGTGAAGTCTAATTCAACTAGCTAATAAAACTTGAAATATAGTGACCATAACTGAACTAGAATGCAATTAGACTAACTTGAAACACAGTGAACAAAAACTGAACTAGGGTGCCATTAACCTCCGGAGTATTACAACTAAACTAAAATGCAACTAATCACTGAAATATTACAGCTCTGTCTCATTCGGTGTTAGTGGTATTTTGGAACAATTCATAGAACAAGACTGGCTGTAACATGTGATGTAAATTAGCATAAAAACATAAAGTTCAAAAAAAATGCAACTAAGCTCTAAAACACCACAGCTGTGTCTCATTCAGTGTAAGTGATATTTTGGAACAATTCGTAAGAACAAGACTAGCTGTAACAATTGATGTAATTGAGGACAAAAACATAAAGTTCAGAAAAATGAAACTAATTCCTAAAATACTACAGTTATATCTCATTCAATTTTAGTGATATTTTGGAACAACTCGTAAGAATAAGACTGGTTGTAGCATCCAATGCAAATGAGTATAAAACACAAAGTTCAGAAAATTGCTTAAGCTAGGAATGCAACAAGGCTAAAGTTACTTATCTAAACAATGTGCACAGAGCTTCTCGGGTAGTAGGGGCCCTCTACCACCGGATTAGCATACAAATCTCCTCAAGATTGCCTCAGATCTTGAAATAAAGTGGTACTTCTTTCATTAAAGGAAAAATATTTCAAAAATAGAGTATTATGGTCTTTTGAGATCTAGCAACAAAACATCAATCTAGCTAGTTGTCTCTCGGTCTCTCGAGTCATTCTTATAAAAGAAATACATAACTATCCTTGAGAAGAAACAGGAAAAAGTGTCTTTTTCAATCAAAATCAAATTAGAACTCTTTGTGGGGGCCTTGTACTTTGCTGGAGACATCTGTAGAGTCCCTGTCCTGGTAGGAATCTGCTTCTTAGCTTTGATCTTTTCCACGTGCATAACCACCTATAGATTCTTGCTCAAACCTTGTAGAGAGCAATAAATGATGTGGGAGTGTTGTGGAATTCAACCATATGTGTTTTTACTTGAAGTGACACTTGTAACCTATGATAACATGAAGATAGCTGTGGAATAGGCGACTGGCTACAAAATGGCTGCATTCTGTGGCTGAGTCTAGTCAAAAATTACTACAACAACAAAACCATGAAAATATAGCAAGTCAGTCATTGTATACATTCCTAAAGTGAATTTAATCAATCCTATTAACCATTTAAGCTTGTAATTGATAAGGGACAAAGGAAATGAAGTGAAATTTGGTAAAGGGAAATGACATCTTTGGGGCTCAACATACCCCCACTGCAAAATTTTTGCATGTCCTCATGCAATCAACTCATATATTCTGAGACTTCTGCTAGGACATCTAGGCTCCTTCTTCTGCTTTTCTTGATAGTCAATGGCCTCCTAGGCTTCTTTATGACCAACTTGAATCTCAAATTTATAAGTGCCCTGCTCAAATTTTTGTTTTTCTTCTTCAATTTCTCACTAGCCTTGTATAATTTTTCCATTTGTAGAGAGAGAGTTGTATTCATATCACTTTTCAGCTTAACCTGCTCCCTTAAAATGTCATTCTCATTCTTGATATGCCTATTGAGTACTTCTAACTCATATTTATCTCTTCTTAACATATCAATTGCAGATTCTGGTGGGCTAGGAGTTCTGTCTCTACTTTCTGAGGCTCTCTTCTCTAATGTCTCAACATAATTATAAATTTGTTGTTGTGCTGGGTCTATCTCCGGAGCTCCTTCATCAAGATCCTCCTCGTATTGGTACTCAGGTGATCTAGCAGTTGGTGTCTCTTCATCCTCAATGCTTATAATTATCGTTTGTCTAACCCTTGTTTTCTTCAATATACCTCTAAGCTTGTGGCTTCGTCTTGGTTGAGATGGTCCTTCACCTCTCTCCTTGGCATACCTTCTTATCATCTTCTCCTTTTTAAGTTGTTTCTTAATTTCAGTAAATTTCTTAGAAATTATCTCCTCACTATCCTCTTGTATGGACTTACCAGTTTTAGTTTCAACAGCTTTGGAAATTTTCCCTCTCCTACTTCTTCTTGTAAGTTTGCCTTCAGATGGAGATTCCTTGGGTTCTTCAAAGTGATTCCTCACTAGAAACTCATCCCAATTGTCTCCCACCTTTCTCAAATGATGTTCAATTAGGATTTTAACTAGGCCGTGGTGGTACAAAGTGGTTTCCAGGAATTGAACCCTCTTTTGAACATTAGAGGCTATTCTCTTCAGACTATGAAGTAGGAAAAACGGTAAATTTATTTCTTCATCTAAGAAATGCATCATTAACCGAATATGATAAACATAGATGGTACCAAACCTTCCCTCACAAGTTATAAATTTTTGCAAAATGAGCAACATATTCTGCCATTTATTCTTCAGTGCTGAGCTAGGAATGCCCTTCTTAAAAATGGAAACATCCATACCTGGTGTTTTAAGCATTTTCCTCCATGCCTCATTATGAAATTCCCTATTCTTGAACCATCATTCTCCTTGCCTAGGTAATTCTGCTGCTTATGCAATGAAAGCTTCTGTAATAGTGAATTTAACATCTCATATTTCGACCTATGCTCCATTGAAGGACCATGCAAATGTTTTAGTTACCTCTTTATGAAAACCATTAAATTTTTCGAAAAATTGTAACCACCCAACCTGATGTAGCATTTCTCTAATTTGTGGGTAACCCTCTAAGTATTTGGTTATGACTGGCTCGGACCTTACTATGAGACCCATGGCTTCTCTTTTCAACCTTCAATTTACTGCTCTTCTATCCACTGTGAAAATGGCTGTTAAAGAGTTGTTTTTGCCCCAAAGGTGTTTTTTTCTGTTTATGCAGTAGGAATTAGCTACGAAAGGATGATATGAAGAGGTTATAGAATGAGTGAAATGTAATGAGGGTGATTTACACGAATTAATGAGTTTGAGAGCCATCATGGGAGAAAATACCGCGGAAACATTTCGTGAGCAATTCAAAATCATCACTAAATACTTCGGCCTAGTGACGTGACCGATTAGGTCACTTCAGTACTTAACCGTTAAGTTTTAAATGATGATTTGATATGGCGGAGTGGAGGGGATTTTGTCCAAATTTTTTATGATAGGTTTAATAGGCATGATCAACACGAATAATTAAAACAACTTTTTGAATCATACATGACTTAACTATACTATAAATTTCATATTCTATCATCGTAATAATTTTACAACTTTACCTTTGCCTTTCCTTTAATTTTTGTGGTTTTGATATGCTTTGTCCTCCTTTGAAAATCATTGATTCTTCAGTCTTCATAATTCCTTTGATTTTTCTTGTTGACATAGGTGTGCAGGGTCAATTTTCTGCTGAACAAGTGTTGTTGGATAATTGCCTTCAGGATATCTGGCTGCAGAATATCTAGCTGGCTGCAGAATGTCTGACTGGCTGCAGAATGTACCTGTATGAACTTTGAAACATGGAATGGAATGTTGTATAAAATGGATAATGAAATATGGTGGAATGGCTCAGGAGTGAAGTGAAATGTAATGGAATGAAATGAATCACAATTGTGAAGTGGAATGAACCATAAAAAGAGGTCTGCAACTCGTGATTTGTAATACTCAATCTGCAGAAAGAGATCAAATTTAGAACTCTGAGATGGAAATGAAATGGACCATGAAATGGAGTGAATGAAGTATGGATGAACGGAGTAAATGAAATATGGGTGAATGGAGTGAATGAAATATGAATGAATGGAGACATGATGGAGTGATAGTTATGATTTTGTGATAGCTAATTGCAGAAAAAGAACAAATTTGAAAAGCTAAAGTGTCAGAAGGATTCTGATTTTCACTTTATCTTTTCTATATAAACATGCTAATCAGTGATTATTTTTCATGTTTATACCTTCTTCTTTTTTTCATTTGAATTAAGAAAATTCAACTAAGTTGATGAAGAAGAAAGATTCTTCTTCATTAACTTCACATTACTGTTTTCCTGGAATCTCTTGACAAATTCTTCTCTTGAAAGTGGCTTATGATACAGCTTCAATCTATGACCATTTACAAGAAAAGTGACCTTCTCTTCATCTATTGTCCTGATTTTTATTGCTCCATTGTCAAAAATTCTCATAATTTCATATGGCCCAAGCCAATGTGTTTGGAATTTACCTTGAAAATCTTTGAACTTTGAATCAAACAAGAGAGCTCAGTCACCTTCTTTGAACTTCTTTTCCTTGATGTAATTACAATGCCATTTAGTCCTTTGATGTTGGACTATACTTGTTTTCTAGACTGCATCTTGTCTGATCTCATCCAATTCATTAATCTACTCCAATATATGCTTTTGTGCCTCTGTTAGATCAAGTCCTAGCTGAACTGCCATTTTAAAAGTTTGAATCTGAAACTCTATGGGAAAAAAAACTTGTTTTCCATAAACAAGTTCATAGGGAGTATGGCCTGTTGTGCTTCTCCATGTAGTTCTATAGGCCCACAAAGCTTCAGGAAGCCTGTCTGCCCAATCTCTTCTATGTAAATGAATAGTCTTTGTTAGGATCCCTTCAATGAATTTATTGGTAGATTCCACTTGACCATTTGCTTGTGGATGATAGGGAGTAGATTTTCTGTGTCTGATTTTGTACCTATCCATCATTTGTTCCACTAGCCTTGATGTAAATTGAGCTCCTTGATCTGTAACAATTTCCCTTGGGACACCAAAACGAGTAAAAATATCCTCAAAAAGAAAATCAACTACAGATGCTTCAGTAGCAGAAAGTAATGGCTTGGCCTCTACCCATTTGGTAACATAATCAGTGCAAACTAATATATATTTCTTTTGTCTTGATGGAGGACTAATAGGTCCTACAAAATCTAAATCCCATTTCTCAAAAGGTTCAATATGTACCTAAGGCTGCAATGGCATCTCACCTGAAGGAGAAGGTTTCCCTACCCTTTGGCAACTGTCACACCTTTTGACATATTCTTTAGCATCTTTAAAAAGGGATGGCCAATAGTATCCTAAATGAAGGACCTTATAAGCTATCCTCTTATCAGCAAAGTGTCCGCCACAAGGTTCATCATGACATGCTTTGAGAATTTCAGGCATCTCATCTTCCCGAACACATCTCCTAATGATAAAATCTGGACCTGTCTTGTACAACTCATTAGCAACCCATGAATATTTTGCACTGTCATAAATGAATTTTCTTTTATCTCTTGCATTCATTATTGAAGGAAATTTTCCCGAAACTAAATAATTAGCAATGTCAGCAAACCAAGGAGTTTGGGTAGAAATTGCAAAAAGATATTCATCAGGAAATTGATCTTCAACTAGAGTGTCATCTTTGATGTTTTGGAGTCTAGATAGGAAATTAGCTACTGTGTTTTGTTTTCCAGGCCTATCTAGAATGGTAATGTTGAATTCTTGTAAAAGCAATAACCATCTTATGACTCTGCCATTAGTAATTGATTTGTTCATTAGATATATAATTGCAGAGTGATCTGTGTGAACAAAAGTTTCATAGCCTGTTATATAGTGTCTGAATTTGTTTATGGCATGAACAACAGCTAAAAACTCTTTTTCAGTTACAGTATAGTTTAACTCTGAAGGAGTCAAATTTTTACTGGTATAGTAGATGGCATAAGGAATCAAGTCTTTTTGTCCCAATACTGCTCCTAGAGCTGTATCTGAGGCATCTGTTGAAATATGAAAGGTAACTTCCAATTAGGTCCCCTTAAAATAGGTGCTTCAGAGATTTTTGTTTTTAGGGTCTCAAAGGCTAACTGGCAATCAGGATTCCACTTGAATTCACAGTCCTTGGTAAGTAATTTGAAAAGTGGAGATGCTATCTTGGTGAAGTTTTCTATAAACCTTCGATAATATCCTGTAAATCCGAGAAAAATCCTAACATATTTTTGACAACTTGGAATAGATAAGTTAGAGATGACTTCAACTTTTGACTCATCAACTCTAATCCCATCCCCTGAAATGTGATGTCCCAAAACAATTCCTTCAATAAACATCATAAAACACTTCTCATGACTTAGTGAAAGATTTTCTTCTTTACATCTCTTTAAAAAAATTTCCAAGTTTGCTAAAGCTTCTTGAAATGTGTTTCCATAAACTGTGAAATCATCCATATATACCTCTACACAATCATGTATTAGATCTGAAAATATTCCTAATACTTCCCTTTGAAATGTTGCAGGTGCATTGCATAATCCAAATGGCAATACTCGGTAAGCATAGGTACCCCAAGGACAGGTAAATGTGGTTTTGTCTTGATCTTCAAGTGCTACTTGGATTTGGTTATAACCACTAAACCCATCTAAAAATGAGAAGTAATTTTTGCCAGCTAATGTATCTAACACCTGATCTATGAAAGGTAGGGGAAAATGATATTTAAGAGTAGCTTTGTTTAATTCTCAGTAGTCAATACATACCCTCCATTTACCATTTTTCTTTGGCAATATTATCAAAGGATAAACCCACTGACTATCTGAAATGGGATAGATAAAGTTGACATTTAAAAATTTATGTAATTCTTCTTTAAAAATTTCCTTAAGATTTGGATTCATCCGTCTCTGAGGTTGTCTGATTGGTTTACAATTTTCCTATATGTAGATGTGATGAGTGCAAGTCTTGGGGCTTATCCCTTTCATATCAGTGTACTCCCATGCATATGCAAAAGAATGTCTCTGTAATATCTTGACTAGCTCTTCTTGTTGAGTTTTCTCTAGGTTCTTGTTTATTTTTAAAGTTTTGCCTGGAAATATCTCAATTATAGAGCTGCCAAATTTATCCATGGAATAAAGAGACATATGTCTTGATGATAAAAACTCAATGTTGGATTCTTCTTGAAATTTTTCATGTTTGTATTCCGAAGAGGATTCAAAGTTCTCTAAAGTATTCAGAATCTGGCTATCTTCACTAATTTCTAAAATTGTGAAGAGAGGTTGTAAGTCTTCTTCATCCTCTATCCATTGAGTATCATCTAATTCTGTAATTGTTTTTGCTGGAGGATACAAGGTAAATTTTCTTGGTTGAACTACCATCAGAGATGTACATATCACCGGATCTACAACTAATGAAAGCATCAGTTGTAGCTAACCAAGGTCTTCCTAATATAATAGGATGCCCTCCTAGATTATTCTTAGGAGTTAGGATCATAAAATCCACAAGATACTCCCAAGAATCTAGGGACACTGGAATGTCTTCTATTACCCCATCAGGTTTGATCATAGATCTGTCTGCTAATTGTAATAATGTGGGTGTAAAAAGAAGATTAGGAAGTTTCAATTTATCCATGATTTGTCTACTCATGATATTGATTGCTGCTCCTAAATCAATAAGGGTGTTTTGGATCTCAATTCCATTGATGTGAATTTTAACAACTGGATTTCCTGGGTCTAGATACTTTGGAATAGCAATCTTACCCATCATGATATCTGCTATTTTTCCTGCCAGTTGAATTTTCTTTGTCTCTCTTATTATTTTTCTTGTTTTCTTCATGCTCAACTCCTTTATTGTCTTTGCTAAGATTGGAATTTCCTTGATAGCTTGCAATAATGGGATCTTAATACAAACATTTCTCAGCTCATCTAGGAAATCATAATTAGGCACCATAATTTGTTTTTCTACACCTTTATGAATTTGTAATATTTCTGGAAAAGGAGGTGTAGAAGTGGATGTTGATGGTTGTTCTAATATAGGAGTTGAAATTGTTGTTTTTTTTTGTTTTGATTTTTCAATGTTTGGGTCTTGGAAAGGTGTGTTCTCTTCAAGACTTTTATTCACCAGTAGAGAATCTTCCTCAAAGTTGTTTTTCTCTTGTATGATTACAGAAGGTTTCCTCTTTTCAAGTATTATTCCAGACCTAAGTTGAACATCACTAACGTCTAAAGCAGTAATCAAATAAGTTGGAAACAGTTGGCCTTCTATCATGTATGTGTTCTGAGGATGTTTATTGTTGGGGTTTGGTATGGGTTGGGCAGGTAACTGATTTGTTTTCTGAGGAAATGGTAATGGAAGTGATGAATTTTGATGTTGTGGATTTTGATGATTCTGTTGAGGATTTTGATGAAAATTTTGTTGAGGAGGGAAATGTGGATATGGTGGATAGGATGGTGGATACTGATAGTATCTTCCGTAGGGATTTTGTGCTCATTGCGCCCAAGTTTGAGATTGATTTTGGAATTGGGGCCAAGGTTGCTGCCAAGAATTCCAATTTGGTGGGGGTTGATTATACATCTAATCATGTAATCCTTGTGTTTGAGGTCCTTGCCACGACCTTCTAGAGACAAAATTGAGAGATTCTATGGAATTTGTAGAGGTTTATTCTTGAAAGATAGCTTTAAGACCAGGAAGTGAAGGAAAACTCTTGGTCTCATGTTTTTCTGAACAAATTACACAGGTCTCTACTACTTTTTCATCCAAAGGGCACTCTCTCAAGGCATGCTTCTTTCTACATTTGGGACAAAATATTGCTAAGGCATCAGATTCAGTTTTCTGCTTGTTTTGTAACTTAAGGGTGTCTATTTTTTCACTAAGACTCCCCAAAATATTAGATTTGAATTCATCAAGCATATGTCCTATTTATGCCCTACTTACTGTCCCAGAAGCAGATTTACTTGCCCTTGCAAGAGCAGGGTCTCTTGGTCCTTTTACAATTTTAGATTTCCCTCTTGAAAGGTTGATACATAATTCAACTATTTCAGGTAATGTGAGCTGAGATATATCCCCTTTTCCCATCATGTTAAGGATATCTAACCATTCATCCCTAATTTTCTTCAACAAGAGAGCTTTCAAAGTGTCTTGGTCTAAGTTTTCCATTTTTTCCCTTTTGATGTTATAGTTAAACCTTTCCAACAAATCTTCCAGATTTTCATCCTCTTTTTGTAACATTTTAAACACTTCATCCTTATGGTTGACTGGCATACAGTAATCCAAATACCTCTCTAGAAATGCCTGTTTCATGTCTTCCCATGTCCTAATAGCACTGTTGATCAAACTCATAAACCATTTTAATGCTGCTCCTTTCAATGTTGAAGGGAACAATTTAAGTTTTTGGGCATCTTGCAAATAATGATAGGTTCTACATAGGACTTCAAATTCAAATAGGAAGGTTTCAAGATCTTCAGTTTTAAGTCCATAAAAGTTTGGAAGGACAGAGGGTGAAATGTTTTTCATAGTTGCATTGGTTTCTTCATCTACTATAGGAAACCCAAAAGAGCTTCCCATTTCCCTTCTACCTATTCCTCTGCCTCCTTCTTCACCTCTACCTCCTTCTCCTTCTACACCTCTACCTCCTTCTCCTCTACCTATACCTCTACCCCCTCCAAATAGTGTGTGTTCTCTCTCCATTAAAAACTCCTCCTCCCCCTTCTTCTGCCATAGTTGATTCTTATGTGGAAGTTGAAAAGTTTATGTCCCTAGCAGGGGTTCCTGAATCTTCTTCTAAGAGAGGTTCAGTGGGTAAAGTGGAAGGTCTTTCTAATGGAATATCTGATCTTAAGTCCTCCGGAAGTCTAGGATCAGTAAAGGATGGAATGTGGGTTTGAGTTGGAGGTGTGCTGGCTCTTGGTCTCGGTGGAACAAGTGGTGTTCTAGGAATCAAGCTTCTGCTTCTTATGAATCTACCCTTTGAATCTCTTTCTCTACGCATGTCATTGTTTTTGGAAGGTAAGAAACAAGACCACCTAGTTACACTTCCCCGGCAACGGCGCCAAAATGTCTGCTCAACTTAGTGTTCCTAAATTGATGTCATAAATTGTCAACCAGGGCTAGTAAACTGTTGAAGTGAAGTGCACTATATGTGCCTAGGTATTTGTTTCTCACTACGTTGTGTTTAGTGTTTTTTCCAATGTTTTTGATTTTGTGTTTTCATTCTAAGAGGAAAAGAACTAAGTGTTGGTAAATAGAAGTTGTTGGTCACACTAAAACAGAGCAAAACCTATTCTAAACTATGTATGGCACTTGAGAACAGAAAATGCAAAACTTTAACAAGAAAAATAACTCATAGCAAGAACTAAATAACTCATAACATGAACTCATTAACTCATAACATGAACTCAGTCCAATTCATTCATTAGAAGTATGTTGGAATAACTTGAGAAAAGGATAAGTTTAATGCAATGAGGTTCTTCTAAGTAAACAACAATCTACAATGTCACAGAGGAAATCTCATCCATGGCTATAAATTTTTTGGAACACATTTGGAAAAAGATAGTCTGCAACTTAGTGAAGAATTTTACTCTAAATTAACCTATGACACTGAAATTAATCCATTCTACAACTCAAAATATCACTGTTAAACCTCATTCAAGAATTATAAATATTTTGGAATAGCTTTGGAAAAGAGGTAGTTTGTGAAATTATGAGAAGTTGCAGAATAGTCAAGACTTAAAAATAACATTACCAATTCTTGTTCCTATGATGATGATGTACTAGTAGAAATTAAGAACAGGAGTGGTTTGTAAATAATGAAGGTCGTGAAGTATAATTCAACTAGCTAATAAAAATTGAAATATAGTGACCATAACTGAACTAGAATGCAATTAGACTAACTTGAAACACAGTGAAAAAAAACTGAACTAGGGTGCCATTAACCTTCGGAGTATTACAACTAAACTAAAATGCAACTAATCACTGAAATATTATAGCTCTATCCCATTCGGTGTTAGCGGTATTTTGGAACAATTTATAGAACAAGACTGGCTGTAACATGTGATGTAAATGAGCATAAAAACATAAAGTTAAAAAAAAAACGCAACTAAGCTCTAAAACACCACAGATGTGTCTCATTCAGTGTAAGTGATATTTTGGAACAATTCGTAAGAACAAGACTAGGTGTAACAATTGATGTAATTGAGCACAAAAACATAAAGTTCAGAAAAATGCAACTAATTCCTAAAATACTACAGTTATATCTCATTCAATGTTAGTGATATTTTGGAACAAATCATAAGAATAAGACTGGTTGTAGCATCCAATGCAAATGAGTATAAAACACAAAGTTCAAAAAGTTGCTTAAGCTAGGAATGCAACAAGGCTAAAGTTACTTATCTAAACAATGTGCACAGAGATTCTCGGGCAGTAGGGGCCCTCTACCACTGGATTAGCATACAAATCTCCTCAAGATTGCCTAAGATGTTGCAATAAAACGGTACTTATTTAATTAAAGAAAAAGTATTTCAAAAACAAAGTATTACGGTCTTTTGAGATCTAGCAACAAAACATCAATCTAGCTAGCTGTCTGTCGGTCTCCCGAGTCATTCTTATAAAAGAAATACATAACTACCCTTGAGAAGAAAATTGAACGAGTGTCTTTTTCAATCAAAATCAAATTAAAACTCTTTGTGGAGGCCTCGTACTTTTCTGGAGACATATGTAGAGTCCTTGTCCTAGTAGGAATCTGCTTCTTAGCTTTGATATTTTCCACGTGAATAACCACCTATAGATTCTTGCTCAGACCTCGTAGAGAGCAATAAATGATGTGGGAGTGTTGTGGAATTCAACCATATTCGTTTTTCCTTGAGGTGACACCTGTAACTTGTGAGAACATGAAGATAGCTACGGAATAGGTGACTGGCTACAGAATGTCTACATTCTGTAGCTGAGTCTAGTAAAAAATTACTACAACAACAAAAACATGAAAATATAGCAAGTCAGTCATTGTATACATTCATAAAGTGACTTTAATCAATCCTATTGACCATTTAAGCCTGTAATTGATAAGGGACAAAGGAAATGAAGTGAAATTTGGGACATCTTTGGGGCTCAACAATTGGTTCGCAATATTTTTGGAGATATGATCTGTGGAAGTTAGGGCTTTTTGAGGCTTCTAAATTTCATCTCAAAGAGGTGATCATGGGAAAATATTCATAGCCCTCTCTTTGAGCATCGGGTTGGAATGTTGTAAAACGTGGCTGCAAGTACACAAACTATAGTTTTTGGTCTATCAATTTCAGAGCCAAAGGAGGAAAAAATGACACGTGGCAAGTTGTACAATTTCGCTCTACTGAACCAGTGCAAAATTGGGTCAGTGTGTTAGATTGGACATAACTTTGCCTTGAAGAATCCAAATCAGATCAAACCTATGGCATTTGAAAGAAGCTTTAGAGGGCTACTATAGGGCTAAATTTCAGATATTGAGGATCCACAATTATAGAGAATTAAATTTCAATATCGAGCTCCTCAAAAGCAAGTAAAAGGTGTGTATTTTTTTCTGAATTGCATAAGTCTTGTTTGAAGAATCAAGTTGAATTGATTCCAAGGGCATATTGTAGAATAGATATCAGTATTGGATTCTAAAATGGCCCCTAAAAATAATTCAACACCCATTAACCCTTTAGAAATCTCTGCTATGACTCATGAAGACGAAGAATGGCAACATGACATATCAAAATTACAAGAGCAAGTGCAACAAATTTCGCTCTCGCAAAGAGCAACAAAAAATGACATGGAAGTTTTGAAGAAAGGCGTGGAAAATAAGATGGATGGTTTGAAGAAAGGCATGGAATCTAAGATGGATGGTTTGAAGAATGACATAGATGGCATGGAATCTAAGATAGATGGCATGGAAACTGGCATGGAATCTAAGATGGATGACATGGAAGCTAAGATCGATGAGAAAATGGAAAACATGAAGAATGATATAAAAGAAGACATGGAAGGTTTGACAAAGTTGATACAAGAAATGTTTCCTAATGGTGAAAATATAGTAGAGGAAACTCATGATGAGAACAAAATAAATGTTAATTGTGATTTCATAAAATCTGATGTTGGCGGGAAGAACCACCTATTCCAAAAATGGATATGAGGAAGTTTGATGGAAAGGATCTTGTAACATGGATACTACAGATGGAGCAATATTTTGATCTCCATAATGTGAAAAACACACAAAAGGTACGCATTGCAACTTTACATTTAGAACAAAATACATTTGTATGGTATCAATGGCTTTTCTCTCATAAAAAAATTGTCACTTGGTCAATTTTTACGGAGGAAATGATAGCACATTATGAGGATACAAAGAGAAACACCTTCTTTAGCCAATTGATAAATCTCAAACAAAAGGTTTTAGTGGGGCAGCACATTGAGGACTTCCAAAAATTGAATATAAGGGTAACTGATATTCTAGAGGAACACAGGATTGATCTCTTCATAGGCACTTTAAAGGATAACATCCAACATGAAGTTCATGTTTTGGAACCTGATTCATTGGAGAAGGCATTCAGGTTGGCAAGAAAAATTGAATGTAAAATTATGGCGACGAGGAAGCCTACCAGTCACTTATATAAAGAAGGAAGTGTTGCTACGCCTAGATTTCCACAACCTACAAGGTTGACACCACAAAAATTGGAAGAAAAAAGAGTAAAAGGGCTTTGCTACAGTTGTGATAGCAAATACACTAAAGGTCATAAGTGTGCTGAGAAGAAATTATTTTACATAGATTGTGAAGAAGAAGAAGAAAATGAACAAGAACAGGATATACACCAGGAACCACCCCTAGAAGAGGAAGAAATGAATCCGACCATATCGTGTAATGCACTGGCAGGAATTACCACTACTCAAACTCTCAAGATAGAAGGACATATAAAGAAGAAAAGGGTAATAGTGTTGATTGATTCAGGTAGCACCCATAATTTTATTCATTATAAGGTAGCCAAGGAATCAAATTGTTTCCTATACCCAGCACCAGAATGTCAAGTGATGGTTGCAAATGGAGGAACTATAAATTGCTCTGGAAAATGCCATAATATCAAGCTAACCATGGGGGAATATGTATTGACTAGTCCAAGGCTTTCCATTCCTATGGGAGGTGCTGATGTTGTACTAGGAGTACAATGGTTACAATATTTGGGGACGGTAGCTTTTAATTTTCAAGAACTTTTCTTGAAATTTTTTTCTGAAGGAAAGGAAGTCGAATTACGGGGTATTGCAGGGAAGCCGGGAAAGATAATATTCTCTAATGTCATGAAAAATCTTCTAAATAAAGAACAATGAGGCGTAATTGCACAATTATGCTCACTAGAAGTTCCAACATCAAAATCATCTATTTATGCAGATCTCCAACAAGTCTTGGACAATCATTCCAAGGTGTTTGAAACTCCCAAAGGACTCCCACCTATTCATGATCATGATCATGCTATTCATTTGATTCCAGGAAGTGTTCCTCCAAACATCAGGCCTTATAGATATCCTTACTTCCAAAAGAGCGAAATTGAATGTATGATTGTAGAAATGTTAGAGGCGGGTATAATTCAACCTAGTCAAAGTTCTTTCTCTGCTCCTGTAGTATTGGTACACAAGAAGGATGGATCATGGCGCATGTGTCCAAATTATAGGGAGCTCAATAAGCTCACCATTAAAGATAAATTTCCCATTCCTGTGATTGATGAATTATTGGATGAATTACATGGAGCAATTTATTTTACCAAATTGGATCTTCGTTCAAGGTATCATCAAATTAGAATGAAGACTGAAGATATTCCGAAAACAACATTTCGAACTCATGAGGGTCATTATGAATTTTTGGTCATGCCTTTTGGCCTTACCAATGCACCTTCTACATTTCAAGGGTTGGTGAATTCCATTTTCAAACCCTTCCTTAGAAAATTTTTGCTAGTATTTTTTGATGATATACTAATATACAAAAGGTCTTGGAAGGATCATGTTCAGCATGTTGACAGGGTGCCCAAACTATTTCAGGAGAAACAATTATATGCAAAAACATCCCAATGTTTCTTTGGAGTACAAGAGGTGGAATATCTGGGTCATATTGTATCTCACGAGGGTGTTAAGGTAGACCCTAAAAAAATTAAAGCCATTAAGGAATGGAAATTTTTCACAACCATAAAGAATTTGCGAGGATTTCTCGGGTTAACAGGGTATTATTGAAAGTTTGTTAAGAATTATGGGAGAATAGCAGCATCTCTAACAATATTATTGAAGAAAGATGCATTTTCATGGACTCCTGAAGCAACTAAGGCCTTTGAACATCTTAAAGAGGAAATGTGCCTAGCACCAGTATTAGCTACGCCAAACTTCACAAAACCTTTATTGTGGAATGTGATGCTTCAGGAAATGGAATTGGTGTTGTTTTAATGTAAGAAGGAAGACCCATTGCTTTTGAAAGTCATCCAATCAAAGGAAAGTAATTATAGAAACCTATTTATGAGAAGGAAATGTTAGCAATACTGCATGCACTAAATAAATGGAGAACTTACCTAATGGGAAGACACTTCAAGGTAAAAACTGATCATGATAGTATTAAACACTTTTTGGAACAAAAACTATCTTCAGAAGAGCAGCAAAAATGGGTCACAAAGATGTTCGGTTATGACTTTGAAATAATATACAAAAAAGGGAAGCTAAATGTTGTTTCAAATGCACTCTTAAGAAAGAATGAAGAGGTGGAAGCATTGCTTTGTGCCATTTCTATTATCCAACCAGATTGGATAACCGAAGCAAGAGATGAATGGAAGAAGGACGAAGAAGTGTGGACACTCATTCAAAATTTGCAGCAAGATCCTAGTACATCTGATACATTTAGTTATAAAAATGATTCCTTATGGTACAAATATCACTTATATCTTTGTAAGAATAAACAACTAAAATAAAATATTCTTTTGGAATTTCACATTTCTCCTTTTGGAGGACACTCAGGATTTTTAAAAACTTACCATAGGGTGAAGAAAGAATTTTTTTGGGATGGCCTTAAATATGATATTCAAAAGTTTGTGGCGGAATTTTTGGTTTGCTAGCAAAATAAAGTTGAGACAATTAAAACCCCGGGTCTTCTACAACATCCATTCCAGGTCAACGTTGGGAGGAGATTTCAATGGATTTTGTCACAGGTTTACCTAATTCCGAAGGAAAGAGTGTCATCATGGTGGTAGTTGATAGAATTACCAAGTATGCACACTTTTGTGCATTATCTCATCCATTTAAAGCAATTACAGTTGCTACTACATTTATGGA
Source organism: Pinus albicaulis (assembly GCA_034641835.2). Taxonomy (NCBI): domain Eukaryota; kingdom Viridiplantae; phylum Streptophyta; class Pinopsida; order Pinales; family Pinaceae; genus Pinus; species Pinus albicaulis. The sequence continues at coordinate 325,373,251 of CM076576.1, read as the reverse complement.
CACAATTCAAAAGCTACATGGAAACCCAAGGGTTATTGTGAGCGACAGAGATCCCATTTGTACTGGAAATTTTTGGACAGAGTTATTTTCTGTTTGGGTACTCAATTAGCTCATAGCTCATCTTATCATCCTCAATCTAATGGTCAAACTGAGATTGTAAATAAATTTTTGGAAGTATATCTTCATTTTTTTGTATCTGATAAACAAACACAATGGGTCAAGTGGTTACCTCTAGCTGAATGGTGGTATAACACTTCCTTCCATACTGCAGCAAAAATGACCCCATTTATGGCACTTTATGGATATCACGCACCATCCATCACATCATATTTAAGAGCAAATTCGAAGGTTCAAGCAGTGGAAGATCACATCGAGCATCAACAAGAAGTTCTCCAACTCTTAAAGGACAACCTGAATTTGACACAAAATCGAATGAAACAACAGGAAGATCAACATCACAGCGAGAGAAGTTTTGATGTAGGAGACTGGGTATTTTTACAGCTACAACCATACAAAAAAATGTCCCTCAAGCAAGCTAATAAGGCTAATAAATTATCGCCAAAGTACTATGGTCCTTACAAGGTGTTGCAAAAGATTGGTACTATGGCATACAAACTAGAGCTTCCTTCTTCTTCACGAGTGCATCCAATTTTCCATGTTTCATGCTTAAAGAAGGTTATAGGTGAAAATCTTCCAGTTCAAACAATATTGCCAGAACTTGATGAGGAAGGAAAAATCATATTGGAACCTGAAGCGGTCACAGAAACAAGAACTCGACAGCTACGGAATCGATCAATTTCAGAGTATCTCATCATGTGGAAGAACTTACCCACTAAATATTCTACATGGGAGGATGAGAATTTTATACAGAAGCACCCAGAGCTACTCAAGCATTAAGGACAACACTTTTTTGAAGGAGAGGGGCATGTTAGGTCCCTATATTACTAGTATAGTCCCTTATTGTTGTTAGTGTAACCCCCTTATTGGTATTATTGTACCCATGTAACCCCCATATTGTTATTATTGAGCCCTTAAATTATTATTGTTAGGTCGGTTAGGATTATATTGTGGCCCCACTAGGATTACATTGTGGCCCCATGGACTCCTATATATAGAAAGGAGGTTTTGTAATTTGAATCATCCAAGATTTTTTCATTCATGTAATGTATTGGGGGTTACCCCCTCGAAGTGGCTTATTTCTAAGGTGTTGATATCTCTTTTCTTCTCTTTTTGGATCTGGTTTCACAACATTTGAAACCTTAGATGAAATTATCAAGGTACATGCTCTCCTCTTCTAAAGATAGGTCTTGGATATATTGAAGAATCCTCTCAGTCTTTAGCACCAAGCTATCTAAATGCAGCTAAATCCAGCCAGCAACATTTTTTCACTCAACAAAAGAAAAAAGAGACTACATAGGTAAAGCATGACCACTTCAATACATGGAAGAACAATAACATAAATATAAATTAGCAGGTAACCATAAATAGAAGGTTTCATGATCGCAAAAATTTCTTCCTTAATGGACAATGTTTCTCATGTCATAATTTTTGTCATAAAGATGCTCAATGTGTTGCATAAAAAACCATCATGACCAGAGAAGCAATAAAGAAAAGAAATGAGACTGGAATAAAGAAGAATACTTATAACAACTTTTCTCCTCTTCAAAATGAGATTGAATATTCTTATTGCAATAACTTTGGACATGAAGAACCTGAATGCAGGAGTAAACTTTAGCTAAAAGAGCATATACCTTAAAATTCCAAGGTATGGAGAAAGAAGGACTTACATTTTGAAATATGTGGCATAGATTTATTTGCAAAAGGGGAATAAAATCAATGGTACATTGATAACGGATGCTCAAAACACATGACACGTGATAAAAATAAACTCGTTTAATACAATTCTCTAGAGAAGGAAAATAATGTTACCTTTGGAAATGACTCTTCTGTTGTCATTAAAGGAAAAGGTTTTATTTTTCTAAAAGAAAAGGTGAAAGCTAACAATGTTATGTATGTGGATGGATTAAAGAATAACCTGTTGAGTGTGAGTCAAATGTGTGATCAACGAAATGAAGTTGTCTTTAGTTCAAAAGGATGTGTAGTACGTGAACTTGACACATGAAAAAAGGTAATAAAAGGAACTAGAACACCAAGCAACCTGTATGTATTGAAAGGTGGCCAAGAGCAATGCTACTTAGGTAAATCTTCAGAAAATTGGCTATGGCATAGAGGATTGGTACATTTGAGCTTCTCTCAAATAAAAAAATCTAGTAGACTCAAAGTTGTTCGTGATCTTCCCAGCATCACTCTGCTTAAAAGTACCATATGCAAATCATGCCAATTCGGTAAGAAAACCAGGGTGCAATTCAATGCCAAAGAAGGATAAAAAAGTAAGCCTCGTGAACTTATACATACTGATTTATGTGGACTTGTAAGGAAAAAGTCACCTCGTGGAGAACAATACTATATTATATTTATTGATGACTTCTCTAGAATGTGTTTGATCAATTTACTAAAACATAAAGATTAAGCATTTGAAAAATTTAAGATCTTCAAAGCTCTCATTGAAAATGAATTAGATCTAAAAATCAAATGTCTTAGATCTGACCGAGGAGGAGAATATATATCAGATGAATTCTTCAATTTCTGTGAACATCATGCCATAAAAAGACAGTTTTCTGTAGCTGGAACCCCACTACAAAATGGCATTGTAGAAATAATGAATAGAACATTTCAACAAATGGCTCGTGCTATGCTTGATGAATATGGAACTCCCGATACCTTTTGGGGAGAAGCATCACATACCGCAGTAAATATTTTTAACAAGGCTCATGTTCGTGTAAACAATGATAAAACTCCTTATGAGCTTTGGTATGGTAATCTTCCCACTGTAAAGCATTTTAGAGTTTTTGGAAGCAATTCTTTTATCAAGAACAATGATGAAAAACTTGGTAAGTTTGAGCCTAGAGTAGATGAAGGAATATTTCTTGGTTACTCTTCTAGAAGTAAAGCATATAAATGCTACAATAAAATACTTCGAAAGATTGTTGAATGTATTGATGTTGTAATTGATGAGTCTCCCACAACTCCTAAAAGGGAAATAACAACATCAAATGAATATGATGATGATGTATGTTTTCCCTCATCAAATAGAAACAATATAGAAGGAGAACCCAATGAAGCACCTGAAGAAGATATATCTAAAAAAGCTCCATCTAGGTATGTTAAAAAGAATCATCCAGAATCTCAAATTTTGGGAGAAAAGGAATTAGGTGTCCAAACAATAAGAACTCTTGTAAGATCCCCTAGCTATCTGGCATTCTTATCCACTATTGAACCAAAAAATGTAAATCAAGCTAGTAAATATGAATGTTTGATTCAAGCAATGAATGAAGAACTTTATCAGATTGAAAAGAATCATACTTAAAATTGGTTCCAAGACCTCATGGTAAAAATGTTATTGGAACAAAATGGATATTCAAAAACAAGTTAAATGAAAATGGAGATGTTATTAGAAACAAATCTAGACTTGTTTGTAAAGGGTATGCTCAACAAGAAGGTATAGACTTTGAAGAAACATTTTCTCCTATAGCTAGACTTGAAGCCATAAGAATATTTCTTGCTTTTTCAAGTTTTCAACAATTCAAAGTTTATCAAATGGCTATAAAATCTGCCTTCCTCAATGGTGATCTAGAAGAATAAGTTTATATAGAGCAACCAGAAGAATTAATTCTGGGAAATGATGAAAAACATGTTTGTAAACTTAAAAAGGCTTTATATGGTCTCAAACAGGCTCCTTGGGCATGGTACTATCATCTTGACAAATATCTTCAACAACAAGGTTTCACAAAGGGATCTGATGACAGTAAATTATACATAAAAATTGAAAATGATAAAATATTGATTATTGTTGTGTATGTTGATGACATCATTTTTGGAAGTAGTGAAGAGTCCATGAGTCAGAAATTTTCTTCTATTATGCAACAAGAATTTTAAATTACATTACTTGGGTAACTAACATATTTTCTTGGCTTACAAGTGCAACAAGCAACATATGACATATTTATATCATAAACAAAATATCTTAAGAAAATTATGAAGAAGTACGAGATGGAAGATTTGCAAACCTATGAGTACTCCAATGGTAATTGGATGTAACCTCAGTTATCATGATGATTCTCCCATGGTGAATCAACCAAATTATAGATCCATGATTGGAAGTTTGCTTTATCTAACTGGGACAAGACTAGACATTATGCATACAATTGGGGTTGTTGGACAATTCCAAGCTAATCCAAAATTTCTCATCTTCAGGCTGTAAAAATAATATTCAAATATCTACAAGGGAATCAAGACTTTGGTCTATGGTATCCAAAGAATGTTGATCTTACTCTTCATGCTTACACAGATGCAGATTGGGCTGGAAATGTTGATGATCAAAAAAGCACTAGTGGTGGTGCATTCTATATGGGGCCCCGATTAGTATCTTGGTTCAGCAAGAAACAAAATTCCATTGCCCTATCTACAGTAGATGCAGAATATGTGGTTGTCGCATCATGTTTCACACAAATTCTTTGGATGATGCAAGCATTACAAGATATTCAAATAAAATGTACACCTCCCATCTCCATTCTATGCGATAATACAAGTGCCCTTAGTATCTCGAAAAATCATGTTATGCATTTCAAGACCAAGCACATTCCTATATAGTATCACTTCCTACGTGAACAAGTGCTTGAAAAAAAGGTTAAATTGGAGTATGTTCCCTCCAAAGAAAAATTTGCAGATATATTTACTAAGCCTCTTCCCAGGGAAATATTCAAATATCTCAGACATAATCTGGGAGTTGTCTCTACCTCTCTTTTTAAATATGCTTAATTTCAAAAGATTAAATTCAATACGTTGGTTTCATAAAGGCGAATCGCGTATATACACGAGTTTTTGTGCATAAAATCGCGTATGGTTTTTGCTAACAGAAATTCTATGGGTCAACTTTCATAACAACCTGTGGTGTTGTTGGGTAATCTCTGTTGTTGTTCCAGTATTCATCTTACGGTACCTTTCTTTGATATTTATCCCCTTGATTAATATGCTTCGATGAATTGGTTGTTGAAGGTGTTTAGGATGCACAAGCTTGGGGGGAGCACCAGCCTTGTTGAAAAGGATGCATTGTTGGCATTCTGATTGGTTTGTGATTTATGATCTCTCTCTTGAGATCTTTTGGTACTTGTTATAAAAATTCATATCTGTAATTTGATGAAAAGGTCATGTTGAGACCTATGATGTAAAAATTTTATGTTCAGTCATGTAAGGACTTGTTCAAATTTGTAAACCCACTTAATTAGGTAGTTGAGTCAAATATGTAATTCCACTTGGTTGGATCATTGATGTAAGTATGAGTCCTTGGTGATAGGAAATGTCATACTTGGTTGAGTTATATAGTCATGTACTTCATTGAAAAATTTGTCTAAAGACTTAGCATGAACTCAGGGGGGGCATGGTCAATATAGTGCACATCAAATTTGTAGAGCTTTTCTTTCTACAAGGAAAGAGAAACCTTGTTTCGGTATTGATCCACCCTTTTCCCTTGATTTCAAAGGGGGAGATTATTTTTGTGTTTCAATAATGGTTATGATTAATGTATCTATCTGTTGTGGTGATAAAACACCATCATGGTTGCCATCAAGTCCAAAGGGGGGGATTGTTGGCAATATGATGCAATATGTTGTCCTTGATGGAAACCTACTTGATGAGTTGCCTTTTGATAAGCAACCTATTTGTTAAATATGTAAAAATGATGTTTCTACAGGTCAGTTCAGATGTGACAGAGAAAGGAATTCCAGTAAATGTGAGAGAAATGAAACATGAAATATTTATCAATTTATACGCAGGTTTGATGAAGGAAATCTGCATATGAAGGCAATGTATACACTACTTGGTATACATGCAACCCGCGTATACATCCAAAATTAGTATATACGTAGTTTTTATGAAGAGAAGTCATGTATACACACGAGTATGAAGAAGCCAAGTCACGTATCACTTTTTCACTCTAAAATTATGATATCAAGGGGAATTACCATGGTATTAGCCCACAATATTGAGCATTGTATCGTCTATTTGATTTCATCCAAGAATACCATCCACACGTGTGTGGTTTTGGCTCATGGTATTGCTAAAGGCTAATCCTATATAAGGAGAGGAAGATAACAGTGCAAGGGCGTGCATTTGTAAGGGTTGCTACTGAATACATCTCTCTAAAGTATATCTGCATGGGATGAAATTTGTTTTATTGGTAGATATGAATCTATGATGCACCCTTGGATACAATGATGGATTAGGATCTCTAGACCTGAAATGACTATGTACTTGCATGATCTAATTATGTGATGTGTGAATATGGGACATGGCGCATGGTTGTTGAAGTGAAGTAAAGAAATCTGGGTAAGTTTATAGATCTACATCTTTCTGCAGTAACAACATTTATATATCTATACGGTAGTTCATCACAGTGAAATCTGGGTAAGTTTATAGATCTACATCTTTCTGCACGTATGGAAGTTAGGGTTTTCTGAAGCTTGTTGAAGAGGTTATCTATTTATTTACTGTTGTATTTCTGTTGTCTGTCAATGAAGTCTTCATGTAGATCTAGGTTGCTTGAATATTGTATATGCTGCTAAGTTGAATATGTACAAATATGATCAAAGAGTGAGTAAATATGTTTAATGATGACTGACTGATTAAGGGTTCTGCAATACTAGAAATATATTGAACTGAAAGCCTCTGATCTGGTTCTGAGACTAACCATATTCTGGAATATCAATATTCTCATATCTATACACAGGTTATTGTGAAGGAAAGCACGTATACATGCAGGCTCGGTAAAGCAAAGTAGTGTATTCATTTTAAGATAATGAATAATTAGGGTTGAGATTGTTTCTACATGTTGATTCTGAAATCTGGGTTTATTACTGTGTTCTGGTTACAGTAATCTCATTGTTCTAATTGAATTTTGGGGTAAGTATATTATTAATGATCTTTATGATGAGTTGTGTTGAAGTTGTGGGATCCAGTGTGAAAATTGATGAAACGTGGTCTGTAGTGATTCTAAGGGTTGAATCCTTCAGTGTGGAAGTAGAAGCTTCCTACTAGTAGAAGCTGGTGTTCTGATCATGGGGTTGGAGCTCCCTTCCAGTAGTGGTTGGTAAACGAGATCAGGGGGTTGTATCTCCCTTCCAGTAGCAGCTGGAGAATGAGAGAAGGTTGCAGCCTTCTGCAGGTAGATGCCTGCGTACTGATATGAGTCTGCATCAGTACAATATTGTAAGTAGTTTTCCATATAATAAATAATGAAGACAAAGACGACAACAACAATGGTTTTCTCTCGAATTGGGTTTCCACCTTAAATCTTGGTGTTCATGTGTGATGTTCTTGTGTGATGATTTATTCTGTTGTTACTACACATATTTACTACTTAACTATATGATGCATAACTGATAAGCTGAGTTAAATATTGTTTCTGAAAGTTTATCTAACAATAAATTTATCTCAGTATACAGAAGTTTCTGTTGGTATATCTGCGTGTATATGCTAGTTGGGTTCATTACATTTGCATATATAATTCAGTAGAGAAAAATTAAAAATTTTCAATGACCTATAAATACTGATTTGCCCCCCCACCCCCCCCCCCCTCCCCTTAGTATTTTTTCCCAACATAAAGATATGTCTCCCTTGTTATGGCCTAAATCTACCTCAGGCTGAGGAAGGCAGAATCTAGGGTAACATCAAACCACACTTAATATAGTGGCCAGCCTTGCCAGATCGGGAGAGGGCTCTCTCCTGGTCAATCTCAGCAAAAAATGATCAGTGAGGCTTGAGATGACTTGAATAAAGGCTTATTTTAGGCTAGGTATATATGTAAAAGAGTTTGATTTAATTTTGAGGGTGTTTGTTGGATCAAATGGAAGGGCAGATTTTGGGTTTGGGGAATGAGGCCTAGTTTTTGCAGAGATCTGAATGGGGCAAGGTAGGTAATTGTTTTGACACTTCAATTTTGAATGAAATGGATAGCTCAGACTGGTGAGGAGTTGAAGAGGGCAAGAAACCTTCAGGAATCCTCTTCAAACAGTTGAAAACATAGAAAATTAAACAAACCCTAGGTAGAGCACTGCAAATTTTAATGAATTCCACCTTTATCCTTGTTTGTTTAACTTAAGAAGAAATAAGAGGGAAAATGATACACATGAAACACCACGAAACTTACATTAACAGACAGAAACACATCATCAAAACAAAGAGCCACATGAATCCCAAGGAGTGCTGCAAACCCTGGTCTATTCCTTTGCCAAACTGCAGAGATGAATGTACAATGATACTCAAAGCAATCCCAAGTGTCCAACCTATGCTAATGACTGAAAAATTACAAGATATAAGCAACCAACAACTCAAACTAGCCTCTAGGGGTCGATCTCACAAGTTTAGGAGCTATTTCAACAAGATCTAAACTGAGAAGTGCAAAATAAGAAGTGGAACAGCTTGCCTCTATAAGATAGGAAACTGATTCATTTAGTTGCAATTCACCTTTTGATGGATGAATCTACCTCCATGAGTAAAAATTTAACAAAATTACATCAATATCCATCAAAATACATCCAATTACATCATGAGTTTAACATTTGGAAGTAAGAAAGTCAAAATGTCAAAAACTAGGCGAAAAATAGAGTTACTGAGTCCAAAATGAGCAAAAATCCCCAATGTGCTGCACCTGATTTCTCTATGTGTCACGCCAGTTTGGAGCTGATTTTGAAGGCCTTACCGGTGTCCACATTTTCTCCAAGTGGGCTTGTTGGAAAGGTCTGCCTGTCTACTTTCCAACACAAGTATAATTTCTTAATTTTTCTTCCATTTTCCCCTCCAAAAAACAGTTCTCCCAACACTGCTTCCCATGTGTCCAAAAAGGGGCAGAAAGGTCATTTTTAGGGTGTTTTTGACCCTTCTAGAAGCCCAAAACCTGTCAAAATCTCTTGGACATAAGTAGGCATGCATAATTTTCCATGAAAAATCCAAATATGTAAGTTTTTCACCAAAAGGAACTCCCAATCATAAGCACGCACCAAGTGGCGCGGCGCATTGGGCAGAAAACTCTGTTTTCTTAAGGCAAAATTTCCAAAATTCATCTCAATGCATAGCGCCTTTTTGCAGGATACTTTTGGAGGTCTTCTCGGTGTCCAAATTGGGCGTGGGATAGCTCTTTGGAAATATTATTGAGTCTAATTTCCAAACCAACTTGAATTTTTCAATTTGGAGTTCATTTGCCTTGTCAAAAATCAAATCTCCCAAGATTGGTCAAAATGTGCAAAATGAGGCTGCCTCAAGGCAGAGTGCTGTTGCAGTCAACTTTTGAATGTCTTCCTCAACTCCCAGTTGAGATCATGATATCTCATTGGAAATGTATTTGTGTCTAGTTATCATTTGACTCATCAAGCAAGTCATTTGGCCAACCAAGATAGGAGAAAGCTTGATTTTCTTAAGGTCACTTCAGAGGTGCATCAATTCTCCTGAGGCAATTGTATTTTTGACATTTCTCTAAAACCACGACACTTGTGTAAAGAATGAAGGAGGTTTTTCTTCCTTGGCCTATTTTGGAAAAAAACCTCTCTCCATTTTCCCAAATTCATCTTTTATGGCTCAGAAACATCATTGGAGTAAAACCTATCCTGATGTGTGGAACAAGGAATTTGTAAAAATGAAGTAAAATGAAGGGGATAAGGGGCTTCTAAATTCTTGAGAAAATTTTTGGAAGTCGGGAGGGATGTTAGGAAGCAAGGTAAAGTTTAATTTCAAATATTGAGTGAGGGGAAGGGGTCCAAAAGGGTAAAACACAGGCCTAGCCTAGAAAATTGCCAAGTTGTAGCAAGAAACTAGGGTTTGAGTGAAAATGAGGAATTTGGTGGATCTCAGTGATTGGAAGTGTTTAATAAGGTACATTAAGGATAGGGGAAGGTGTATGAATATCAGGATACAAGTTTTTCTGATGATTTGACCATCCAAGAGAAATTACCTCCAAAACCCTAGGAGAGGGAAATGAACCTTACCTAGGCACAACTGAAGCATGAACAAGGTGTAAAATGACCCAGTGGAACTTGACATGATGATGAAAACCCTCTGAATGATGGTACACTCAGCTGAATGGTGACATGGACCGACATTTGGACAACTTTGAAAGGAGTGAAAACAAACCCTAGACCTAATACCTAGTGACCAAATTTTAGTTGAAGACTCACTGAAATGACAAAATTTGACCTTGACACCATAAAATAACTTTGTAAGAGCATGTTTGATCACTGGGGGAAGGCTGCAAACACTGAAACTAACATTGGCTCCAATGGGGATGGTAGCTCCTTGGAGGTGCCAAGAACTACAGATTTCTGGGAAAGCAGGCAGTGCCTTCATCCATTGGGCTATGGAGTCAATAACTTCGACAAACCAAAACCAGAATTTTGACTCAATTTCAAGACTGAAATATGACTCAAGAATAACTCAAACAAACCAAACCAAAACTGAAATCAAACTTCAGCTTTATAGCCTTCACCCCGGGCCCCAAACTGAAAGAATGATGACAGCACACACTTGCTCTGAAACTATGTTGAAAATGACTAAAACAAAAATGACTCAAGACCTACTTAACTGAAATTACTACTTAAAAAGCTTTTTAAATGGCAGCATTCCATCGAGATTTGAGGGCTTCAAATCATAATGACAACCAACTGCCTATTGATGAAATATGTACAATCATGTGTAGTGAGCTTTCCAATGTAACCAATCCAGCAAATGACTACATACCAAAATTCTGCTCTCACTTTTCTCAAGCAGGTAGAATGATGTACATGTACGCAACTCACAATAACCACTGAAAACAAGGCTTATGATAATGAACCAGGGAACATTTATCTTTTCTTATGCTTGCAAAATAATGCCGAAGGGATCTTGAAAATCCTGAAGCACTACTTGATCTTGAGATCCAGCAACAAAAATACAACTACTCGCTTCATTCTGATCTGAAAGAACAATTGATTGCCGAGTGATAGGAAGGCACAGAGAGGTATAAGCTTCTTCCATCTGAGTGTTAGCTGTAAGTTCCTTGACCATGAGAAATTCTGGCATATTGTCTCTCTCAAGCTCATATTCCTCAACTTCATGGTCTAGGTCATTCTTAAATAGAAAACAATCTTCAAGATTATCAAACATGACAACCTTATCATCTTCATGAAAGAAAATATTATCTGTTTGCTGATCTAAAAAGCTAATTACAAGACCGTCATCATTTTCAAAAGAGGAAGAAGTTTCATCAACACTTTCCTGACCATGTGGGCACTGCAAATCTTCTTTAGCTTGGGCTATAACATGACCTTTCAGGATTTGATCTATCTCATCTTCAGACAAAGGAGATAATGCTTTTTTTTTTATTTTTCTCAAACAGTGATTGTCTTCATGAAATAACATTTTAAAACATGAAAAACCTGAATGACAGTCCTTAATTCCCTGATCTTCTGAAATTTGAAAATATTGTTGATCATCTTCATATGACATTGGCAATCAAATTATCATTTATCACTGAGTTATTGAAAGAAGATTTTTCACTTACTTGAACAAAGATCTCATCTTGTTTTTCATGAACTGACTGGATTAGCTCCTCATGAAGGCTTTTTTCTAATGAAATGAGAACATTTGGATCAATAACTCTGTCTTCTTCATTCCATATGATCTCAACAGCAGAGTTCTCCTTCATGGGATTCAGCACAAGGTATTCTTGATCATCACAATCTGAATCTAGATTTGAAATAGCTGACTTGACTTTATCACATTCTGAAATTGAAACTTGACTTTCCTGCATATTGTCTCCTTCTATGGACATATCTGAAACAAAACCTTATCTTTCATCATTTTCCATTGTATTAAGATCTTGATCCTACTGCAAAGTTTCCTGAGCATCTTGATGAGTATCTTCTAAGTTCTCTTTATGGCGCTGAAATGGATTTTCGTACAGAGCCTCCATGATCTCATCGTCCATGAAGTCATCATCTTCATAAACATTTTCAATATTTTCAATAAAAATATGAACATGGCTACAACTGTTCTGAACTAAAGTTAAGGATGGATAAGATTCTTTACACCTTTCAAAGAATATGATATGAAAATCCTTTAAACAATAAATACAAGCAAGCGGCAAAATTTCATACCAAGATCGGGCTTCACCTTCCAGAGTGGCCATGAATATCTTCATCAAGCAATCTTTAGGAAAATCAACCTTCAACCTGCGAATATGTATGTGAAATCTAACCAGATGTAAAGCAGCATCCTTCCTATCATCATCTTTAAACGTAGGAAAATTCCTTTGCCAATCTACCTTAGGAATTTTATTTGGAAAACCTGGAGTATGATCTCAGCTCATGGGAGCATACCTTCGATCCAGCGAAACCATTTTGATAACAATGAATTCACCAAGAAATTCCTCAAGCTACTGATTCTTGAGGAGTAGAATCGCGATAAAATTCTGAAACTTGGGATTATTCAACACTGGAGTCGCCAAGTGAATGATTTCAGCCTTGCGGTGTTTGATCATTGTCCACCATCGACAATCAGATCTGAACTTGATTACATGTTACTGAGGAAACCAGATGTTCAGTTCATAAACTAGACCGGAGATTGACTGAAGCAGCATTCATCTACTTTCGCTAATGCAAAACAAGAGCGTTTCGAAGGATACCTGGCTAACTTCAGGCTCCGTCTGTAGTTTATAAAACAAATAACACTAACAAGCAAACAATCATCCCTAGCATGGTCACCACTATGTTATTGGCCTAAATCCACCTCAGGCTGAGGAAGGCAGAATCTAGGGTAACATCAAACCACGCTTAATCTGGTAGCTAGCCCTACCAGATCGGGAGAGGGCTCTCCCCTGGTCAATCTCAGCAAAAAATGATCAGTGAGGCTTGAGATGACTTGAATAAAGGTTGATTTTAGGCTAGGTATATATGTAAAAGAGTTTGATTTAATTTTGAGGGTGTTTATTGGATCAAAGGGAAGGGCAGATTTTGGGTCTCGGGAATGAGGCCTAGTTTTTGCAGAGATCTGAATGGGGCAAGGTAAACAATTTTTTTGACAGTTCAATTTTGAATGAAATGGATAGCTCAGACCGGTGAGGAGATGAAGAGGGAAAGAAACCTTCAGGAATCCTCTTCAAATATTTGAAAAAATAGAAAATTAAAAAAACCCTAGGTAGAGCACTGCAAATTTTAATGAATTCCACCTTTATCCTTGTTTGTTTAACTTAAGAAGAAATAAGAGGGAAAATGATACACATGAAACACCAGTAAACTTAAATTAACAGATAGAAACACATCATCAAAATAAAGAGCCACATGAATCCCAAGGAGTGCTGCAAACCCTGGTCTATTCCTTTGCCAAACTGCAGAGATGAATGTACAATGATGCTCAAAGCAATCCCAAGTGTCCAACCTATGCTAATGACTGAAAAATTACAAGATATAAGCAACCAACAACTCATCCTAGCCTCTAGGGGTTGAGCTCACAATTTTAGGAGCTGTTTCAACAAGATCTAAATTGAGAAGTGGAAAATAGGCAGTGGAACAGCTTGCCTCTATAAGATAGGAAACTGATTCATTCAGTTGCAATTCACCTTTTGATGGATGAATCTACCTCCATGAGTAAAAATTTAACAAAATTACATCAAGATCCATCAAACTACATCCAATTACATCATGAGTTTAACATTTGGAAGTAAGAAAGTCAAAATGTCAAAAAATAGGCGAAAAATAGAGTTACTGAGTCTAAAAAGAGCAAAAATCCCCAATGCGTCGTGCCTGATTTCTCTATGCGTCTCGCCAGTTTGGAGCTGATTTTGAAGGCCTTCCCGGTGTCCAAATTTTCTCCAAGTGGTCTTGTTTGAAAGGTATACCTATCTACTTTCCAACACAAGTGGAATTTCTGAATTTGGCTTCCATTGTCCCCTCCAAAAATGAGATCTCCCAACACTGCTTCTTGTGTGTCCAAAAAGGGGCAGAAAGGTCATTTTTAGGGTGTTTTTGACCCTTCTAGAAGCCCAAAACCTGTCAAAATATCTTGGCCATAAGTAGGCATGCATAATTTTCCATGAAAAATCCAAAAATGTAAATTTTTCACCAAGAGGAGCTCCCAATCATAAGCGCGCGCCAAGTGGCGCGGCGCATTGGGCAGAAAGCTCTGTTTTGTTAAGGCAAAATTTCCAAAATTCATCTCAATGCATAGCGCCTTTTTGCAGGAAACTTTTGGAGGTCTTCCTGATGTCCAAATTGGGCGCGGGATAGCTCGTTGGAAATTTTATTGAGTCTAATTTCCAACCCAACTTGAATTTTTCAATTTGGAGCTCATTTGCCTTGTCAAAAATCAAATCTCCCAAGACTGGTCAAAATGTGCAAAATGAGGCTGCCTCAAGGTAGAGTGCTGTTGCAGTCAACTTTTTAAGGTCTTACTCAGCTCCAAATTGAGCTCATGATAGCTCATTGGAAATCTCTTTGTGTCTAGTTATCATTTGGCTCATCAAGTAAGTCATTTGGCCAACAAAGATAGGAGAAAGCTTGATTTTCCCAAGGTCACTTCAGAGGTGCATCATATTTTACATTTCTATAAAACCATGACACCTGTGTAAAAAGTGAAGGATTTTTTTCTTCCTTGGCCTATTTTTGACAAAAACCTCTCTCATTTTTCCCAAATTCATATTTTATTGCTCAGAAACATCATTGGAGTAAAACATATCCCAATGTGTGGAACAAGGAATTTGTCGAAATGAAGTGAAATGAAGGGCATAAGGGGCTTCTAAATTCTTGAGAAAATTTTGGGAAGTAGGGAGGGATGTGGAATTTCAAAGATTTAGTGAGGGGAAGGGGTCCAAAAGGGCAAAAAACAGGCCTAGCCTAGAAAATTGCCAAGTTGTAGCAAGAAACTAGGGTTTGTACGAAAATGAGGAATTTGGGGGATCTCAGTTATGGGAAGTGTTTAATAAGGTACATTAAGGATAGGTGAAGGTGTATGAATATCAGGATACAATTTTTTTGATGATTTGACCATCCAAGAGAAATTACCTCCAAAACCCTAGGAGAGGGAAATGAACCTTACCTAGGCACAACTAAAGCATGAACAAGGTGTAAAATGACCCAGTGGAACTTGACATGATGATGAAAACCCTCTAAATGATGGTACACTCAGCTGAATGGTGACATGGACCGACATTTGGATAACTTTTAAAGGAGTGAAAACAAACCCTAGACCTAATACCTAGTGACCAAATTTTACTTGAAGACTCACTGAAATGACAAAATTTGACCTTGACACCTTAAAATCACTTTGTAAGAGCATGTTTTATCACTGGGGGAAGGCTGCAAAGACTGACACTAACATCCCCAACATGGGTGGAACTGCAACTCTCATTAGTATTAATTATTGACAAGAAATTCTTTCATGATGAAATTTTGGTCTTTAAGGCTACATTTATCCTCGACAGACTCCTTGCTATGTCTTTCACCATTGAAGCCGCTTGAATAATATAAACCTAATATATCTTGGTACGAATGAGGTATTTTTTATAATAATGAGACTCCTCACAACCCCAACACTATAGCAGATGTTTCTGGGATGAACACCATAGCGGATGTTTCTGAGACGAACTAGGTTCTGGCCTACTCAAAGATTCTATTTGCTTGACCTCATTTTGAAATCTGGGCCTTTGCTATTTTTTCCTTGAATATTTACTTTGTTGTCCCTTATGTCCATTTTTTGTGTTGAAATTATTTTTGCCTTTGGGATTCTGAAAATTTCTGGGTTGTTAAACTTTCTCCCTTTTGCTTCAATTGTTGGTATAAAATGTGAGCCTTTCAGACAGATATATCCATTGTTTTGGGGTTAACAAACTCCGGTCTCTCCTTCTAAACATCAGTAGGCTACTGATAAAGCGTTGTACTTTGGAATTTTCTTCCTAAATATGTTGTACGTACCACAACAAGGAAGTAAATTTGGTTACATATTCATCCATAGTTAATTGGCCTAATCTCAGGTCATCGAACTTCTTTTCTTTTTCGTCATAAAATACTTCTATAAGATACTTATCTTTAAAATAGCTCTGAATGTTATCCCACATTTTATCCCACTCTTCGACTTTAAATATTGTCTTAATCTCCTCCCACAAAAGGGTCACCTTGCCTTGCAACTGATAAATCACCAACCTAGATTTCAGATTATTTTCATAATCGTAAATCTAAAAATACTTATTCATATTAATTAGGCAGGCCTCTGCTGATTCCTCTGCTTTTCCATCAAATGTTGGAGGTTTAATTTTTTTGAATTCTCCCTGCAACTATGTTTTATGTCTCTTAGGCCCTCTTCCTATTGTTCCATTATCAAAGTATTCTCCATTATCATTTTGTCTTCCCTCTAACTCATAATTATTTTCTCTATGTTTTTACATATCAAATATGTTTCCATTCTCAAGGCTGATATTTGTGTTCCTATTCTTTTATCGATCATAGATACTTTTCATAATTCGGTCTTGCTCTTGCCTCAATTTTTCGTTATCATCCCTCAAAATTACCATCTCTTCTCACAATTGTTGTGTTGTTTCCAACATGAGGGTATTGAAATTTTGAGATTCCTCCCCAAGTGTACCCACATTTCTGGGTTTGCAGGTCTAGGATTAACTCCTATGAAAGGTGTAGCACCTATCCCACCCGTCAATATTGTTGGTGGTGTGAAACCACCTCCTCTCAACATCCATATTCTCTCTTTCTCACTTTCTATGTGCACATTCACACTCTTTATTAACTCGTAGTTTACCAATAAGCGTTGGTGTTGTAATTGGGCTCTAATACCAAAAATAAAATAAAATAAATTACTCATGGTAGTTTCGGTCCAAATCTTTTACACTAAAACAAGACCCTTAGAGTAAGCATATAATCCTAAATAAGACAAAGCCTGGCAAAATTAGAAAAGAACTTGAATAACAACATTATAATTGAAGCTATCCATCAAATATAATTCAAACTGAAATGGTTTAACATTACATTACTCTTCTACCTAGGTTGGAAACCCAAAGATATGAATGTCAAATCATTTTAATGGTATACAACATTGTTTTAATTCATTACATTATCAAACTAGCATTAAATATTAGCATTGTTTGGAAATCTTCGGTTATGTGTTGTTCCCTCTATTTATTCCTTAGCATTGTTTGGAAATCTTCGGTTATGTGTTGTTCCCACTATTTATTCCTTTGCACACAAATTTTTCTGTACATTGACACCTCGGGTTCCCCCAAACCCTAGATGTACTATGTTGGTACCTTCAACTTCTTTGATCATGCTAGCTCTAGGTCTGATGGTTCTGCTCATTACGGTAGCTTTTCGTGAAACTATGGCCTGTGCTCAGTCGGGCGAACCCTCACTTGGCACACTAAAACTTTGGTGGAGTGCTCTTCAACTTCCTTCATGAAATCACCTTTGTGTCAGCCACGAGCTCTCACCTTGCTAGTTTTGGTGGCAACATTCATGGGTTGTCTGTCTGTTGACTTCTTTAATCTAACCCATCCGTCAACTTGTGGTTTAGATTTTCATAATACTGAGTCTGTTTTCTGGCTGGTGCAGTAGAACAAAGTTCGTTACGACTCCCGTAGCCCTGTATTAATGTTTATCAGTCACATAAAAAACAGTTATCAGTATTTTGTTTTTAACCATCGTTTCATCCATGTGTTGGCTTCTTCCAGTTTAACAAAGTTGTCGACTGATTCCCGTATAATCCTCTACATATCAAGAAGATTACACAATAATACAAATGATTTTCATTTTCATGAAAGTTATAGTATTCATACATTTGTTTTTCATACCAAAAAAGTTTAACAATCATGTGCATAATTTCAACAAGCGTATTTAATAGTCATGTGCATTTTCTGCATATCCTAAAAGGGCAAATTCATGAGTTTTTTTTAAAATACAACACATCATAAAAGGTTTTGTATAGTCATGCTTATTCATGTATCTGTTTTACACATAACATAACATATAAATGTACTATGAATCTTATCTGTGTCATTTTATTCTTGTAATAAAGCATTCAATGAGACTAATATTTAATAAATTAACCTCTCCCTTCAAGAATTTATAACAAGAAAATGTATTGTGACAAAATTTTCCCAGTAAACTACTTATCTTTTTCAATTGTTCAGAAATTCTAATGGAAAAAGGCCACACGAACCAGACTTTGGATTGGCTATTACCTCCAATCTCCCTCCGTGGTAGTCCATCTTCATTCCATAAACATAGACAATAAATATTTTTCCAAGGTTCTCAGACATCCGGACTCCTAGTCCAGTCTAGAACTCCTCACCTCTATTAGGATTTAGGCTACCACCGATTTTCCAATCAGCTCAGGAACTCCTACACAACATATATTCTAACATATTCTTCTCTCTTTCTTCAGGTACCTCTGGGCTCCCCCTTTGGTCCTTTCAGATGGAGATTTACCTCTAGAGAGAAAATAAAGACTTGGCAACTCTCTATAACTGAGTGTCGATTACCCACTGTATCCATGGACTTTTCAAAAATCTTCTAAACTTTATTAAGACACACATGTTATCCATGCATAATTAAAACTTAAATAAATTTAAGTATCACGAGTTCATCTAAACTTTTACAGGTTCATAGTTACTGAACATAAGAAAGTAAAAGTAAAAAGGTAAAGTAAAAGTAAAGTAAAAACGATAACCACAAGTATAAATCTTAAATAGTTTATTTAAATGTTTTATTGAAATAACATCTTGCTTATATAGTTTTTTACTTTTAATTATTTTAAAAAATATTTATTTTTTCTATTTTGAATAGACAAACAAATTTACACATTCTCTCATATTGAGTTATAAAATAAGACTCTCAAGTTCAATAAAAGTTAATAATTTTAATAAATTCTTAAAATGAAAGTATTTAATTAAACATAATTGAAACATAATTAAATAAAAAATGTATTTTTTAAATTACTAATTTGTTTAAATTGTATACTTTATATAATATATATCTTAAAAAATTTCATAATATTAAATTTATTTATGTATTTAATATTATAATTTAAATAATAAATAAGTGCAATACTCAAAAAAATTTATATTTCAAAAAATTATATTTCGAGATGGTAAAAAAAACATAAAACAATTACCCACCTTCTTTCTCTATATATAAATAAATGATATAAAAGAAATTGAGACCTAAAAACATCTCAAAACCCAATCCCAATCATAAGGTATCAATTTTTTTTTTTAAGCATCTATGGTTTTATGAGACGTAAGAACCATCTACGTGACTAAGTTTAAAGGGATTTGCATTTGAAACATCTTCATAGCTTTTAGACTATAGATTGAAGAATATGTCAATATCTTAGTATTACACTAATTTAAAAATGAACACATTTCTTTAAAGTTTGTGTTCAAATTTCGTTACTAATTATATTTCGTTCCTAATTATATTGATAGGTAGGTATGTCTTGGAAAAGGGTTTTTAAAATTTTAATTATCAAATATAATTTAATTAGGTTAAATTTATTTTAATTTTAGATTTATTTAGTTTTTGAGAAATTAAGTTTATCAAAGTGTAAATACTTTTTCCAATGCAAAATTTAAAGAAAATTTTACACTCAATTTATTTATATATATATGTTTCTACTTGTTTTTGAGATTAAACAAATTAAACATGTAAACTTTTTCTATGTTCATAAAACCATTAAAAAAGATAGTTGTTCAAAAAAAACATAAAAATGCTGAAGAAGAAACATAAAAAAATTCTCAATAAAGAGATTAAAAAAACATGGATTTGTTGTTTGTGTAAATATCAAAACTGCTGAAGAAAACGTCAACATATTACCATATGATATCATGTAAAATAGAAAGTTAACCCAGAGAAAGTTGACCAAGAGAAGTTGCATGGTCCAAAATATTTAAATAGTATGTGCTTATTGTCCCAAAACAAATAGGCCTTTGGGTCGTGGTAGATAGTGAAACCGTGAATGCCTTTTGTGTGTTGCTTTACTTCCCATGTTCCAACTATTATATGTAAACAACTTAGCCAACTGGTTATATATATATATATATATATATATATATATATATATATATATATATATATATTAGTGATTATTCATCTTAATTAATCTGTTTAAACTGTATTTAAATAGCATGTGCTTATTGTCCCAAAACAAATAGGCCTCCGGGTCGCAGGTAGATAGTGAAACTGTGAATGCCTTTTGTGTGTTGCTTTACTTCCCATGTTCCAACTTTTTTTTTTTTTTTAAATATAGTAGGGCCTCACTTTTTCTATTTATATTTGCAAGCAGGTTACAAAATATAAAATCAGTTTGTGGCCTCAACCTACCCGAAGGAAACCAGGTCTGTTGGCCATCTTAGTGCATGAAAAGCATACCAAAATTGAAAAAGTTTCATCCTTCTGTAACCTACATGAGCTAGCTGCTCTAAAACATACTTATCTACATTCAGATAATAGAAAATAAGTTCATTCAAAATTGTTGGTTGCATAAAACAACTGTATTAAGGAGACCATTAGCCTTCAGAAGACGAAACTGGAGCTGGGTCCTTTACAGTGGACCCTGGCATGTCCACTTGCTGGAGCTGCTGGAGCTGTTTTTCCATTCTGCCTACCCTGTCATCAAGTCTCGCCATATGGTCCGCTGCCTAGTACTGGGTAATCTTAATGTGATATAGTTGGTTTTGCATATCCTGTAGCATATCTATAATGCGGGGTTCTGACTTTGTTTAATCACTCTGAGCTTTGCCAAGGGGGAAACTCTGCATGGCTTTTGCAATGAGGCATTTAACTATCCAGTAGGTGTGGATAGTCTGATGGAACAACGTGAGACAACCTCGAGTGTTTCCAGGGTCAATAATGAAGTCTAGAATTTCTTTTTCTGCTTCATTGTCTTCAGGTTCTGTTTGAATGTCTCTTTCCCATCCCTGAATTTCCTGGCGGACTGTGGAAGAATTCCCCCGGACGTAGGTGGCAGCTAGATTTTCTAGAATCTCTTGATTGGATTTTCTACCTCTTTTTTTGGGCATAGGCTCAACCTAGATTGGTTGTTTCCCTTTGGTAGGCTAGGAATGTGAACGACGCTTCCCCATTGTGGGCAGGATCCTAAACACCAACAAAAACAGACAGCAAGAAACAGTGAGTGCATGAAACTCTTCATAAGACCGGTTTGTTTTAATTCCCTGTGTGGCTAAGGTGTTGCTGCGCGTCCCATTCATAACAGTTAACCAGACACAGATTTGGGGGCTAAACTTAAAGGTCGTTTGACTACCAAAGAGACTAGTTGCCGTGGCCCCTGTTGCCCAAATAAAGAAACAGAAACTATGACCATCATTCATCTGAAGAAAATGGATCATTGTTAACTGCTCGCAAGGTAAGGTGGTATAACTCTTAGGGTGAATAGTAACAGGGGTGTGAGCAGGGAAAGGGCGCATTTGCGAGTTACCCTTACTATAATTCTCTCCCAACCGACACCTAATAAACTGGGAACAAACTTAACTTTGCTTAACCCATTGGGAACAAAAATTCCACCCTATACTTTTCTTACAACTGGGGATGGTCGAGCCTCCCTGCCTTCCCGACAATTTCCTGGCCTTTCCCTCAAGGTCCCCCCCCCCCCACCAACTGGAATGAGCAGGGCATGATATTATTAAATCTGTTTCGAGACCAGAAAATTTTACAAATGACAAACAAATTAGATGGGTCACAGAAGCAAGGTTCAATCCGCTTCAGAATTGGTGTATGAGAGCTAAAGACATTTACAAAAATCACATTCACCATAGTATACAATCTACAACGCAAAACCAGAGCAGCTGCAATCATGAGCGATAGAATGAAGCTGTATACATACCCCCACCTGGTCGAAAAGTTGATTAAGCAGACATTGCCCAGCTTCCTCCTCTGCTTCCTCCAGGCGCAAACATGCAAAGAGTAATGCAGAAATGTGTGAAGGGAGGGAGGAAGCAAACTTACCATATCCAAACCTTTCCATCCGCTGCCTGAAAAAATAGGCTGTCTGACATGCAAAATCATTAAAGATCGCTCGCTCACTTCGTGCCTTGAGTTGTGATTCCAATGCACCATTATTAATCTTGGTTGCTTGGATGCCCACTCAGCCGCCATCTATCCATGATTATTACTTTGATCTGCCAGGTGTTCACCCCGATCGGGGGGTTGAAGGTCTTTGTTTACAATCAGTTGGAGGGGGTGGAATTCCACTTCCCAATTTGCATCAGTGGGCCGTGCATCTATTGAACGATCAAGCTGCTTACATCCCAAATTTTTTAGATGGTCTGCAGCTGCATTACCCTTTCGCCGAATATGGTTTGGAATTAGGTATTGTATTCGTTTCATCAGGTGGCTTACTTCTAGGATGAGGGCAGTTGTTCACCAACTATGCGATATTTTCTCCCAGGGTGTTCCTTGCTGCAGATTTCGAAGGACTCCTATGACCATTGCTGAGTCTCCTTCTACTATGATTTGCTGATAATTTTCTCTGATTGCAATGCGAATGCCTTGTTTCATCGCTATCAGTTCTGCTTCATTGTTGGTGGCATAGCCCAGGTCTAAGGCATAAAATCTGCATACTGCCCCATGAGAGTTACGAAAGATCCCTCCTGCCCCTGCTTGTCCTGGATTCCCTTTGGAGGCCCCGTCATAATTCAGTTTGATGAAACCTGCTTGAGGGGGGCGTCCAGTTGTCTTCAATGGTCTCACTCGGTGGTCTGTACTTCCACAAAATTTTATACAACATCTGTGGTTTGAGATTGAGATGTTCTAAAATTTGGGATTCAAAGCCCACTGTTTTCCAGTCCTCATCTGTCCAGCTTTCGCTAAGAATAGTTTCTCGAATATTGTCAATAGAACGCTGCCAAATGTGGTGCAATGGTTGTTTTGTGTCTTGGAAGATCCTGCTGTTCCTTTCTTTCCATATGTTCCAGAGGAGGAATCCGAAAGAGAGGGTCCATGCTCTGTTAATCACTTGGCAATGAAACCTTCCTTTTCGCCACCTACAGATTGTTTCCATGATGCTTCCATTGTCTTTGTCTGTTTGCCTAAACAAATGTTCCAAATTCCTCCACAACTGTTCCACCTTTGTACAAGAGTTGAGAAGATGTTTTGTCATTTCCCTCTCTGCTTGACATAGTGAGCACCGAGAGGGTCCTGACATTCCCCGTTTCTAAAGATTTTCCCAGGTCAGAATCCTGTTATGGCTAACCAACCATAAAAAATATTCCACCTTCGGCCAATGTTTCAATGCCCAAATTTTCCTCCATAGAGGGCGAATAACGTAATGCGCTTGTTTGGATTGGATGTAGTAACCTTCTTTGATTGTAAATTTCCCTTTAGTCAGATATCCCCATCTAAGTATGTCTGGTCCTGAAGCTTGTCTAATTTTTCTGGTTTTAAGTTCTTTGGCTAGGTTGTCCCATTGTAGCGTATCTGGAGCTGTCGGCCAATATGTTTTTTCTTTCCATTTCTGCCACTGGTCATTATTATTTTGACACCAATAGTGTTGTAGAAGTCTATTATTGGGAGTATTTGTATATAAAAGGATTTCGCCCAAGTCAAGTCGACTAAATAGTTTCTCCCGCTGTCGCCAAGAGTCCTCCCAAAAAAGTGTTGTGCCTCCTTCCTTTACCTCCCAAAAACTGTGTGACCGGATTAAATAGCGATTTGTTGCTGCCAAGTTCCAGATTGAGGAGCCTCGTGGAATCATATTTGTTTTTAATCGGCCTGTGATTGTTCATGGCATGTCATATTTAGTTATCCATATATTCTTCCAGAGGTCTGGGCCTCCTTGCGTCCAGCGCCACCAGAGTTTCACTCCCATTACATTGTTCAAGATTGATGGATCCCGTAGACCTAGTCCTCCTGCCGCCTTTGGTTTAAGGAGCTTGTCCCAGGAGAGAAGAGCCTATTTCCTGTTTTCTTGGGCACCCTGCCATAGAAATTTTTTGAACTGACTTACTAGTTGAGAACAAATCCATTTTGGGCATGCTCTTGCAGGTAGCTGATATATTGGTAAAGCTTGCAGCACCGATTTAACCAAGATGAGGCATCCTGGAGCGTTCAACACTCTAAACGCCCAATTCTGTATCCTTTTAGTCACTCTGCTGAGGGTGTATTTCCAGTCTGCTATCCGAGCTGGGCCGAGATTTAAATTCATGCCAAGGTATTTCATGGGGAAGGAGCCTCTCTGCAACCCCAAATTCCTTGCCAGGAAATTTTGCGTCGCTAGAGGACAGTTAAAAAAATAGACATTAGACTTTCCATTATTGATTTGAGTACCTGAAGCAGCCATAAAGGTATCTAAAATTTTTAGGATAGCTTTACATTCCTTCAGCGTCGCCATGCAGAACAGTAGAATATCGTCTACAAATTGCTAGTGGGTCAATGGAAGGTGAGGTCCCCACAATTTTAATCCTTGCAGTTTACCTTCAGCTAGATGCGCTTTAATGAGTCTTCCAAGTCCTTCTGCAGCTATAATGAATAGAAATGGGGATAAGGGATCCCCTTGCCGGAACCCACGAGAACTAGTGAACGGTGCTGATGGGCTACCATTCAATAGGATGGAGAAGTGTGAGGATGAGATGAATGAGTGTAACCATTGTAGCCAGCGGTCATCGAAACCAAAGGCGTGCATTACTTCTATCAGATACTGCCAGCTTATTCGATCATACGCTTTGGATAGGTCTAGCTTTATTAACAGGCATTTTCTTTTGTTCTTTTTTAATGAGTGGATTGCTTCCTGGGCAACTACTATTCCATCCAGTATTTGTCTACCCTTGACAAATCTTGTCTGTTCCGGGGAGATTAGATTAGGGAGCAACGGTTTGAGGCGATTTACCATATAGTGGAAATAATTTTGTAAATAACATTACACAAAGCAATCGGTCTGAAGCCTTCTGGAGTATCTACATTTTTCTGCTTGGGAATTAGAGTTAGGAACGTGGCATTCAACGCTGGGTATACCATATTCAACCTTCGGGATTCTTCCACCACCTCTAGGATGTCCGGGCCCATGACGAGCCACGCCGCCTTAAAGAATTCACTTGTGAACCCGTCTGGCCCCAGGGCTTTGTTCTTGGGCAAATTTAGGACAACCTCTTCTACCTCTTGTAGCTTGATTTCTCGAAGTAAAGCAAGTGTCTGATCTCGGGTGATCACTTTGGGATATGGGTGGTGATCTTTTCAATTTCTGCCTGGCGATTTGGGAGAGGTTCCGTAAGCATATCTCTGAAGTGATTGACCAGCTCCCCTTCTATATCCGCATGTTTAACTATCCGCTCCCCATTTTTTGTTTTTAGAGAAAAAATTCTATTGTGTTGGCGTCTCTGTAACATGGCTTTGTGGAAAAACTTGGTGTTGTGATCTCCTTCTTTGAGCCAATTGATCCGAGACTTTTGTTTCCACAGAATCTCCTCTTGCTTGCGTCTCTCTTCTTGTTGACTTAGAGTGTGACCTTCCTCCATAGCTAGCTCAGGTGTCCTCCCTTGGAGGATTATTTGTCGATGTATTTCTTTCATTTTAGCATTCAGTTGAATTTGCTTTTGATGTATATTTCCAAATTCAAGACAGTTCCATATCTTGATTTCCTCTTTTAATTGCTTTAACCGGAGTTGGAATGAATGCATTTTGTTTCGTCCCCTGATTTGGATTGCATTCCACCAACTTTCAACTTTATCCATAAACCCCGGATCTCTTAACCAGAAGAGTTCAAACCTGAAAGGGCGGTTTTGAGGGCTAGCCTTGACATCAACTTCCAATCGGATTGGCCAGTGATCGGATCCCAAGGTTGGAAGTATTGTAGCTTCATAGTAGATATCTTGACTCACAAAAGCCTCTGAAGCTAGGAAGAGGTCCAGCCGAGAGGAAACCTGAAATCGTTGCCCTCTTCAGTTATTCCAGGTGAACTTGCCATTGACCGTGGGGATATCTACTAGCCTCAGATCCGTTATCATATCTCTGAATAGCGACATATCCGGGTCTTCCCTTCGTAGTCCTCCTTTCTTTTCCGACAGGTTCAAAATCATATTGAAATCTCCACCTAAAAGCCAATACTTTTCCTGATGCAATGTACTTAGTCTGCGTATGCTTTGAAGAAACTCTGCTCGCTCTCCTGGAATTGGAGGTCCATATACTGTCGAGATGAGAATCCTTTCCTCTGATCCTATTTGTCTGAAGGTAGCTGTTAAGATTCTAGGTAAGCCAATCCATCCTTCTGCAATGATTTCAGCTTCATTCCAGAGTATTGCTATGCCCCCTGAGGTTCCCACTGAGTCTATGGCCATAACCTCATATTGCATTTTGAAAGAATGTATTATTGCTTGAAGTTTCTACCCAGAAAATTTTGTTTCTTGTACGAGCATGACCTGTGGTTTTTCCACCCTCAGTCTGTCCTTTAGATTCCTCTGCTTGCCCTTACTATTGAGACCTCTAATATTCCAGGAGAGCACTTTCATTAGGCGTTTTTAGGTATTTGTTGAAATGCCGTTGTTAACAGTATTATCTTTCCAGTATTTATCAGCATTTCGCCTACTAACTGTATTGATTCCTGTAAGTTTCGTCTTCCTCGTTTTTTAGATGGTTTTGGTGGGGGAATGGTCTTCTTGCTGGCTTCTTGTCCTCTTTCTTGGCTTTCTTTCTTAGCTTGTGCTGTAAGATAATTTTCAAAGGTCTCTTTGTATAATTTCTTTTGATCTGCTGGGATGAAACGATCATCAAGGTTCCTCCATTCAAACAATAGACGTTTCAATAGTTTCTCTTCAGCACTCAACTCTTCCTTTGATTTCTCTACCTCCATTGGGGTAAGTTCTGGTGCTACACTTTCTTCTGTTGTTTCCATTTCCTGCCCTGATTTCCGCTTTGCCGATTGGGGTTTCTGGGTCGATACTACAGAACCTTCTGCTTTGCCTTCATCTGCGATTTCCAGAACTATCGATTCTCCTTCCTCCTATAAAACCTCATACCTATTTTCAGTTATTGTGGAGCCAAGCGTATTTTGTTTTGTTGCTGGACCTAGGCTGTTGTTCCCTGTACGGGGGGTTCTTTTCCGCGAAGTGACTGGTATAAAGCCATCCTCCATTTGTCGGGGTTGCTCCTCTGTTCCATTCGCGCGGGGAGGTTGTTGCTCGGCTCCGTTTAAAGGGAAAGATTTGTACAGATTTAAATATTCATGGCATCTGCGGCAACGAAAAGGAATGTGCTCATAATCTAGAAGCTGGAGCCAAACTTTACCTTCATATTCCAGTTTTATCATCTCTGGAAAGGGTTCAGAGATATTCATGTAGACGCAGATTCTAGCAAAAGATGTGTAGCATCCACGAGCTGTGGAATCTGCTATTTTCACAAAAATTCCTAATGAATTTCCTATACCTTCCAAAATTTCAGGGTCCCAAAAATCTATGGGAAGCCCAAATAGTCGTACCCAAACTGGAGCTGCTAGAAATTGCTCTTGTTCAGGGTTATAACATTCCTCCCATTGTCTGAGAAAGAGCCCAGCATTGCTATAAAAAATAGGGCCCTCCCTCAAAAATGCGTTCTTTATCAAGTAAATTAGAAAAGATTACTGTAAAAAAACCTTTGGCCCCAAATTTCAGATCAATGTGACCCTTGGGCTGCCATTTTAATTGAATCCATTTTAACAAGTCCTTTTCTGAAGGCCAAATACCTATAAACTTACAGATCAAAGCATGATTATTCATGTAGCTTCTGTATTCATCTAGCTTCGAAGCTGGTATCACAAACCGAGGTTTCTTGACTTCTCGTGGCAGGCATTTCCCCTTCATTTTGGCTTGCCATTCTGCTCCTAGAACAGGGCCTGTTTTTTGCTGAGCGGTTGCGTTTTGATTTGATCGCAACGCATAATCTCCAGTTGTCACATTACGGTAAGAGGGTGGCAGCCCTCATCCCGAGGATGCTGCCATGGCCAGCACCAGGCCGTGGTGGCGGCTTACTGTCTAACCCTAAGCATACCTCTGCAAGGGTTTCAACACTTTCTTGGACGTGATTTTTTTGTTTAGTTACTTTTTCCCCATGTTCCAACTGTTATATGTAAACATTCTTTTCAAAGAAAATTAGCCAACTGATTATATATATATATATATATATATATATATATATATATTTATTTATTTATTTATAACCATTTTATTTTAATTATTATTCATTTTAATTAATCTATTTAAACTGTGGAGTTTTATCAAAATATTTCTCTCTGCATCTTACATTTCCACAATTCTCAATTTCAATCCATTCCCACTTATTTTTGGTCTTCCTTTCTTGCTTGTGAAAAAATCACACTAATTGGCATGATATACTTGATCATCACTATCCAATATTCGTGGTACACAAAGAGTTAAGGATGGTAATAGTGGATGAGTGTTTGAAATTGTTGACATTGATGTTTGATGCTATTTGTGGGGTAAATAAAATTGTAAATGAAAATATTTTTATTTATTTGAATTGGGGAATTGGTTCAAGTTCAGCTTCCTATATTCAAGGCTTACATGTTATGCTAGCGTAGATGTATATAAAATGTAAGAATGGTTGCAATCCTTATCTTTTTTTTTTTTCAAAAGAAAAAAAACAACAACTTTCTATTAGATAAAAAGATGTTAGATAAACATGCATATAGCATATGGTCCTGAGAAAAAACATCATGGATCAGAATACAGAGAATCACTCCCAAAAAAGTAAACCCAAAACACTGAGGGTACATACATCTGCACAGTAATGACTGAAATAAGCCAATATAAACCAGGCCGAAAGACCCATCAAACCCATAAAGGATCAACATAAATCCCCAGAATAGGCAAAACCATGCAAGGCACGGCAACACCCACCCGAGGAAACAACCACCCCAGGGAAGAGGTGAAAAGGCATAAATCCAAAAACACGGATGAAGAAAACACTAGCCCCAAAACCCAATGTACAAGCCCCCAAAAAGTGGCAGAAGCATTTGTAGCGCCAACCCAGACCCATGAGCAACATCACAAAAAAGTAGCCCCATCCACAGCAGCAACGA
This sequence comes from Pinus albicaulis, assembly GCA_034641835.2. NCBI lineage: Eukaryota > Viridiplantae > Streptophyta > Pinopsida > Pinales > Pinaceae > Pinus > Pinus albicaulis. The sequence goes on along the minus strand of CM076576.1, from coordinate 325,344,094 downwards.
ATATCATGAAAGGAGACTTACCAACAAAGGCCACTGCAATCAGCAACCCACCGCCATCGATACTGTAAAAATTTTTATCAAGAAGTCAAGATCGCTTGATATATAAGATTAGGAAGAGCCAGGCTCGCTTGATATATGCATAAAACAAAACCGCAGGTCCAAAAAGGCAGGCTCGCTTGAAAGGTGCCAGAGAACAAGCCCGCATAAGCAGCACCAGAGCAGACCCATCAACAACGTCCATAAAAATATAGCCCCTGAATAGAAAATGGGCCCGCTGCAGCTGCGAGAAAAAAGACAACAGAGGAGGGTTCGCAGCATTGAGCGAAACCCCTACGCCAATCCACCAGGGGCCGCAGTGGTGAGGCGGCTACCCTTATCCCGTGCAGAGAAAACCCCATTTGCAACATAAAACCCCATACGCCGCACCCAAAAACCATGATGGTTTCCCTCCAAGTCCACTGAGATTGTGTGGGAAGGTAAACCAGGGCACAAGACCCCATCTGCCACGTGCTTTAAACCCAACCAGAGATGGATGTCTACAGAAAATGAGAAAGGGGCCGCAGCAGCGAGGTGGCCGCCAGATTCTGCGCAGAGGAGACCCCATCCGCCGCATAAAACCCCATCTACTACGCACTGTGTGTGGGAAGTCAAACCAGAGCTCAACACCCTATCCGCCGCATGCTTTAAACGCTACCAAAGACGGATGAACGTTGTGTGTGGGATGGAAAACCAGAGGTCGCTGAAGAAGAAGAGGGGGAGGGGGGGGGCACAACGGCGAGGCGACTGCCGGACCCCCCGCAGAGAAAAACCCTATCCGCCACAACCACTGTTTTTTTCTAGTCACCAAGAAACCCGAATTCTCACCCCACAATCCTTACCATTTAATAATAAGGTAGGAATTGTTTTCACCTCACTACATTACTCCAATATTAGATTTTCAATACTAAAAATGAGTATATTTGGGAAATTCACAATTACTTGTCATGGATTACAAATCAAGATTATTTTTATTGCAAACTAACTACAATTTAAAACTTTATAAATGTTCGACTGAGTTTCAACTTAGGAAGATTGCTAGGATTCTGCACATGGGTTTTATTAAAAATGAATATAAGAAAGAGTAGTCATTTTCACGTGGTGTTGTGAAAAATTACATTGCTTTCTTATATTATATTTCATTGTAATTTTATTCCTTTAAATAGAATACATTAGAGAATAAAATCATGGGAGAAACCCTGGCTTGTCAAAACCCATAGACCAAAAATTGTTGGTAATTTGACAGAGTCAAAATGTTTATATAACATCTCTTCCATCCTCGGTTCGAGAGCACATCTTGGTGAAATTATTAGATAGATGGTAGGGATTTATCCTTGATGGAATATTCTAGAATATTCATAATAGTTACACAAATCAAAGATTGAGATTTATTATTTTCAAGGAGCTCCTATGAATTATTAGGGTAATTTTTATCATTGATTCAAGTGTGAAGTTAATTGAAGCCACATGGAATGATTATAAAGATGAAATATCAACGTTGGGAACGAGGGGATCTTTAGCTAGCTCAGTGCCTTAGGCCAAACATAAAAATTTTTGGGTAGGGGTGTCTCAAAGGGATAACAATCATCTCCTTCTATGGGATGGCTCCTCCTTATGAGGGGACATGAACTAGAATCTAGGGTGAAGCGAAAATATTCCTTATATATTGGTCTTATAGAGTGAAAGTTAGGCTAGGGAGTCAAAGGTTGATAATAGTGGGATTTCCTTTTGGATTTACAGAGCTAAAAATTTGAAAAATATGGGTAAATGTATACAGTTAACAAGTATTGGTAGACAAAATCATATTGTTGTAGTCCCTTTAGACTCTTAATACAATTAATGGAGAAGGCCACTAGATCATCTATCAGCATAGAAGCATCATAACTAATTTGGAGAAGAAGAGGTGGAATGAGAAGACTAGATTTGGACATGTTATACTTCAAGCAGATATTGGAACACATGTTTCCAATAGATCTAGAAACAATGAATCTATTGAGCACATGTAATAGTAGATATGGGAAATTGAATTGGATTGCATATAGGCTAGATCAATCATTTATTTCAGAATCCAATTCACCTTCTAGCCTTCATTTGGAGGCCACCATCCTCTCTTATTTTGGTTTGGATAATTGGCTGATTGTCCTCATACTATATCTGAAGGAAATCCTAAAAATATATCTTTTCACTTTGAATACATTTGGCTCAATCACCCCTCATTTCAAAAAATAATTGCATCATGGTTGTAAGACGAAAAAACCATCTAGGGGACCCCCATGTACTTATTTTAATAGCACCTTAATAATATTAAATAATGACGTAAAAAAACGGAGCAAGGAGGAGTTTGGAGATTTTTTCAAAGTAGAAAGTGATCTACATAACAAAACGTAGATGCTACGATTTTCTTAGGCTAGAATGAATAAATTTTTGTAGTAAAAAAATCTCTTCACATCTAATTATAAGATTAAAACAAACATCAAGATATTTTTGGAACAAAAAACAAGATTTAAATCACTCAAAGGGGAAATCAATAATTTATTCATAGAGTGATGGTTAAAGCCCATCACCACAACTACATCCCTTTCCTAAAGGACAACCTTGGAAAAAAACTTTTATATCATCAGTACATTGAACATGTGTTGTTCTCCTACTTCAAAACCATCTTGTCTAAACACCAACCATATCAATGCAACTATGAAAATTTCTTAATCTAAGAAACCCTACTGTTAAATCTTGATTTAATTATCCTACATGATTAAACACAGAAGTTGCTAATCTGAATATTCAGAATTAACATAGAAGTAAATACAATTAACATGCTACAGATACAGATCATTTACTGAATAGCACACTCACGTGACAAAGTGACAAACAGATTTTTCGAACAAATTTCCCCGGAAAAACCCAATGCAGGAAAACTAATGCAGAAGATATGAGAATTTATTATTATTAAGTAGCAGTTTCTGAGTACATCTGGGGTGCCATAAACTCGGATCACCCAACATAGAAAACCTCGATAATTAGAGAAACTGTGAGATATACCTCACTCTCGCAAGTCCCGGATGATCCAAATGAGCGACTAGTGAAACCCCAGCTGGCTCTGCGTAGCCTCCGTGTAGCTACTACGTCAGCCTGCGTAGCCTGGACTGAGGGAATGCATCACCCTAGCTCTGCATGGATACAGTTCTCCCAAATCTCAGTTTCAGCCATGCTGGCTTAGAAACCCTTGCTTCCGACAAAATTTTGGACTTTTGCTTGGATACACTACAATGCCCCTGCATGAGCCATGTGTGGGCCTGTGTCACCCTCCTGAGGGACTATGTCACAACCTCTTATGGCTACATTGTCTCCCCTCTGTCTCTATTGCCCTTCCTTTGTACTATACTCTTGGCCCTCCTGGCCAATCACTGCATCTACCCCTCACTGCAACTCTAAGTCACTTAGATCTGATATTCTTCTGAGCTCTACTCCATCAGAAGAATTTGATCTCTTAGACTCAGTGTGTATCTTCCAACTGACCCCAAGCCTTTCCTTTATACTTTTCTCATTGACACATCAATGATCGTGATCTAATCTATTATTGACGGCTCAAATTAAAAGACTGCTTGATCTGCGTCACTTAGAACATTTCATTGCATGTGTTTAATGAATTCACTTAAATTTTTCTAATTCCCTAAGTTAGACTTAGAGTTCTCATTAAGAAAACTAATTATTTTAATATCTCACACGACAGATGAAATTTCTCCAAAATATTTCTTGGTTTTGGAGGTCTTGTGTGTCTTAGCCTCTCCAAAAAATAACAGGGCTATAGCACACCTGATGCTACCTCAAAATCTCAACACTCCCTCTTAGCACATAGTGTGCTCTAGCAATACATCCACACCTTGTATCGCAAGGTCTTAACATCGGTCTTTGCGTCGCTGATGCTTGGCCTATTACCTTCCATCCACTATGTTGTTTCTTTCTGTATTGTTTCCCATGTCACTGCCACTGACACTGCTACATTTGTACTACAACTCCCTCTCGATTTGCTACATCATGCTCACCATAGCACTACCACTGCTAACTTTTGCACTGCAACTCAGTTGCTAAGAAGTAAGCAACTGAAGGACCCCTTCCCAATCATTGACAGACAAGTCAAGTAGGCTACATCTCATCATTGAAGCTACCTTGGTTGTTATTCTACATTGTACTCCTGAGGCCACTACGCTGATACAACTATGCACTGCGTAACCAAGACTGCACTACGCTGTTGAAGTAACATCAGCCCCTCTACACTGATGCTGCCACGTTGCTGCTACATCTTTGTTGCGCTACTCCCTCTCAGCATCTAGCTCTGCCTCTGCTCCATCCGTGATCTTCTGCACCCACTTCTCCATTTGTCCCGCTACCATCATAAGGCTCTTGTAACTCGTATGTGATCCAAGAGTTGGGCTACTCAAGGATCCTTCCACCTTTCATTTGTAGTTTCTTTATAAAACCATGTCTCCCCACTTCCATGGCTCATGAGCACTCATGGCTACATAATCGTTAGTCCCATCATCATTTGTTATTTCAACCTTGGATTAAGAAGATCCTTTGTCCTTCTTCTTAAGACAAGTTCTGGAAAATTGTCTAGGTTCACCACAATTAAAGCACTAGACCTTGGATAGGTCCCTCTTCTTCTTCCCTTCCTCCCTTTGTTCCTTTGATGCAAGGGTTTCATCCTCCTCCTCTTCTTTCTTTACCTTTACTGTTTCGTTGATGCTGCTTTTCCTCTTGGTAAATCTCCTGGTTTCCTCCTGACAAAGGATTTCCCACATGTATGCCCAGGATGGTAACATTGCTCTGCCTAAGATGCTTTGGAAATTTTTTTCCCATTCCTCGATGACTACATTCAGGTCAGTCCTCACCAAGATCCCTTCATCTGGAGTCGCACCCATGGCAATCAGTTGATCCTGGATAGTCTGAAGTTTGAAGAGGAAGGGATCTATCTCCTCACCCTTCTACATATGGACTATGTCACCCTCCTCAGGGACTGTGTCACACTCTCTGATGACTATGTTGTCTCCATTGCATCTCTTATGCCCTTGCTTTGTATTATACTCTTGGTCATCCTAGCCAATCGCTGCATCTGCCCCTCACTGCAACTCTGAGTCACTAAGAACTGATCTTCATTCGAGCACTGCTCCGTTAGAAGAATTTGATCTTTTATAATCTGTATGTCTCTTCCAACTGACCCTAAGCCTTTCCTTTATACTTTTCTCATTGAAACATCAACGATCGTGATCTAATATCTTATCAATGACTTGGATTAAAAGATTGCTTGATCTGTGTCACTGAGAAAATTTCATCACATGTGTTTAATTAATTCACTTTATTTTTGAAGTCCCTAATTTAGACTTAGGGTCCTCATTAAAAACTTAATTATTTTATTATCTCACACAAGAGATGAAATTTCTCCAAACACTTTCTTGGTTTTGGAGTTGTTGTGTGTCTTAGCCCCTCCACATAATTTTAGGGCTAGAGCACACCCGATGCTACCTCAAAATCTCAACAAAAATACCATTCAAAAAATCTTCAAAAGAATCTCCCAGGTTGTCAAACAAGAGAAAAAGGTTTCCCTCCTATAATATGTCACCTTAGAAGAAGTAGATCAAGTGATAATGGACATTGCAAAGAAAACGTCTGCTAATATCGATGTAATCACTACTAATTTCTTACATGCCTACTATAATATAATCAAATTTTGTGTCTTAGAAGTATTTTAGGACTCTCATAAATTTTCTTATGTAGTCCCTACCCTTAACTCTAACTTCCTCACTCTTATCACTAAGGAAGAGAAGGTGAAAGACCCTAAACTTTGGCACATTTACCTCTACGGTGTAGCCTACAAAATCATTACAAATTTTATATCAAATATCCTCAAGCCTCTTTTTCCTAACCTATTCTCCCCAAAGCAATAGAGCTATGTTGAAAGTAGGGAAACCCTAAATGGCACAATTCTCACCTAGAGATGATTCATTCTTTGAAACGTATAGAATAGTAAAGATGCTTATAAAAATACATACATCAAAATATTGTGACAATTTGGGTTGGCAATACATTTGATAATCCTGTTTTCCTTGGGAATCTCAAAATAGTGGATTAGTTGGATATTGTCTCTTACCTCGTTGACCTTATTCCCTTTCATTAGTGGATCCCCATCCACCCCTTCTCTCTCTCTCTCTCTCTCTCTTTTCATATTTTATAGTGTCACTCTCCCTCTCCGTTCCATATCATCCCAATGGCCGAAGGACTCAATTTCTCCCTCAATGTAGTATTCATCGACTATAAAATTAAATGTGTTAGATATATTGATGATAATATTGGATCTTAACATCAACAGTTTGATAATGATACAATTATTATTGGAATTCCCATAGTTCAAGAAGAAGAAACTTTCAAGAAGATACTCATAGATTTTATAGAAGCCTCAGGCACTTCTATCAACTAAGGGAAGTCTCAAATTTTCCTTTTTAAAATCTCTCCCACCATCCAATTTAACATTTCCAAATGATTGGTTTTCAACATATTTCCCTTTCATCCAAATATTTGAGTGTCACCATGTTGGAGAATTTAATCGATAATTTCACTTGGGACGCTCTCCTCTTCAAAATTGAGATGAAAATAGCAAGTTAGAACTTCTTTTCTCTAAACATGGTAGACTAGCTCATTTTAATCAAATTGATTCTTCAAGTAATTCCCTTGTATTTATTTTATATAGTAGTAGTCCCTAAGTTTAACGCGAAGGATACTTGTAATTTGAAACACTTATTACTTTGGGGAGGAACCAATAAATATAGAAAATTGGATCCAAGGTGTGTCAATACTAATAAAGCATATTAAATAATAGCTAGCCATGAGGATTTCCTAGTACACAAGATTTGGGCTAACTTTGTAAAGATAAATTTATCCTATCCTTCTATCCCCTTTATTCTCAAGAGGAGGAAACTGCATAATATCTGCTTAAACTCAACTCTTATTCCTTTACAAGCTTCCTTTGAAACCAAGGGGATTCAACCTTTAGACAATTTTCTCACGATAGGTCTAGTTTAACAAATACCATAGTTTATTCACGAGCTAAGGAATTCCAAAACTACATAGTGAACCGAGCTTAGTATTCTTCCCAAGCATCTTATAATGAAAAATTTGGAAGGAAGAAAACTATAAAATCTTTAAATATGTCCATAAATAATTTCATCACACTTGGCACAAGATCAAATGGGTGTTTAAGAAATGGTCCTAATATCCCCATAGTAAAATGAAGACTACAACTATTAATAAAAAGACACCTTCATCTTAAATCATTTGAATTCAGGCCAACAAAATCTATTGAAATTAAAGCTACTGAAATCCCCATGCACTTCGCTCCAAATAAATGGAATCCTTCCCTATGGTTTTACTAAACATAATTTTTCCCATTTAGCATATGATATTTAGAAATTCCTTCATCGAGCTCTTCCATTTATATTTGTGATTTGTTTTTTTTTCTCCTTCCTTATGTGAGAATGTGTTTACCATAAACTATGCACATATCTCTTGCAATTATGTGTGAATTGATGTTTTGTTGAATTTTTGATGAGGATAAAATGAACATAGATTTTATTTTTTTCTTTCTAATATTCCCAGGATTGTTTGATTTCCGATGAAACTACATTGGTGAAATTTGTAGGATTGTCACATATTCGTCATCCTTTATGATGAAATATTTGTTAGATGCACAACAACTTCATCGGATCTGGTATTCTTCCATCAGATTTCCGATGCGTAATTCTTGGACAACTCTCATCAAATTTTGTAAATATTTCTTAGATCGTTAACGACTTATCCTATGATAACTCCCCTTGTATTTTATACCTATCCATCATATTTCTGACTCTGGATCATCGAACAACTCTCATCATATTTTGTACCCTCTAATTCCTTCTCATTAGACAACTCTTGTAATATTTTGTAAATACCGTCAGATCTTTGACGCTCAATTGTATGACAAACCCCGTCAGATTTTGTACCTATCCATCTGATTTATGACACTGTATCGTTGGAAAACTATTGTCTTCTTTTGTACTCTTTGACACAAGTACCATACCCGAAGCTCATGTTAATTTGTTGTCACCTTGAGGATTTCCAACAAGACTGAAACTCCCAAACACATGAAACATCACTAAGCAATGGAAGGGGAAAATCCCTCACAGTACCTAGCTTGACCTAGTGCTTAACGCCTGTGTTAAAGGTGCTTCCTGGAAATACTGCATATTACTAATGCATTTTCATCTCTATTGATTTATTTAGTTTTCGTAGAGGAGGATTCAATTATTCTGTGGGGGCTCCCCCACATGAATAAACTATCTCTATTGTGGGTACACACTATCATTAGAAAGCACCTGTTATATTTTGCACTTATTTTCCGTATTGCCGACGCCATATCGTCGGTAAAATATTGTCAGATTTTGTAATTATCTAACACATCTTCGACGCAGTATCGTTGGGTGACACATCAGCTATCTGACATGGATACGATGTGTTACATTGTAGGCTCTTGTCGTATTTTTTAATTTATTCTGTCGCATTACATTGTAGATATCAACAAAGCTTCCATCATAGATCTAGCAATTGATTTCCCCCCTTTCTATCAGTTATTCGATTAGGGATGTGTGTTGAATATCTAATGCACACTTTTTTCATTGGATTATTCGACTAAGTTTCACGAATGAAACTTGGAAACAAGTTCTATTAGAGTGATGACATAAGTGTGTCTAATAACCAATGAAAGGCCATTAGATTTTAGTGCACTATGTAGTAGTGTAAGAAAATTTATATCAATTTGAAAATGAGGCACATAGTTTTTTTTCATGTGCTATTGGTCTCAACTCGAGAAACCATACCAAAAAATATATTCAAAAATTTTCCATTACATATTTATCAAACTACAATTCTATCATTTAACCTATAAATAAAACTAGCAATTAAGTGGTTTTCCAAAATTTGACAGCCGTCACTAGAACAATGGCAAAACATAAAACCATAACATAATTCTTGGGTCACTTGAGCATATAATCTTGAGGGAGAGTCATGTTAGATTTGTGAAGGAGGATCACTGTCATATTTAGATGGAGTGAATGTAATATATTCAGGCCTCTTGGACAAAACAAAAACCTTATTATCCAACTTCTCCACATTTTCCATCATCCTTGCAATGCCTGGTAAAATTTCTTGATGCATGTCTTATCATTCTATGAGAACCCTGCCCATAAGACTTTTCTATGCCAAAACAAATTGACAGTTTGGATGTAAGAATTCTAGCAATACCGGATGGAAGTGCAAGTTACTCAAATCCAATTCCTCATCTGTCTTTTGACATGATAATTTGGAATGAATCTATAGTTGTGATGAGCCTCCTCATCGACCTCTAATATAGTTATGTGAAATTCTTGAATATCCTCCATGTAACGATCCATGGGGTGGTGAGCAATAGTCTAAGCCTTAGGTTGAGAGGTCGAAGGTTGTTGCACCTCACGACAAATTTAAGGAGTGGCTCCACCCCTTCTACCTTATCTACTATCATATGATAGTCTACGATTTTCCATACTAGAAGGGGAAAGAGAGAAAAGGGTACAAAATCTATAACTTGAAAGTTGATGCCAAATGAGAGAACCCATGAAAGATAATTGAGCAAGAAAAGAGGCAAGTGGAAGAGAATGAAACACAAGAGGAGAAAGCCCAACTTAGTTTAATGAATCAAGACTAGTTTCTCCAGTATGGAAAACCACCCAAGAAACCCTCACTAAATTCCAAAGAAATGCATGGATCCGTGAGACTATCCAATTAAAGGAGGCGGAATAAGGAGAAAACATAAATATCAATTGAATACGTACCAAGAGACTAAGTGATGGAAAGAAAGGTCGAAAATCAATAAATCATTTAAGAGAAAAACTAATTAACCTAAAATATTGACCAAGAGACAAAGTCGTTACCACCACATTGAAGTGTGATGCCAACTAGAGCTTGGGACTTGTTCCAATTAATTCTGGTTTGCAAATCTCCAATTTTAAATAGAGATCCAAGGTTAAACTTGAGAGCAAGGCCAATGCTCCTTGAAACTCTACATCGATCCCATAACCCAATGCTTGGGGACAACCAAAACCCAAAGTTAAGGAAGAATTAGTAATCGAAAGCTAATGGAAAGCTAATAAATGACTATTCATACCATAGCTTATGATGAGCATATGACCAATTGATCATCATCTCATTGGGAACACATTTTTTCTAAAAATTCAAAGTACTCAGAGTCACTCCAAAATAGAACGACCGGATAGGTCTCGTCACCAGGAATCCGGCGCACTTCGTTTCATTGAAAACAGACTCCGTATGTGAAAGTTAGAGCTTCTTGTTTGCTTTGCCAAACAGGCGATTTAAAAAAAAAAGGGTCAAATAGGGTAAAAGGGGTCAAAATTTGGTCAAAATGGGAATTTCTCTAGCCCAATGGGAATCTAACATGTCTCAAGCTATGGTTTATTGAATCTCCAGGCTCATTGATAATTTGTGATTGGTTTTTATTTAACCAATGGGATGAGGACACGTGGCAAGCCTAGAGGCCACCGTGTGCCCCTGCCTCGAAGGCTGAATTATTGTTAATCAAAGGTCAAAATATCATATAGTTTTGGGTGGAAAAAATTATACACAGGCGGAAGGGTGGAGGTCAGGGTCAACCCAGCAACCTCCCCCACACGAACACAACAAACTACCAACACACCACACAACAAAACTTAACATGTATGGGGCGGGGATTCTATTTGAGTTTAACTATGGTGTATAGAGGAGGTAAGCGGGGCCACCCCTTACATATGACTTATGCTCATGACTGTGGTGGAGGCCTAATCAAATGACGGGTTTAAGTTTTAAAACATGGTTTAATTTAGCGCATAAACATGTTTAACATGAGCGCTAATCTAATTTTAATTCAGATTTGTTTAAAACGTGCTTAGAGCGCTAAAATTAAATTTAACTACACTTGTATTTAATTAATCACGCTTATCTTGGTAGATTATTTTGGCGGAGGCCGCCAAATTTGGCGCTTCTCCAGAAATAGTGGATTTAACTCGAGTTTCTCCAATTTTAGTGGAGCTTTTCTAGGAGAAATTGAAGAAGCCATAAATTTGGCATATTTCGATCAAATTAGGCTCAGAAAGAGTCAATCATAGATTATTTTGATGCTATGGGCATGATGGTGTAGGTTGCAGAGGAAGAGGAGCACTTCTGTAAGTGATTTTTCCACTTTGAAGATTAATAAAGCCTAGGGCCAACAAGAGAGGAGGCCATGTCTAGATCACTTGAAGACCATTTTCTGAGCCAGAAGAGTCTATTTTGAGGTTTTTAGGTCTTCTGAATCCAATGCAGCAGGTTAAAAATCCATTGGAGCATTGTAGGTGCATGTAATCAGAGAATTGACCATTAATCCAAAGATGGCCAAGCCATTGAAGTAGGTCCATGGAGCATTAGGGGAATTTTGAGGTCTAAAATGGGCCTCCTAAGGAAATTATAAAATAATAGTGGAAATAATAAAACAAGATTTGATTACATCATAAAATTTTAGAGGGAAAAAAGGAAAAACTATTTTTTCAACTCGTATTTTCAACTTATTTCCCAAATTGCTTAATCAAATTTCGAGCGGGATTACTCGTTGGATGAACAATTTAATTCCTTATCAAATGAGTACCCATGTTGCATACTTTTGATGGACCCTGCTACACAAAAAATGAGAAATACATGAAAAATTTGATTGCAATCACGTTTTTTAATGTATTTCTCATTTTCGTGTAGTACAGTCCATCGAAAGTATGCAACATGGGTACTCCTTGGATAAGTAATTAAAATTTTCATCCAACGAGTACTCTCGCTCGAAATTGGATAAAAACTTTGGGAGATAAGTTGAAAATATGAGTTGAAAAGTAGTTTTATTATTTTTTTATTTTTTTTATTTTTTACCCTTTTACTTAAAAAATGGTGAATCATCCCCCATGGTTTACATCATCGTGTTGAATCCTATTGGTTGCTATAAAGTTTATTTTGGTTGTACATTTTTCCTAGGAGGCCCATTTTAGACCTCAAAACTCCCCTAATGATGTAGCCTAAGAGTGGTGAACTTTATTATCAACTACTGTGTAATGTGCTTGTTGTGTATTATTTCTCTGCAATTTATTTGATATTCATTTGTTTTTAACAGCTAATTAACTCGTGCATTGCTCATAAATAACACCAAAAAATCGACACATAAACCCTCACATAACTAGATAATTTGAGACGGTCCTAAACACATATATTTAACACTGATAAGGGAGCTAGCATAGAAAAACTAGTTTTCCCATATTTAGTTCACCAATTTATGTAACCAACCTGAATTGTTGGCTTCACCAACCACCTTGGGTCATGATTTTCCCTAATCTCCATAAACTTCACTATAATTATCATAAGTGCAAGCTTGAAGGAAGACTCCAAGTCAAGTTGTCCTTCTATTGCCTCTCGCACATCAATGTTCATAATGGACCAGACCTCCCATGAACTCATCTCTCAGAAAACCATTCGAATGAACCCCTTGATGCTTGTAGATTTCCATTTAGGGATGTACGACAACCCCTTCTTAAATCAGTCATACCCATATCAAGGTGGTGACGAGGAGCACATACTTGGGCTTCCTCCTTGCAGGAAGAAAGATATGTCACTTTTAAATATAATGGAAGTAAATATATAAACTACAATAAATCCATATTAACTTCATATTTACTAGTGCAACCATATAAATTAAATGGTTGGTAAACACTAGTAAGCAAACACTTACCTCATAATATATCTCATATTGTCAAAATTTTAAAAACTAATAAAAAAATAAATAAGTTATAACTTTATTTTAAATAACAAAATAATAATCATATATTAATTATGAAAATAATTAATATATGAAGAGATCTTCGGATTATCGACGGTATCACCAAACAATGGTCGACGTTTCGAATCCCAACGAGGATCCATCTTCAATGCGAGATGTTTGAATGAAAAGTGAAAGAAGGATGCAGAGGGCTAGGTTTATATATAGTGAAGGATACGAGGAAAAGCCGACAGAATAACAAATATTTTTATTTATAATTTAAGTTTTATTATCTTGTTATAATTATTTATAATAATTTAATTCTATTTTTATTTTTATTTTCTATAATAATAATTATTAATAAATCAAATTGTAACTGATCTAAAGTCATTGAAAAAAAAAATTATCTAATAAAATTCTTATAATATCGTATTCAATGACTTTAATATCATATTCAATGATATTATAAGAATTTTATTAAATAATATTTTTTTTTTCAATGACTTTAGATCACTTACAATTTGATTTATTAATAATTATTATTATAGTAAATAAAAATAAAAATAGGATTAAATTATTATAAATAATTATAACAAGATAATAAAAATTAAAGTATAAATAAAAATATTTGTTATTTTGTCGACTCCTCCTCTTATCCTTCACTATATATAAACCTATCTCTTTGCATCTTTCTTTCACTTTTCATTCAAACATCTCATCTTGAAGATGGATCCCTGTTGGGATTCGAAACGTCGACCATTGTTTGATCATACTGTGGATAATCCGAAGATCTCTTCATTAAACAATAACCACAAATATTTGAAAACCATAATTAATATATGAATTAAACATAGACACATTTAAAAAACCATGTAACATGAATATTAACTATGGAGATTCATCCCACTTTACTATTAAGATTCTTAAGCTATAAAAATACTTGTTACAATACTATGGGTCAATATTATGGGTCACTGATGGCTTGCTAATACACATGCCCAAAACACCATAATTTATGTACAAATGACATTTTTACAATTAGTTAATCTAATTAAAAAGGAAAAATTATCATAATTACTTTTAAGATAAATCTCAACCTTTGTTAAGTGATTATTACTAAGAATATTCTAGAACATTTCAGAGAAATTAAATCTTTTCCATCTACCTAATAATTATTGATTATTAAACTAAAATTTTAAAAACTCTTTTTCAAAATAAACACCTTTTATCAATATAATTATATAACAAGTCCATTATAACTCCATATTTATCATTTATTAAAAAAACAAATTCATTTAAAATAAAATCCTTTGGATTTTGAAAAATAAATTTCAAATATATTTGTTTTTACATTCAAAAATTAAGCCAAAAATATATCCTTTTAATATATATATATATATAAAATTCCCCTCACACATATATGTACCCTCTTCTCGTCTATATCGATAGATTCTATATGTGCCTTTTCAATTTCCACTAACTACGAGTGCTAGTGAGTGCCAAATCCGATGTTCTTCGACCTTGTCTCTTCAAAGTAGGTGGCGACATAAACGCAGTGCGCAGTCATTCCAACCAGTATCCCACCACGTGTGATAAACGGCATAATGAAATTTACTATGACCAAAAGAAATGAAAAAGTCTAGTGTGGTAAACGGTATAATGATATTTATTATAACCCCCCAAAAAAATGAAAAAGTCTGAGTTAGGTTTAGAAATTCAAATTTATATGGAATAAAAAAATTGATGATGGTTATTTGTTTTCATGCTTGTTATTTTAAGTTTCATGTAAATTAGGGAGGTTTAATTTTTTCTATAATTTTCATAACAATTGAGATGTATATTTGAAAATAGTAAAATAAAATTACAATATTTTATTATTTTAATTATATAATATTAAAATATTATTTATAAAATGTATTTAATTAGAAAATATCGTTATTTTAATTTTTTCCTTTTTCAAATTTTTTCTAAAAATATTTTATTACTCTAAAAAATTTATTTCGAGATTACTACGTAGATTGTTTAACTTGACCTCTATTAAAACCACTCATTCAAATTTATCGCGAGCATTAAAATTTATCACAAGCAACTAATATTTTGAAGTGACATTTAGGGTTTCAAACTCTTTCCCTGACACTTTTGACGTTTCAAGAAAACGTTAAATTCCAGGCCTGGCCTCAATGCTAATTTGTGCTTTGGAAAAGAAGCACTCGTAGTGTAGAGTAATTCTGTTGATGTTTGTGATTTTTGTTTTGCAGGTTTCTTTAATATTTGATTTAAAATTTAGATTTTTTTAACAAAAATTTTAAATTATGTAATTTGGATAATAGAGATGTATTAAAGGTTTTAACGAATTAATTTATATACTGAAAAACACAAGTTTTAAATAAAAAATTACAATTTTAGACTAAATTTATTTTCTAAATTAAAAATAAAAAAGTTGAAAAAGTTAAATTTCACTATTGCTAAGAAGTTTGGAATTTAAAAGTATAATTTTTTTTCAAAAGAAAATGTAATATTTCCAAATGAAGAAACACATTTTTTCACAAAATTATGCTATAACAGTCAAGAACAACCCATGGATCCATTAATTTATACCTTATAGCAACTAAATATAAAAGGAGATCAGAAACAAATAATTATAGCTTAGTTAAACAGGCCTCTCAAGCCTAGAACAACCCAAAAACACTGCAACCCCATGACTACTGCAACACAGAAATTTTGAAGCAAGTAACAACACAGTTTTAATGAGGGTTACACTACAAAAATAGAGAGACAAATGGATCTGCTGATATATTACTCAAGAGAGCTGAAAAACTAAGATCTAGTCTCTTTTACACAATTCCAAGATAACCCGACAAGGGTTTCTTGATATACATGAGATACAAGAACTATATGTCACAGATATATGGCTGAATCATGTTGTCTGGTTGAAGCTATGCATAAATATGGCTGAAAATAAAAAGGAATGGTTGTAGCTCCTCCTTACTAGCTCTCCGGGTGAAAGGCTTATCCTTTCACTAGGAAACTAGCTCACAATCACGGGTTTTGACCCTTCCACTGCAACACCATGAAAAATAACGTAGTTCCTCAAGGAGACTGCACTAGGGTTGTAGGTAACTACTTGGCCCAATGCCAGATAGTGGAAATGAAGCCCAGAATACTCCTCTCAGGTTCCTTCAAAAGTCCTCTAAGAAAGAGTGTGGAATTCCCACATGAGAATCCCCTTGTACTAAACAGTACAACAAACGCAGCTAAACAGCTAAAGCATGCAATAAGTCATAAGACTCAAACATCAAATAATATTCTTAATGCCTCATATGCTGCCATACCCTACATTATATACTTGATGAGGTTCCTCACCATGGGTCCCACCCATTTATGAGGTTATTTCCATGCAAAGTCTCCTCCTTGAAAACTACGCTGTCTCCACTAGCTCCACTCTCTCATTTATAGTGTTTTTTCATTTGGTCAACCTCAACTTAGTCTCCATGCATTGTCTCCTTTCACACCCAAGGTGGCTTTATTTTGACTATCTAAACTTATCCACATTCACACTGGGCTATCTTTATTGATGAGTCATGCTCTCCATACCAGCGTTGTTGACTTGGTCAAACTTCACCTTGTCCACATGCAGTAGCCCCTGTTCACACATGAGGGTGCTTTATCCAGCTATGAATATGATCCCCTTTCACATTAAGAGGGATTTTATGCCTAC
This sequence comes from Pinus albicaulis, assembly GCA_034641835.2. Taxonomy (NCBI): domain Eukaryota; kingdom Viridiplantae; phylum Streptophyta; class Pinopsida; order Pinales; family Pinaceae; genus Pinus; species Pinus albicaulis. Next base: position 325,327,460 of record CM076576.1, on the reverse strand, counting down.
TTAAAATATTTATGGGCCTCCCTACCCATTTATTCATCTAACTACATGTCAAGAGAAAAATTAATATTCCAATTAGCTGCATGCTTATTTAGAAATATTAGAGTCCTCCCCTCCCAAATGTTGCTTGTCCTCAAGCAACTGCAAGGATAGAACTGAAGAACCTCCTCTCCTCCTCCTATAGCATCGTCATATGATAAACTCCTCCAAGGAACAAGATGTTGTCTCATTAATAAATCTCCAATTTTCTCCTCCCAAGTATGCAAGTTAGCTTCTGGTGACCATCCCAAATAGCTATCATTATGTAGAAGTAAAACACCCATGGAGGAAACGATGTATTTTCTAGAGGCCTTCTTGAGGCATGGAATCTGAAATATGGTGGGAACTATCATTCCCATGTGAATCTTCCATCCACAAGCTATCATCCATACAAAATGAGCCACCCTCCAAAATGGTAACTCATGAAAAATATCCTCCACCTTTGGCTCCTGCAATGTGGGTGGGTTGCATAACTGAACATGGTAGACAAAAAGGCCTACCCCACGCTCTCTCTCTCTCTCCACTTATGATAAGTGTAGAGTAGTTGCTGATTTTGGGCTACACTAATGTTGCCTTCAAGAGGCAAGAAGAAGACTGGATCTTCAAGGATCCTCCCTCTAGAGTCATGAATTATGCTGGCCCAAACCATCTCATACAAAGTGAATGGTACATCATCAACATATGGTATCCAAATCAGAAAAATGCTGAAGGTTATGTGAAATTTTGGATGTTACCAATGGTTTCTGCAGTGGATATAATGCAGTTTTAACAACTGTTGTTTTATAACATCATGTGGCAAGTTGTCTCCCATCAAGTTGCTAGCTGTGCATGTTTTCTCATCTACTATGAGGTAGTAAATGGAATTATATATCAGCTAAGCATAAGAATAACACCACAGTTGCCCAAAGTCATGCAAAGAAGGGTTATCCCCATCAAAAATGTTTGTCCTAGAATGACCATGAAACCCAAAGATAATCTTGCCCTCTTGTGGAGAAATGCATTGTACATAGATGGTGAGAAGATGAAAATACTTTGTGAAATGATTAATAAGTACATAAATACATTTCTTACCATGCATAGTGAGTAGGTTGAAAGTGAGGTCCATAGATGGGCCCTCCCATGAGAAACCTCACATAAAAGTCTGCAAAATGAAGGGATGCATACTCCCTATCATCACTCAGTAATTTCTTCAGGTTCAAGAGAAATAGTCCAAGGTAACCACAAACCTACTTTGGAAATCTAGGGTCTAGCCTTCCTAAATTTCAGATAGGGCTCTCTCTTTATGATTTAACTTTTTTTTGTTTAATATTTTAAGCTAGTTATGATAGTTCAATTTGGTTTTGGTTTTGAAATGTTTGGTGGAAAATAAGATTACTTGAAGACATATTAAAGAGGGATCTACTAGTCCATTGGGCTATGGAGTCAAAGTCTAGAAAGCAGAACTTGAAGCCAAGGCTGAGAGGATGCTAATGTATTCAGGGCAAGGTAGATAACCCTCAGAGATTTGGATAGATTTTTTTTATTAGATTGTTTGCTTCGAGATAAAGGGCAATGAAGGATCCTTTGATCCAGAAAAAGAGGAAGGAGGCAGGGGTCAAACGGGCCTAGGAGAAATTAAGAATTCCTAAATCTGGAAATCAACAGAAAACATTTAAATGATTAAGTAGTTAAGACGGAGAGTTCTAACACTAGTCCTGAAGTAATGCTCCTATTTAATCATTAATATTGAACAACACATATGAAATTTATGAAACTTAGAAAGATAACAATGACAAGATAGATGCACTTTACTCTTCAAATTATCGCATGAATCCTGAATTATGAAGTCCAATTGGCTATTGTCTGGACTGCTGCTTTGAAATCAAAACATGTGAGTCTCCAACGTACCAGCAAAATGTCTATAATGTTCTTAGCAATTTTATTCCACCCTAAACACTTCATAAACTGAAGTATTTATACAAAATGTTTATTACAAAATATCCTAGAGAAATGTAGGAATAACTCTAGGAAATAAAAATATCTTTACACATTAAGAGGGACAACTGCTTAACAATTTAGCAAGCTGTCCTCTTATCTAGAAAAAATAGTACTATCTTATCTAATCAAAACAGTTTGTTGACTAGGTGTACATGCTTGCTGGCATATTTGGAAAATGTCTCTTTGAAGATTGCTTGATTGATACTCTTTTCACTTTATACCCTTTAAAATTGTCTTTCTTCCTGATACTCTTTCACGCTGTTCATTTGTCACTTTACTGCTTGTAAAATAGAGAAATTACAATAGTAAAAAATGAGTTGGTTGTTTTTTCACTGATACTCTTTGACCCTTGTTCTTTATCCTGATACACTTTCAACTAATATATTAACCTTTTAACAGTTGTAAAAGGAATTTTTACTCTGGTAGAAAAATCAGTTCACTGTCATATCATTTTTCTGTCATACTAGATTTCCCTTTTACCTTTTTACTGCTAAAAGTAAAAATAAAATCAAATAAGCTTTTTTATTCGTTTCTTCTCAGTTTGATTGCTTTATTTGTACTTTCCTTCACTGTTCTGCTTCTATGCTGCTATAATAGATCTATAAACTCTTGCCACTGTTTTGCGTCGGGTATCTTCATGTTTTTCAACTTTCTGTAGCTTTCATCTGCATCAGTGTATTTTGCAAAATTTGGTTTGACAATGAAAATATGTTTGATCTCATTTTGCAGAAAAAATAAGTCTTCCAAATATTTTAGAATAACTTTTCCAGTGGGGGAACCTTGTGGTAGAGGCTTGTTTACTTGTTCTTTAGCATGGCCCGTTATCTTTTTATCATAGTCTGTTTGGACCAGCAGTTTCTCATTAAAGCCCTGTATGTCTGGGAGGCTAGCTTTCCTCAACATTGTATATTTTGTCAAAAACTTTGTTATTGATAAGTTCATGGTCTCACACTTTTCCTCCAAATATTTTATTATGTTCCTTTTTGTTAGGACTTTCTTGCGCTGAAGTATTGTTTCTGTCCTATCCTGTATTCTGAGCTCCTCAAGTTCCACTCTATTTTTACTGTTTAAGAATGTAATAAGCTTTAAAGCTTGAGATGGTTTATTTGCAAGTTTTTCCTTTGTCTTTTGAATCTCTATCTGTGCTGCCAAAAGTAAATCTCTTTGATCATATATAATTTGAATTGAAGGCCATTGGAGATGTATGCCTTCAATTATTTTGGTCAAAAGGTAGTTTTTTATATAGGACACATGTTCACTAAAGTTCACTTCCTTTTGCAAAGCCTGTACCTGTTCTTCAAGTCTTTTTGCCCTTTGTTCATTTCCCTGTGATGTAATCAATGCATTCCTGTTGGATGATTCAAGAGTTTGAATGGTCTTTTTCAACTTGTTTATCTCATTATTTTTTAGGGACATTTCCTCCATGGATTTTACTATATATGTTGCTTTACCTATGATGTACCTGTGTGGTGGATGATCCTGTGGTTGAAGTATTAATAGATTGCACTAACACTGCAGTTTCCAGTGGCACTTTTGGTGCTAAGTGTTTTTTTGTCATTTTGAATTAACTAGAGCAAGATTATAATGTTTGCAGTAGTTAAATTTGTAAAAACAGAGGAAATTTAAGCAAATATTTGACAATTTAGGAATCTGGGACCTGGGGAATAGTTTATGATAGAAAACACAGGTTTTCTGAATGGATAGGACTGAAAAAGGGATTTTTAGGTAATCTGTTGATTTAAAAAACTTTTCAAGCAGTGGAAGTGTTTTATAGGAATTAAAACTAAGGATTCGGCTTAAAAAAAGGCCTTTGAGATAATAACAGCTTATGGGGAAATTTTGACAGGGTTTTCCCTGATTTTGAGTGTTTTAGGGAAAATTTATACAGTCAATTTCTCTTTTTCAGGTGTATTTCAGTGAAAAGGACTTCAATTTCGGATTTGCAGGCTTAAATAGTCGAAGAATACCTAAACTACAGGTATTTAAATAGTTGGACGGGTTTCGTAGATGCTTCCACTTGAATGTGGACTTCTGTTGATTTGTTGGAGCCGAGAAAACCTTTCTAGTCTTCAAAATAGGGTATTTGCTGCGAAAACTAGATTTTAAGGCATGAAATCGACTAGCAGAGGTTTAAAACAGGGTTTGGGAAGCTTAACAGGGCTATGCGGAGTTCGTTTAATAGTCGGGAGGCAAATAATAACAATAAGATTGATAAAAAAAGGCTTTACTCTTTATGTATAAACATTTAAAAATGTCATAAATGCAAGTCAAATCATAGGCGGGAGGTTGATTTGGCTTTCAACTGCGGAAACCATTGGTGGGTTTCGCATTGGCAACAGGCAGTAAGTGGTATTCTTTAAAATGAACGCGATGCAATGAGCAAACAGCACGTCACAGGGAGCCGTTTCGCCAATGCAACCTATTTCACGCAATTTTGAACCAATAGGGATCGATCAGTTTTGGAGGGTGAAAAAGGTTTTAAGCCGTCAGATCTTAAACGTGAAAGTGAACGGTTGCGATTTGATTTAAAAGCTGCGGCAAATTAGAGGTGACACCGGGGAAATACTATGTGGACGGGCAGTCGATATAGCGGGTTTAAAACCTTTTTAGATGTAATTTAGCGAAGGTTTTATATATGGTGGCAGGGTTAAGTTGTGTAATAAAACTTTTGTATTATGCGCATTAAAACCAAAGTTTTATGTTCAAAATAGTTATATATATGCGGGGCTAATACATATGGTTAAAAAGGGTTTAAAGGGTGGTTTATGTATATAAAAAGAGTTTATATACATTGTGAGTTTATCAGATTATGAGGAATGCACATGAGGCGGGTTAACCAAGGTTTAACATTATATAAAACATAAGGTTTTACATAACGGGAAGGGAAAAGGCTTATACTTTAACCTCGGGTTAATTTCGATGCGGGGAGAATAACAATGTATTTACAAAGGCTTTGGGGAAATAAAGTTTAGTTTTGATTTAAACTTTATAATATGTGTGAAGTATTTTATTATATTATGTAGTTTATTAAACCATGAAGGCTTAATAACTATAGTTGGGTGGGAAATTTAAATATGGTTAGTTTTAGACCAAAGGGAGTATTTTTTGGGTTTTTAATTTAACATGTGGATATTTAACTTTGGTCAAAAAATCTTATAATAGTGGGTTTAAGGGGAATATTATAAATAGAGGAGTTATATTAATAGGATAAGGTCTTTTCATAGGGATTTAATAGAATAATTTAAAAATTAATATGAAAAAGGAACAATGAAAACACCAAAATGTAATTACATAACTTAAGCAAAGTGATAATGTAACAAGCAAAAAAAACTTTAATCATTTATAATTTAACCACTTTAACTTAGAATATAATAACTTTGGAGGGTTTTTATGTTTTTATGAATGAAGGGAATTAATCAAAAGGGGATTTTCTTTTCATTAAGTAAAAGGTCTTTACTTATGAATTTTGAAATGTAAATGGATGAATGTAGGGTTAATTGATGACAATTAGGGATTTAATATAGAAATTTCAACACTTTTTAAATTAACAGTCATTGAGCCTCGGGTCCGGTTCCAACAGAAGTCAGAGAAATGCTTTGAGCCTCTTTAAATGAAAGTTTAGAATGAAAAATAACTATAGGGGAAAGGAAATCAGTAATAGTTGCCCAGTGAAAGATATATACAATGATTTTCCCACTTCGTTTTACCTACCCAATCCTTTACTCTAACATTTTTTTCTTTCATTTTGCAGGTGCATTTGAGCTAGCAACCTTGAACATTTTATTCTTTTGAAAGCAATAAAAACTATCTAAATCTACCTTATATCATCTGAGGGCTCAGATTAAATTGATGAGCTCCTCTTTATTCTCTACCTATCTACTAATTAGTCAGGATTAAACTGTCTGACTAATTTTTATTTACTATTCTACAACAATAAAATTGAAACATGACAAGTCAAGATTAAGAAGTTCAACTCATCATGGATTATGGAATTTATTGACACTCTACCATAATCATTAGTAACAAAGTAAAAAGTAGTGGCATTTGGACTTGCACACTTTCATGTTTTATTTCTTTTTCTTTTGGGGTCTATATTTTTTAAGTCCTTTGATCTTTCTTTTAGGACTTTTACTTTCTTTTTTATTTTTTGTTTTTGATTTTATTTTTTCAAAATATGGGAAAACAACTTGCAGAAAGCAAGGTATGTACATATTTACAAGACTATTAAGAGTCAATTCAAAATTATGACTCCTATATTTATAGGACCCTAACACTCCCCTTGGAACACTCCATTAATAGATACATACTCCCAAGTGACAGCGCTATTAGCCTTAGTGATAAGGCTCTTGCTACTCCATCACTCCATTCTTTGTTATACCATATGCCAAAGTCATCCACCATCATGCTGCTATGTGTGGGAAATTTATTCCTATGTGGAAGTACCTCCTGATCCTCCAATGCTGAAGGGTATCCTCTTTGCACTTTGACTATGCCATCCCTTTCTCCTGAAATATCATGCCAAGTATGGGAGAAATTCTTCCCACACTCTCCCAAGAGTAGCCAAAGCAACAATAGCTCTTGCTACCCCCTCACACCTCCATCATGCAAATCATGAGGTGAAAATATGATGATTGACATGAAGAATTTCATATCAACAAAATGCACCCAAACTCCTTGTTGCCATACGATGCAAGTGCCAAGCCAAGTTACACCTACCAACATACCCTTAGAAGAAATACATGTCACATGATGGCCAAACTCTTTTAACAGTATCCAACGCAACCATGCGTCCAACTGCCCTGTGTCATAGATATGAAGGTGACTCACCAACCTCTTGCTTACCGTCCACACCTCTTCATCCAAATGTGGGTGTCTCGTACCATGCTCCATCTTGGTACTCCTCCAATGGAGAACATCATCCTCCCAAATCAGATTTCCATATTTTCATTTCATGGGATGTTGAAATGCAACCTCTTGGAGATCTCCAAGTGAAGACCACTCACCAATGACCATATTAAATCCATAAGGATCCAAGTATGCTGAAGGAAAAGTCTTCTCATAGAGCTGTACAATTCTCATCAAGAAAGATCCATCACAATGCTGAAAGATAAGATGTCTCTCATCAATCATCTGTTCATATAATGTCACACAAGTGTAATGGTCATCAGAATGTTCTAATAATAGTTGGGCCCCCAACTCATCACTGCTGCTTAATGACAGCGTTGCTGATCTCCATAATGGTGCATTTGTTGTCTCTTGCTGATGCTCAATGTTGAACATATAGTTCTGCATTGGATTGTTTAGGACAATGCTCATCCTATCCTCTAGGAATCCACACTCCAATCCCAGGAGTTGTGTGTATCTCAATAATGAATAACTAGATTGATTGTTTATCCCCTCCCTGAACAACTAAGGGTTGCTCAACGCAGTGATATTCTGCTACTCCAAGTCAGCAATATGCTTTGACCCTAGGTCATGCAATGGCATATTCCCACAAATATCCATAAGATGTGCTAAAATAACAGAAAGTGGAAACACATGCATACCTTGGTAAAGCCTAGGAACATCTTGTACTACTACAAGGGTTCCCTCCTCTGGTGTGATGACTTTCCCAACTACTAATGATGATGGCTGCTCCTCTATGGCTGTATCAACGCTGGTATAAGTCTCCTCCTCCTCATGCATCTCCAGAATAGAGCATGGGACTCTAAATGTCAAAAGATCAAGACCACTTTGCAAAGGTGAAAGTGTTCTTTCTCCTGATGCAAATGCTCCTGCAACAAGTGGTGGTGAAATCCCCTTCTCCTCTGATTTCTTCTTGTCAAATTTCTTGATAAATCTTTGAGTAAAATATGAAAATGCAGTGACTCTTGCGTGACTCAAATGACTGAACCACCAAATGTTTGCTTCACCCTCAAGGTGCAATGCTGCAATCTCAACAACTTCTCTTTCTACCACTAGATGTAGTAGGAGGAATGCATCTAACTTCATTCCCCAAGCCCTTGCTATACATGTGGATGACCCATCAAAAGTAGACAGTAGAAATATATTGCCCTTTATTTTCCTATTGATGCAAGGTCTCCTTTCCTCTTTGAGATGAATGAACTGTCATAGAGGTAGAGTCTCCTTGAAAGCTCTAGGTTGAGACTTATATTCTACCAGGTATCCACTTAGAATCTCATGTTCCAAGTGCCCTCTATCTCCATGCCTCTTGTCTTCTTCTTCAAAAGAGAAGGGCATAGTGTATTGCTTTGGATTTCTATGCAACACCGGTTCTTTGTTCTGATTATAGGAAGTACATGGACCTTCCCCTTATTGAAACCCTTTAAAGGTTTCATTGCATCTCTCCTCTTTCACATGCTTGACCTCCTTGGAGAGGTTCTTCCTAGATTTTAAAAGTGATGAGACAAAGCTCATTCCTTCCATCATTTACATCTGGTTTTCTTCCCTTATTCTTCTTATAGCATATTGGCTTAAAACTCATAGGCTGAGCCAAGATTATGCTCTGATACCACTGTAATATTCCCAAATAGGAAAATAAGAAATACAGGCACCAAAAACGCATTTTTCAGAAACTTATGCTATAAAAGTCAAGAAAAACCCATGTATCCATTAGTTTATACCTTATAGCAACAAAATATACAAGGAGATCAGAAACAAATCATTATAGCTTAGTTAAACAGGCCTCCCAAGCCCAAAACAACCCAAAAACACTGTAACCCCATGACTACTGCAACACAGAAATTCTGAAGCAAGTAACAATGCAGTTTTAATGAGGGTTACACTACAAAAATAGAGAGACAAATGGATCTACTGATATATTACTCAAGAGAGTTGAAAAACTAATATCTAGTCTCTTTTACACAATTCCAAGATAACCCGGCAAGGGTTTCTTGATAGACATGAGATACAAGAAGTATATGCTGCAGATCCATGGTTGAATCACACTGTCTAACTAAAGCTCTACATAAATATGGCTGAAAATAAAAAGGAGTGGTTGTAGATCCTCCTTACTAGCTCTTTGGGTGAAAGGTTGATCCTTTCACTAGGAAACTAACTCACAATCAGGGGTTTTGACCCTTCCACTACAACACCATGAAAACTAATGTAGTTCCTCAAGGAGACTGCACTGTGGATGTAGGTAACTGCTTGGCCCAATGGCCGATGGTGGAAATGAAGCCCAAAATACTCCTCTCATGTTCCTTCAACGAGTCCTCCAAGAAAGAGTGTGGAATTCCCACATGAGAACCCCCTTGTACTAAACAGTACAACAAACCCAGCTAAACAGATGAAGCATGCAATAATTCATAAGACTCAAACATAAAATAATATTCTCAATGCCTCATATGGCTGCCATACCCTCCCTTATATACTTGATGAGGTTCCTCACCATGGGTCCCACCCATTTATGAGGTTATTTCCATGCAAAGACTCCTCCAAAACTACGTTGTCTCCACTAGCTCCACTCTCTCATTTACAATGCGATTTTAATTGGTCAACCTTGACTTAATCTCCATGCATTGTCTCCTTTCACACCCAAGGTGGCTTTATTTTGACTATCTAAACTGATCCACATTCACACTAGGCTATCTCTATTGATGTTTCATTCCCTCCATACCAGCATTGTTGACTTGGTCAAACTTGACCTTGTCCACATGCATGAGCCCTTGTTCACACATGAGGGTGCTTTATCCAGCTATGAATATGATCCCTTTTCACATTAAGAGGGATTTTATGCCTACTTAAAATAGTTATGGGCTTCCCTACCCATTTATTCATCTAACTACACGTCAAGAGAAAAATTAATATTCCAATTAGTTGCATGCTAATTTAGGAATATTATAGAAAATTATGGTTTACACTTTTTCGTTACTTGTTTTACAATTTAAATGAAGCTTCTTGATATTATGGACAATTTTCTTGTCAAATTCTATCTCTAGTCTTGCGGACCTTTAGAAGCCGAGTAAAAAATTGGTGGCCAAATCTTGATTTGTGTTTTTCAAATAGGTTTTTTACTGCATTTATGGATTCATCAGCCTAAAAAATCCTTGGGGCACTTCCATTGTGATCAGTTCACATGTCAAACTTGTGATTTCAATGATTCCCTATTGGATTCTAGACAACCTAGATTGGAAAATAAACTGGAAAATTTTCCAAAATATCTCACTGAAAGACTACTCTATTAAGAAGTCATTTTTTGGTCATAGCCCTCCTTTTTTTTAACGCAAAAAATATTACAACTTTCTTTATATTTATAACCAAAATCATAAAATCAATCCCTAAATTAAAAATATGTGTCATTAGCAACACTCTTTTTTTTCTCAAACTTAAGAATGATATTTTAGTTTTTCCAAACCACTATTTTTTTTTTCTAATAAAATAAAAGGAAATAAATAAATAAATAAATAATGATCAATATAATAAATATAAAAAATAAATTTTAAATTTTAAAATCACCCATTCACATCTTCTTTTCTATATGATAATTAAAAAAAATAAAACATATTTAAAAATAAAATAAAATAAAATTTTATTTAAACATCAATATATAATTAAAAATAAAAAAATAAACTTAAAAACCCACTACCCTAGTCGCCTTCCATAATCCTAACTTAGCCCCCTTTCATTTTTTATCATTAAAATAAATGGTAATTGTTGTAAAGGAAACAAGAAGGGTTGTGGGGCAGCAAGTCCCTGCCACCAGCTAGATCTGTTACATAGCAATGGTCAACAACCAGATCTATTGCATAACAATGGTCAACAGTGTCCCAGTGAATAGCTCACTCGAGTCTAGGTGAACATAAGGAGGTTCCTGACTCTTATCCTTGTTTTTCAGTCTTACCAAGTGCGTATGCAGGAAGTTTACTCATTTGGCCCGATGAATATGATTAACCAACTGGTATAAGGTGGGACGAGCACACAGGTACAATCTCGGGGCTTTGATTAGCCTGCTCATTGTGGAACGAGATGATGGGTTGTTCCATAATTATTGACCTAAAACCAACAAAACACGATATTGACTCCACCAGAGGCCCTGCACGGGTCACACTCCGTGGTCAGATTCATTCAATAGGAAGCATACACTATCTATGGTCTTATGGTCTAAGGAATACGGTTTATGGACTAATATCTATGGACTACAGAATAAGGATACAACAAATAGGGACAAAGAATAAGACCTTACGAAATGAATATAACCCAACTAACATAGGATCAAAGAATGAGGAAAGGAGCAGATAGTACATACACCTATGGATAAATCTTTTACTGCAACACAATGCTCATTAATCCAATTAAGATACTGAGTTGCAACATTAGAGAATGAAATTTTACCTCATGCTAGGCACCAGTAAAAAGTTAGTTATGAGGACCTTGTCCACTACAATTATATTTCCCCCTTACCAAGAAAATGTCACAAGTAAACCACTGCAATAAAGTGTAGAAATTATATAAATAATGCGTTATACATCCAAGATTCTCCTGATCACACACTATTTGACTTCATTCACAATACATAATCTCTTCTACTATTGATCATCATATGCGGAAATTAAATCAATTGCATGCACACATTGAAACCATAAAAATTCACACATATGAACACAGTGTTTTAACGGGAAAGCCTGAAGCTAAAAACCCCAACTATCTGCATATAATATATGTCATAGAGATCATGTAACAATCCTCATACAAAGCTTCTCACAATCTCTAAGTATAATACAATCGCTACACACTAATCAGGTCCGATCTAGCAAATCCATGCACTGATCTTTGCCTCCTGCTAGCCTGCCTCTACTACGCAATCCTTGCTAAAGAATGGTTCTGAATGAACTCGCATTTCCCCAGCCTTGCTCACGCAATATTCATTGGCATCTCTACTAAGTTTTGGATGCAATCAATGCATCACTATAGTCACAACTGATAGTTAACTTGCCCTTTCACCTATCTCTCCATTGGTCTCCACTGAAACTGTCCATGCACTGTAGTTAACTGATGTATTCTTCAGTTGATTAATGATTTAATATTTAGTGAATTAATTAATAATTAATTCACACCACTCTCATTAGTGTATCAATCAGTTAGACTAGATACAACTAGCTCAACTGTTTCTAACTGAGTTAAACTGAACACAACTCCACCAACTACTTCTACAACTCCACCAAACTCTGTCACATGAGTTCTAACTGAAGTCTCCATGCAATAGCTCCACTTAACCCTCAGGAATAACGTAATTCCTTCTGTTAGCTCCTGTGCCACATGTGTGCACTTAACTGAAGTGCTCCAAGAGAATAAGTTAATGTTTAGAGTCCAAATATTATTAAGAGCTAATAATATTCGACATATCTATTTTTAGACTAGCAATCTAAAAATAGATTCCGCCCAATATGTCTAAAAATAGAATTCCATATGTTTTTTCCAACTTGACCAACCATCCACAAATAGCATCCTGCAACTCATAGAATATGATCGACATGTCTAAAAATAGACATAGTATAAAAATAGACTTGTGCCTAAAATAGCCTGCGGACCCACTTAGTGAAGGAAACTCCTTTCACTAAGCTCATCATCTTGTTGCAATCTCAACATAAAGAGCCACAATCGAAATCTAACCATAATGAAAGTAGAAAATCCGACTACATAGAGTCAAATGCGAGAAGAGCTTTCCAACCATGGCTGCATATAAGAGTTACCCAAAATATGACAAGGCAAAAGACTTGGCCTAATCCCTAATATTCATGATGAAGTGTGAAGATCAGATACTCTAGAAACTAGCCAACATTAAACATGTAACCATAATGACAAATACCATAATGTCAAAGAAAACCCATGAGGTCGATGATGGATGAATGCAAGCAGATAACTCTTTTATGGTTATTAAAATATATGAATACAAAATAGATACAGAGATTGATGAGCGACCAAGCATACCTATTTACCTTGACTGGTCACCTTCAGCGTGTCCATAATCTGTTGCTTGTTTTCACATGAACGAGCTCTGGTATTCAGGGTTGGGGAAACAGATTTCACAGTTACTACACCTTCATGGCCATGAACTTGATCGACAAATGCCTCATTGGTTTCTATCTAGTAAACATAAAACCGAGAGACAGCAAGGAAGAAAATCAAATTTATAATGTTAAGAAAAACTAACAAGCCATAATAGTAGTAAAGATGAGATACATTCAGATTGTCCGAAACCAAGTTGGTGTGGCCCTTTCTTCTAGTGATCTTGGTCGTAACAGTTAGAAGAAAACTACTCATAAGAATCCTAATTTATGTAGTGATTCCAACCAATGTAGTTCCTATGCTCTGCATGATTTCAGGGACCTGATTATAAATGAATTCTAATTTTCCCACTCCAAGGAAGGTTTTCCATTAAATATAACCAATCAATAAAGGCTACACTTGTGCAAGGAACAAGGAGTTTCTGAAATCAATTGGTGAGAAAGTTGGTATCAACAAACAAACTGAATGTTGTAAGTTTTCAATGAATGAAAATTGTTACAAGCGACCAACATTACATGAAAATAAGAATATTTTGGGCATCAAATACTGCAGAATAAAATGTGGGTGTGGATTTTCTAATGAAATATGATATATCCAAATAACAACTACAAAATAAACATCCAACAATATTCCCACCAATTTTCAAGCCAAAATTAACTGGAATGGAAGTTGGTCCTACAAATTTAGTCTTTTCCCTTGGAATATTTAAACTAACCCATCAAAGATAATTCCATTTTTTCTCAAACAATTCAAAAACATTTTTCTATGTAAAAATGAATTTTATGGCTCATTCTGTTGCATTCAAAACAACTCAATAACTTGTTTTTATATAGAAGTATATTGTGTGCCTGCAATTACATTCAAGTGGTATTACGTAGGGTTTAGTAATTAAGGTGGGTAGGTTTCTTGCAACAAGGGTTGTTTAATGTCATCCTAAAAATATGTCTCTAAAAGTCCCACTAGCATTGATTCAGTAAGTGATATAGGTAGAACATACATATACTCATAGATTATCATAGGCTCACCCGTGTAATGGCACCACTCTTTCAAAGAATTTCTTGTTTAGCTAGCCCAGTAAAATCTAGAATCTGTGCTAAAGTATTTTAGTGGAGACATTTAACTAATAGTGGGAGATGTTTTCCAATTCCTATAACATCCCCAACTCGTCGAGGCAACAATTTTTTGTTGATGTATTGAAGAGTGTGATGACCTAGCCAACCCATGCATCTTATTCCTCATGTATAAACATCATCGTTGTGTGCTATGGCTACCATATATGCAATTCAAACATAAACCAAGTATAGAATGGAAATCTCCCTACATATGTTTCCATCAAAAATATCAGTCAAATTCAACTAATCACATATCCACTGCATATTATTTGTCAGTTCCTGCTGAAACTTCCCCTAACTCGACAACTTGTGGAAGTCAAGACATTTTTTTGTTAAATCTACCTCTTGGTAACAGAAGATGGTGCAGGTCTTTAAATGGAACAAAAAAAGTCCTTTTCAAGGCTATACCAAAAGCTTCAATAAAAATGACCACATTTCCATATGCTCCATTAATGCAAGTTCCAACACATTTGATTAGTGTTCTTATAAGTACAGTAAACATCAGTGGCAGAGAAAGTAACACTAATGCAAGTTCCAACACATTTGATTAGGGTTTTTATAAGTGCAGTAAACATCAGTGACCGAGAAAGCAACACTAGCAACAAGGGAAAAGGCATTGGAAACACAGGTTACATACATAGGTTGCAAACCAAGACAACACCATGGGTTGCAAACAATCCAATATGAGTATCTATGAAGCAATAAAAATTTAGCATTAGTGCATCAGATTTTAATTTTAATTTCGATATATATAGAACTCTGTAAATGGATTTGACTTATTAGTTGTAAAGATCCTCTACAGACATCAAAATTAGATCATCTCATTCCTTGAAAATTTTTAATTTGAGGCTCAAAAAAGGATTTAAATATTGCGTAGGATAACTTCTTTACCTTTGACTTTAGATTCTTCATATGAATTGGATAATTTATAGTGTCCAACAATGGTGTTAGAGGCTTCTCACCATTGTAAGTAATCTTTAAAGGACCATTCTTTTCGGTATTGAAAACTCCTTTCATGTTTTCGTCTCCATCATCATTTCCTACTATTGCAAAGATTGTCCCATGCTACAATAGGAAAGAAGCATTTGTTTAATTCACAAAATAAAAAATCCATGAATGCACCATGGCATCTTGCTATATTTACAATAATACCTCAAGAAAAAAAACTTGAAAATGCATTATGTCCTCAAGCTCAACTACTTGAAATTCAGAAGAGTGCCTTCAATTTTAATGGAGGCCTTTGAAGTGTTGGAATATTCTACTTCCGCAAGATCTTGAATTGCGCACTCCACAACATATTTATTGGTTGAGATATATTGTACTCCCATTTATAACCATTGATGGCGATGATCCCACAGAAGCTACTCCCAATGATGCCATGTTTCTCTTAAATACTAGATTGAAATGATATCTAGACAATTGATATGAATGTGGGTTCTGAAGAAGCTATGAAACTAAGCTTGCTCAAAACCAGTGGCCCTATAAATTGAACAATATATTGAGATGAATTCCAAGATGCAAACCTACACAAGATTCTAAGTTTAAAAAAAAATTCTAGCTAGTCTTATATACAAGTAACAAATATTATTATACCCAACATTCAAGCATAGTGTAAAGTAGTGTTAAGGAGGAAACAAAGCCATAAATGAAGTTTTAAAATACCACATTTAAATAACTTACTGACAATATTTCAAAAATTTTAGGTTTCCGGGTACCTTTATGCTCATAACCTAGATTCAAAGGAGATAATGGATTCAAAGGAGATAAAGAATAAGCCGTTGAGTAATATTCAGAGTATTATTAATATTTTTGATGTTTATTTATTTAATATATTAAAAACAAAAAAAATACAATAAATAACTAATAAATAAAGTTAAATAAAAATAAAAGTAAATAAAGTGAACCTCCAAATGCCAATTGGGCTTGCATGCATGCAAGTGCCCAAGTTCCCCTTCTGAAATTTAGGCTTGTTTAGACTGTTCATCAGGTTTAGGATCTAAGGAAGTTACTCACATTGCCTCTTAAACTCTAACTAAATCTGATGATAGATGATACACTAATAGACGATATGCTGCTAAGGTTGGTGCAGGCAAGACCCGATCAACTTCACCTAGAACAGGGTATGCTACTGGGTCATTATCCTAGAGAGATTCAGACTACGTATTTTTCATCGTTGTTTTTGTTCTGGACCACAGTTGTTTACTCATACGATAGGATATTATGGACTATTACTAGGGATAGATTCCAAAAAAGGAATTTCGATCATACCGCAAGTAGCAGTTAAGACTAGATGTATTGACAAAAGGATTTATGTCTCGACTGCAAAGGGAGATAGAATCTAAAGCTGTTGTTTAAGGGTGGGAAAAGTAATTCCGTTCTTATCGCAAGTAGTAGTTAGGGCTTGTAACAGTTAGGGCCAGCTGCATGGCCAGAAAGAGTTATGTCCCGGCCGCAGAGGGTGATAGAATCGAAAGTTGTTGTTTAATGGTGCGAAAATACCTAAAAATAATCTGTGCATGGGGAGACAAGCTAGGTAAACTGGGTATTGGGTTAAAAGCTTCTCTGTCTTATTGAAAAAAACCCCTTTTTTTACCCAAATTACTAAGGGAATGATAAATGGATCTTCGAAAGGTAAGTTGTGAAGGTGAACCATGTGAGGTTGGTTGATCGGGTATATCCAAAAAAGCGTCTGAGATGCATGGTTTTGGATATAAGAAACAAGGCCTATCAACACTATCTGCACTTGATTAGCGCCATCCATCTATCCAGTTTTCTCATTCACACCCTGTGGTAGGGGGGCCCTATCTACACAGACGACTATGGATGTAGAGCAACTCAAAGTCAAACTGCAAGTTGACACATCCCAATCGAAGAAAGTATACAACAACATCCAAAACCGAATCAAGTTTATATGTCAATGGGAGCATCCATTAGAGAGCCATAGTCTAAAGGTAAGACAAATACTTCAATTCATATTGTAAATTGTGTATATAAATAGGAAATAGAACACTTGTAAGAAATATACCTTATTGTGTACAATAAATGGGAAAGAGAAGGCCTTCAGCCTAAATACTGGCGCATTATTTTTTTGTATACCTTAGGACCAATTCCTAGGGCCTCCTGGTATTTTCATGAAGTGTCACAAAGGAAGATTATGCATATTAGGAATTGAATGGAGATTAGGAATTCGAACATGTGAAAGGGAATATTTTCACACTTCTTTTTCATAATAAATGAGAATTATTATCTTGCAGGTAATAGAATTTTCAACACAGAGAGCCCTCCCAGACACCATTCCAAGGCTCCATTGCAACTCGTTGTGAAAAAATGAAAAAATTTGTGCTAAGCTCAATTGCTCCAAGCCTCCATTGTAGCTTGTTGTGCAAAAAATGAAAAAATGTCTGCTAAGCTTCATGTTAAGATCCATTTCTCCTCATGTTAGGAATCAAATGAGGAATGAGGAATCGGGTAATCAGGTAAGGAATGAGGTAAGGGTAAGGGCCATAGACACCAACTCCAGTTTCGTGCTCTAGTTTCTTAGATGCTCTAGTTTCATAGATGCCACAATATACAATGCATAAACATGCATTCACCTTTAGTAGATGCCACAGTTGCCACAGTAGACAACAAAAAACGTAGATACATGCATTCACCACCTAGAAACAACAGGGTACATCACCAACATTGGCTCCCTATGGACTTTATGCGGCTCAACTCATTTATCCTTATTAGTCTTGGAGAATGATGCTACAAAAAATAAAATGTTTAGAATTAATGTCAGCATTAATTCAGGTGAATCTAAAAATTTCTAAAAAATTCATGGTTTGCTCATACCATATCCTATTTTTGGCTCATACTTGTCTCTAGAAGAGGCCAAAACCATGGAAAAAAAAAAAAAACATTTTCATCATGAAAAAGTTTGGTTAAGTCTAAAAGAGTTAACTTAAATTTGGTTAAGTTATGTTATTTCTTAGAATAAGAAAGAAAAACTAATGTTAAAAGCACATTTTAGATTACTATAGTCGTCGTGCTTGTGGTAAGGACTAATAAGAAGAGCCCAATCCATTCCAAGGGTGGTGGGAGAGGATCCCCACCATATTTACAATCGTTTTCATTAGAATGAGTTCTGATTTTTATTTCTGTCATGGTCCTTGCAAGCACGTTAGGCTAAAAAGAGAGAAAGTGATAACAGGTTTGGTGAAAAGGGATGGGCAGGGGGAAAGGTAATGGAAGGGTGTGGATAGAAGGTAAGAGGATTTTGAGATTAAAATTTTTTATTTTAAAGTTTTAAAATTTTGTTTTAATTTTCTTTAGAAAATATTTTTTTAATTGATTATTTTTTAAAATAAAAAATATTTTTTTACAGTTTAAAAAAATAAAAGAAAATTGAGTTTTCTTTTTTTTTTCTATTTTGTTCTTAAAAATATTTTAAGAATAAAATATTTTCTCACCATCTTCCTCTTACTCTTTGTGTATGTATATACAAACACACCAGTATCATTATGAAAGATGCTTTTCTTTTGTCTTATTGGTAGCGCTACAGGATAATGGAATTGTTTTGATCCTATGTTCATTATTTCCTGACTTCCATTTCCTGTTAGCATATGTATTCGGGTCGGATCATGACCTGTCGATGTGGATACCCACTTTATTGTTTTTGCTCAACCATGAGCAATATTCTACTGGGTAATGATGGTGGACTTCTCATTGTGTTTTTGCTCACACAGATGAGATTATCTTGAACATGTACTGCATATATTCTTAATATATACAGCGTTTTTTTCTTTCTGAAAAAAATATACAAACACACACATTTTACTGAGAAAAATAGAATTTTCTTACCATTTGTGCCATATACTTATTTTCCTTAATTCTATGAGAGAGAGAAACACATGCACGTGAAATGTGTAATTTATAACATTTAGGGGCAAAAGACCAAAAATTTCCCATATTAACTATAAATAAAATATTTTAATATATGCAATCAATTAAATAAGTTTATATTAACTTCACAGTTTTACATAGAATTAACATGTTAATTGAAATTTTTTAATATTTTACGTACACATATATTCTTGTTAATTTAATGAATAAATAAATAAAATCTTATTTTTATATATTCTCATGTCCACGGTATAGATACATTATATGCATTTTTATTTAATTCCCAATGGATCACAGTGTAGGTTAGTGCCAAATCCCAAGTTCTTCAACTTCGTCTCTTCATAGGACAGATGCGGTACGAAGGTCGTAGCTAGCGCTGGCAGTGTTGGCTAATACATATAACTATTCAATGATCTCGTATTTGTTAATATTTTTTTTGGTTGGTTTTGTTATTTTAATGGAAAATTTAAGTTGTATGTTAATGTATGTGTTTTTGAAGGATGCTAAATTTATTTTTATATTAAAATTATATTTTAATTTACAGTGGAATATATTTTACATAATCAAACTTTCAAAATAATCAGGGTTCTGATACCAAATTGATTTGAATTTAAAAACTTGAAGGTTTATTAAAAAGTTGTAAGCAAATTTATGTTTTATGGGAAATGGATTAATTTGCAGAAGTACATAAATTTTAGTGTTTAAAGTTCATCTTGTAGAAAAAAATAGAAACAAATGAACCATACACAACAATAAAAAATTGAAATTGATAATGAAGTTCACCCCTCTTGGGCTACATCTCCGGGTCCAGCTTCAAATGTTGGACTTCTTTAATTATGTTCTGAAATATGTCATTACATCACTTTACCATTCTCAAAATACAAAAATAGTGCTGTGAATAGATTCATAAGGCCAAAAAAACTCCTATCTGAGCTGTTCTTGGGCTAAAAAAGGCCAAAAACTCATCAAGTAATGGGGTTCGGATAACTGCTTGCCCCCACCACTCTGCACCTTGTGCTGGTGGTTATGGTCATGTGTGATTCATGTTTCTAAGGGCGGGGCTAACTTCCCACCCCCGGTGCTGAATCCCTTTATCCTTTATCGATGGTTGTGTTTTTTTTATGGGACCGGGGATAGGGCCAAGTTCCCTACCCCACCCGTTGAGTTCCTATCTATGGTCACTTATGTGCCATGGGTCCTAAGGCTAGCGCTTACAACCATGCCCTCTCCACCAAATTCCTCACCTCCTTCGAGGTCGGTCCTGTAGCTTTTATAACCAGGGGCTGGTCGCTAAGCCCTTCCCTCATTCGTTTGCCGATGGTCTTATGGGGACGCAAATGACCAAGGGCCAGGGCTAACTCCTAGCCCCTCTCCCCCAATGTGCATTTCATATGATTTTAAATATAATTTGGATCCATCATATATTAAGACGCATAGGATGGCGCAATGGTGGACATTGGAGACTATACGCTATAGGTCGTGGGTTTGATCCCTGCCGAGGCCTTCGGGTCACAAAACAAAATTTTGGCCAATCCTGAGGCACCACGTGGCAACCTCCAATTGGACCTTCCAAATTGACTTGGACAAATCAAAAGAAACTAACTGGATCAATGACGAAATGAAACTTGTCGAACCGCCATTGTTCCTACATCCTATTGTACGCTTATCCAACAAGTTGACATCAGCAATACGGACTTCCCAATTAGCAGTCTAGTCAACGCACATGTAAATTTTTTAGTTGTTGATCCAAACGATCAGAACACCATAACTTGAGCATAATTTATTGGTTTTTAGTGATTTAGGTGGTGTTGGATTTAGAATGATGAGCACTACGATCTGGAACTAGTTTATGGTGATTTTGAGCACTTTCAATTTTGAGTATTTTTCTGATCCCCTAGATCAGCGATGCAATATTTGTCATATGCACAAAAACTTCATGAGATTCAGTATTTTTCCATTGGATTCCTGACACTTAATCATTGTGCAACTCTAATCGAAATTTTTGCATATCCATTATATCACTAATAACCTATCATCTTATAAATCCCCTTGGATTTTGTACCTATTTGTCATATTTCAAACTATGAATTGTCGACTAACTCTCATTGTATTTTGTGCTCTATGATGCCCTATCATCGAAAAACTCTTGTCAAATTTTGTAAATAATGTGGAATATTTGACACTATATTATGAGGTAACCCCCTTAGGATTTTTTACCTATCCATATGATTTTTGACTCTTTATCGTCATAAAACTCTTGTTGTATTTTGTATCCTTCGGCACCCTATCGTTAGACAACATCCATTAGATTTTTTACTTATCCGTTGTATCGTCAGAAAGATCTCGTCGAATTTTGTAATTATCTAATGAATCTCTGACGTTATATTGTTGGGTGACACGTCGACTATCTGACATAGCTACGTTAGGTTACATTAGAAGATATTATCGTATTTCTGATAGTATTATGTCACATTACATTGTAGGTACCAAAAAATCTTCCATCAGAAATCCAAGAGTTGATTTGTCTCTTTTCTATTGGTTATCTAATGGTGGATGTGTGTCAAATATCCGATGAACACATTATTCATTGGATTGTTGAACTAAGCTTCATTGATGGAAATGGGAAACAAGGTACGTTAGGGTGACAACACAATTTTGGCCATAAGATTTTAGTGCACTATGCAGCAGTGTAAGGAAATTGATATCAATTTCAAAATGAGGTATACATTTTTTTTTCATGTTAGATTGGTTTGTAACTTGGGAAACCAGACCAAAAGCATAGGTTAAAAAAATTTTCATTAGAGAAAACTACAATTCTATCATTTAAATTGTAAAAAAAAATAACAAAAGTACTTTGCCAAAAATTGATAGCTATCACTATAACAATGTTACAACATAAAACCATAACATAAATCCTGTATCACTTGAGCATATCATCTTGAGGGAGAGTCCTATTATATTTGTGGAGGAGGATCATTGTCATCTTTATTTGGAGTGAATGTAACGTCTGTGAGCCTCTTGGAAAAAATAAAACCTTGTTGTCTAACTTCTCCACCTTTTCCATCATCTCTGCAATTCATGCTAAAATTTCTTTATGTGTGTTTGAGCATTCTATGAGAGCCATTTCCATAAGATTTTGTATATGCCAATACAAATTGACAGTTTCCATGTAAGAAATCTAGAAAGACTCAGTGGAAATGTAAGTTATTGAAATCCAACTCCTCATCTCTCTTTTAACATGATAATTTGGAATGAATTTACAATTGTGATGAACCTCCTCTTCGACCTCTGATATAGTTATGTGAACTTCTTGAATATCCTCCATGTAATGATCCATGCAGTGGTGAGAAACATTTTGAGCCTAAGACTGAGAGGTCGAAAGTTGTTGCACCTCAGGATAGGTTTAAGGGGTGGCTCAACCCCTTCTACCTCATATACGATCATATGATACTCTCCTATGTGCCATACTAAAAGAGGAAAGAGAGAAAATGGTACAAAATCTAGAACTTGAAACATGATGCCAAAGGAGAGAACCCATGAAAGAGAATTGAGCAAGAAAAGAGGCAAGGGGAAGAGAATGAAACACATAGGAGAAGAAATTCCAACCCAATTTAAAGAATCAAGGCTAAACTTTCCAGTATGGAAAACCACCTAAGAAAGCTTTGCTGAATTCCGAATAAATGCATGGATCCGCGAGACTACCCCATTGAAGGAGAGGGACCAAGGAGAAAACATAAATATCAATTGAATACCTACCAAGTGATGGGAAGAAAGGATAGAAATCTAGAAAGTATTTAAGAGAAAAACTGAAAAACCTAAAATATTGACCAAGAGACAAGTAATTACTACCACATTGATGTGTGATGCCACCTAAAACTTGGAATGTGTTTCAATTAATTGTAGTTTGCAAATCTCCATTTTTAAATAGAGATCCAGGGCTAAACTTGAGAGTAGGGTGAATGCTACTTGAAACTCTACATCGATCCCATCACCCAATGCATAGGGACAACCAAAACCAAAAAATAAGGAAACATCAGTAAAAGCACCAACAAATTTGGAGAGGATAGATGCTTAGCAAACAAAAAATTAATGGGAAGCTAATAAATGACCAATCATACCATAACTTACTATGAGCATGTGACCAAGTTATGTAACCAACCCAAATCATTGGCTTGACTAACCACCGTGGGTCATGATTCTCCCTAATCTCCATAAACTTCACCATAATTATGATAATTGTAGGCTGAAGGAATATTGTGAGTCAAGTTTTCCTTCCAGTGCTCTCGCACATCAATCTTCATAATGAACCATACGTCTCATGAGTTCACCTCTCCCACAACCATTCAAATGAACCGCTTGATGCTTGCACATTTCCATCGAGGGAATGTACTACAACCCCTTCATAGTTCAGTCATACCTATATCAAGGTGGTGGCAAGGAGCACATACTTGGGGTCTCTCCGTGGGGGTGGAAGATATTTCCTCGTTGAATATAATGGAAGTAAATTTACAAACTAGCATAAATCCAAATTAACTTAATTTTTACTTGTGAAACCACATAAATTAAATGGTTGGTAAATACTAATAGACTTAAGAACACTTACATCCTAATACATCTCATATTATAAAAAGTTAAAAATAATAAAAATTAAATAAATTATAACTTTATTTTAAATTATTATTATTATTATTATTATTATTATTATTATTATTATTAATTATAAAAAAAAATTAATATATCATAGACACATTTAAAAAAACATGTAACATGATTTTTAAGTATGGAGATTCACTATCAGTTTACTATTGAGATTCTTAAGATATAAATATGCTTGTTGCAATACTATGGGTCAATCCCATAACTTGCTAATACACATGCCCAAAACACTATAATTTATATTCATATAAGCATTTTTTAATTAATCAATATAATTAAAAAAAATATATATGTATAATTAAATCTTATTCTCAATTTCAATTTCAAAATAAACAAGTTTATTAATGTAATTATGCAACATAAATCCATTTTAATTCCATATATTTCATTTATAAAGAAAACCAATTTATTTAAAATAAAATCATTTAAAATTAAAAAACGTTTATTTTTCCTTAAAAATTTAGCACTACTGCATTAAATATATATATAATTCCCCTCACACATATTTATTCTCTTCCCGTCTATTTGAATCCAGATATGCCTTTTCAATTTCCACTAACTAAGAGTGCTAGTGAGTGGCAAATCCTATGTTCTTCGACTTTGTCTCTTCAAAGTAGGTGGCCACATAAACGCAGTGCGCAGTCATTCAATACAGTATCCCACCAATTTTTTTTTTTGGAAAGTTCCAGTTAGGTCTGGAAATTCAAATTTATGTGGCAGGTTGAAACAAAAATATTGATGATCGTTATTTGTTTTCATTGTTATTTATTTTAAGTTTCATATAGATTTGTGAGAGTCAAATTTTCATGTATGCAACTTTTTCATAACAAGTGAGATATAATTTTAAAATAAGTAAAATGAGTACAATAGTTATTATTATTTTAGTTATATAATATAAAAAATTATTTATACTAGTAATTGTATCAGATGTTGCAAAGGAAACGTCGTAAGGTGGTAGCATAAGAAAGAGTAGCATTAAAGTGCTACTTTTGCATGATGAAAGTGGAAGTGTCACCAAATAGTGTAAGTAGACTTTAGATCTTAGTTAAAGATGGTCATCTTAGGAATTGCATCATTGACATAATAAGAGTATCCATTGTATCGGGTTCCCTCTTTTTGGTTATTTAGTGTAGTTACAAAACAATGCACTGTAGAGATAGCAAATATCTCTATCCTTAGCAATCCAGAAGACCATGATTTGATCTTTTGGTTAAACATCCATATGTATTTGCACTAGAAACACTTGTGTTTGAATTATTTTCCTACTTGAATGGTTGGAATTTATCCACACTCTCTTTGTATATGCCAATTTTATTTGGGACTCAATATTTTTCGCAATTGATATAGCTCTCTCGGGTTTCATTCAAATCCCCTTTTACATTTTCCCCCCAATTTATTACTTTAGCAAACATTTGTATCTTTTTGTTTTTTTATCTATGGAATGAATCATAGTGACCCTCATTGAATGATTTTGGATAAATTATAAGAAGATCAAGTTGAAGCCAAAATATGAATCTTCTGAACTCAACGATGTTGAAAATATCAAATTATCATACTCTACCACAAGTATGGTAAATTTGAATAATGAATATTAATACATTTGGCCTTTGAATCTTACAAAGGAGTATGAGCCGAGACTAGGATACCAAATTCCTTTTAATTAATGATATCAACAACCCACAAAAAAATGATTAAAGTCTCCTTGGAAATTCAAACACATGTCCAAATAAAAATGTTCATGAGTTCACTTTTAACTAATAAAGTTTTAACAAAAAACATCCTTCAAAAAATATACTAATTAGTTATCTCACGCCCCTTGGTTCTAATTTTCTTTTCAAAGCACTCCATCTAAAAATAAAGGTTCCTTCAAAATTGAATTTAAATAGAAACAATTCTTTGAAAAAATTGATGAGATTTATAAAGGTGGACTTTAATAGTTTCAACAACCCACAAACAAGTGATTAAACTTTCCTTGGAAATTCAAAGGCATATACAAATAAAAATCTTCATGAGTTCACTTTTAACTAATAAATTTTTAACACTAAACATCCTTCAAAAAAGATACTAATTAGTTAGCTCACACCCCTTGGTTCTAATTTTCTTTTCAAAGCACTCCATGTAAAAATAAAGGTTTCTTCAAAATTGTTGAATTTAAACAGAAACACTTCTTTGAAAAAATTGATGAGATTTATAAAAGTGGGCTTTAATACTTTCTAAACCTCTACATTTTTTGAAAACTATTTATATTACTTCAAAAATTTTAATATTTGATGAAATTAAATTTAAATTTTATAATAAGACTAAATTTATAATAAATTTGGATTTGGAAATTTATATAAACATAAATCGATCATATATATTGTAGAAAAATGTCATTCGGATTAATCACATAATTAGGATTTGGTCGATGTTTTGAACCAACTAATGTGGATTAATCCGGAAGACATTTTTCTACATTATGGATCACAAAAGTCTTAGATCTAACATATATTGTATTTAGCTAAAAAATTATTTCAACAATAATTATAGTTTCAAATTGAACCAAACAAATTTGAAATGATAAAATTGAAAGTATTCAAATTCAAATTTCTCTTAATGAATATAGATGACACTTAAAACCCAAATTCTAAGAGAAAGACAAAGCAATATTCATATAAAAAATACAAAAGATCTTGTGTGGTGTGAATTCATGTCTCTTATTGTTCTTTACATGTATTGTTCCATATACAATTTCTATTTATCATTGGAAGATTAAATTGTTTTAAAAGGTTGCTAATGAAAGATAAGGCTTGGGGTAAAAGCAATTGTAACAACATATACCAATGGTAAATTAACAACATCAATGTACCATTAATTTATTAGCACAACCATAATCAATCACATAACAAATCAAACACAATATTTATAATGAAAAGTAAAATATTAGGAGGGAAACCCACTATTAAAAATGCATAATACTCATCTTTAAATCAAACTAGAGGATCTAGATGTATAATTTTGACTACTCAACTCTAAGTTCTTACATCATCAATCAATGTGTAATTACAACTTCAGATGACTATGTCTATTTATAGTCCAAAGTCATTCTACAATGTTAACTTTGATCAAACACCACTTATATCAATTTGTTTGGTAAAATCTAAATTGATTATACATTATATGCATCGTTTAATTTGCGTAAAAGTGATTGTAACAACATATACCAATGGTAAATTAATAACATCAATGTACCATTAATTTGTTAGCACAATTATAATCAATCACATAACAAATAAAAAAAATATTTATAATGAAAAGTAAGTAGAATATAAGAGGGAAACCCACTATTAAAAATGCATAATACTCATCTTTAAATCAAACTAGAAGATCTAGATGTATAATTTTGACTACTCAACTCTAAGTTCTTACATCATCAATCAATGTGTAATTACAACTTCACATGACTATGTCTATTTATAGTCCAAAGTCATTCTACAATGTTAAATTTGATCAAACACCACTTATATCAATTTGATTGGTAAAATCTAAATTGATTAACATTATATGCATCATTACTTTACACAAAGCCAATCCATCTATTGGATGGAAGAACATATTTCTCACTAGTAGAATGTTATCACTAGGATTGGGCGAGACTTTGTCAAGCTTGAATGATGCTCCTCCAGAAGTGAGTTCCATCTTCAACTCCTCCAACTTCACATGACTATGTCTATTTATAGTCCAAAGTCATTCTACAATGTTAAATTTGATCAAACACCACTTATCAATTTGTTTGGTAAAATCTAAATAGATTATACATTATATGCATCATTACTTTACACAAAGCCAATCCGTCTATTGGATGGAAGAACATATTTCCCACTAGTAGAATGTTATCACTAGGATTGGGCGAGACTTTCTCAAGCTTGAATGATGCTCCTCCAAAAGTGAGTTCCATCTTCAACTCCTCCACATGAGATTTGAAAGTAAAACCTTGTGGAATTCACCTAATCTAACTATATAATCATATATCGTCCATATAAATATTTAATTCTTTTTTACTTTTTAAACTTTAATATATAATTATATTTTCTAAATAGTTGGTAGATGTTGAAATTATTTGCATAATCACATTATCTAAGTGGTTTGTAAATGTTGAAATTATATAAGAAAATGATTTTCATCATTAAGACTTATCCTTACCATAGGAAGAAAAGTATCAAAAGAGTTATATGATTGGAATATCTTTAAACTTTAATGCATAGTCAAATTGTCTACTTAGTGAGCAGATAATATGAAAATCTCATTGTAAAAATGATTAGTCTCAAGTTTTAATTATTAATCGATTATATATTATTAAAATGTCATGGTAAATTAGTCTGGAGCTTTAATTGTTAATTAAGTTGTGTATTGGGTAGGTAGATGTTGAAATTGTTTAGGAAAATGGTTGTAATGGTTAAGATTAATCTAAAATCTCATTGTAAAAATGATTAGTCTAAAGCTTTAATTGTTAATCAGTTAGATATTATTAAAATATCATTGTAAAAATGATTAGTCTAGAGCTTTAATTGTTAATTAATTTGTCTATTGGGTAGGTAGATGTTGAAATTTTTTAGGAAAATTGTTGCAATGGTTAAGGTTAATCTTAATTAAAGGTATAGGGGTTTAAAAAATAAAACCATATGATGACAAAGCCATTTCCATATTGGGTGCAACACTCAATGTGGAAGAAAGGGTATACATGGAAAACCATATTAGAATCTTCATTTCCATATTGGGTGTAACTATCAATTGATTGGTTGGAATTTGTAATGAAATTCAATTAAGGTGCAACAATCACTATATGTAATAAAATTAATGATTTTTCATTTTCCAAATTATCAAACAATATCCCATTTCCATCTTGGGTACAATTCTCTATGTGAAAGAAGGGTATAAATGTAAAATCATAAGATTGGAAGATCTTCATATCCATATTGGGTGTAACTATCTCTTGTTTGATTGGACCAAGGAACAAGTAAGCGTTGTACAGTGAAAGCGCAAGAGTGGAAGAGATTCATAGCCCTTAAAGTGATATTTGATGTGGGTGGCCTTGAAACCATGTCATCCAACTTGGTCATGCTTCCCTTCCTACACTTCATTAATAAATGAAATTGTTGTAGAAATCCCCTCCACTAGTAATTCCTTATTTACTATAGTTTACTCTTGGCTTGCAGGTACTATAATAATTGGTGATATGTATGGGCTATCATCTCATTTCCCATAAAATAGTGCTTCAACTTTCATATAGAAGGTTGTTTGTAAAAGTGAAGACATGTGCATTCTTATATAGTAAAAATATGTGCATTAATGGGGCAACTAATAATGATGTCCATTTCCAATGATAGTTATCTAACATTTAGCAAAAATATGAATTATAGTGATTCAACTGATGATAATAAGGAGAATCACAAAAACCAACTAAATAAATATGTATACACAAAAACCACTCATTTCCCATCAAATAGTGCTTCAATTTTCATATAGAAGGTTGTTTGTAAAAGTGAAGACATGTGCATTCTTATATAGTAAAAATATGTGCATTAATGGGGCAATTAAGAATGATGTCCATTTCCAATGATAGTTATCTAACATTTAGCAAAAATATGAACTATAGTGATTCAACTGATGATAATAAGGTGAATCACAAAAACAAACTACATAAATATGTATACACAAATAGAAGTAGAAACACAAATATATTTTAATGAAATTGGAAGTAGACTATGTCAAGTAGTTGATTTCACTCCTGTCTAACAAAATAAAAGATGATGATTGCCTGAGTGTGTTCCCTAATTAACCTTATTTAAATTGTAAATTACAAAATAATCCAGAAGTCTAATAGACACATATAATGTGAAATAATTGACTTTACTCTTGTCTAAGGGAGTTCCAAAATATTCATCAAATTATTTGAACCCATATTTGTAAATTACAAAATAATCCAGAAGTCTAATAGACACATATAATGTGAAATATTTGACTTTACTCTTGTCTAACAGAGTTCTAAAATATTCATCAAATTATTTGAACCCATATTTTAATGGAGTTGTCTACTGAGGCAACAAAATAGCCCATACAGTAGTTTTTTTACCAAAATCTGGTAAAACATTTAAAAAAAAATCTAGTAGTTGGAGTGTTTGAATTCAGCACCATCAAATTTTTTATTTATTTTTTATGGTGGAAATGGATTCAGCACCATCAAAAATCCTTGTGGCGCCTAAAATCTTAAAGCTTGACAACTCTAACCCAAATTTTCAAAAATTTCTGCCGTAATTTCTTATAACACATGTTTCAAAAAACCAAAGGGAATGAGATAAAAGCGCCAAAGGAGCCGTAGCCTAATTCCTTTTGACACCTGTTTCAAAAAGCTGAAGGGAATGAAATAAAATCTCCAGTTATAATTACCGCAACCATAGTGCCAAAAGGAATAGCAACCAGCCAGCCAGGGATTGATAAAAATGCAGCCACTCTGTCCAATGTGAAACCAATTCCAAGACATACAAACATAAAAGTGATGTTGTAAGTATCATTGACTTCATCATATGTTTACCATCATTGGGCGAGTACAGGTCTCTGCTCACGTAACAAAAGATAAATGATGGAAGAACATAGCAGACAATTAATGTTGTGATAATGGCAAATCCTTGCCTGCATGATGACAAGAAGCATAAGCTTAGAAGGCACAATACTCACCAGTACTGAAAACAATACCAGATTTTGAGGTGACAGGGAAATGTCTTCATGAAAATGCTTCCACCCTGATTCTTATTTATTTCAAAGACTTCTGGATCAGGATGGGCAAAGTGTACATTATGATTAAGGATAAAATTTAACTGGAAAATTTCCTAGTCTAATTTCGCATATAACCAATTTTTGTTCCCTAAGGTCAACATTTTTTATTAAAATGATGAAATGCACACTAAAATTGCAGAATTGCAAAAATTTGAGGGGTGTTCCTGATTTGAAATTATCATGATCATTGAAATTGACCAATGAGAAAAGTAAGCATTATGAAGAAAATGAATGCTGAAAACCAGTGAATCTGGTCAATTTCAAAGTGGCATTTTCTTTGAGCATCATCATAACATCCAAAATAGGGAGGGTTCAAATCACACAGCTGATTTCAACTACTACTACAATGCAACTCAAAATAATGATTTATGACATTAACAACTCACCAAATATCTATGCTATGTGCATTCCTCATTGATAGAACCTTGGCAGAGCCAGAAGGGTACCACCTTCCAATGAAGCTTGTCTATCACATATTTCATCAATTTAGCTAGTGTGTAAGGATTTTAGTGAAGAGTTCTTCAGCACTGGTTTGATATTATTAGGTTTTTTTTGGTATTTCATGATGGGTAGATGAGTAGAGTGTCCACTGAAAACCATAAGAAATCCTTGCATTATAGTTAAGATTGAATTTTCTAATTCATGTAATTTGCTGATTCATTTCCATGCCTATTTTGATTAATTAGGTTTCCTATTTTGAGACATTGATGTCTGTTAGGATGCCTATTTTGAGACTTTTATGGTTCTGACAGACCTCAAGGATTATATGATGTCACTGTATAACGATCACAAGAAATGAAAATGCGTCAAATCCTTTTCTTTGTTCTGAAAAAACCAGCGACTTCAGAGTACAATTGTGTTTTCTTTTAATCCCTTTGGGTACTTTTCGAAACCGCATCTAAATTTGTGGCATTTTTCTAAATGAAATGCAGAGATATAAAGTGAATTACATTTTTCGAAACCAACTCTGAATTTGTGGCATTTTCAAAATGAAATGCATAGATATAAAGCGTATTATAGTTTGAGAAGTTCAAATGGCATGAACTTGTGTTTTCTCTTCAATCACAAACTGTTGGAACCGTCTTTGAAGCTCCAAAGGCTTGCGAAACCCATTTTAAAGATTATCACGCAGATGAAGAAATGGATCCTTGTCTCACAAAGCTATTGTAACATTGTTCCATCAGGGTTCACAATATATTAAATACACAATTCGTGCTATGAGTACAGAATTATAGAGCGCCTGCAAAATAGCTTTGCAAGAAGAATCAAAACATCTAATTATTACCTTCAGTTGAACATCCATTATGATTCCATGAATTTGGACAAATACTTATCAGATGGAGCATGAAACTTGCCGCAAGCCCCTCTATACACAATTCATGCTATTAGTACAAATAATGAAATTGGAATGTACTACATGAACATCCAACAGAAGTATAGAGTGCCTAAAAAAATCTTTGTAAAAAGAAAACAGAGCATCTAATTACTACCTTGAGTGATATGGAAGCTTGTAACATAAATGATTTTCTTTTCTGCAATTTTTTTCAGGTAATCGATACCGCTTGCAAGTAAGAACCGACTGTTGGAACCGTCTTTGAAGCTCCAAAGACCTGCGAAAACCATTTTAAAGATTATCACGCAACTGAAGAAATGGATCCTTGTCTCACAAAGCTGTTGTAACATTGTTTCATCAGGGTTCACAATATATTAAATACACAATTCATGCTATGAGTACAAAACTATAGAGCGCCTGCAAAAGAGCTTTGTAAGCAAAATCAAAACATCTAATTATTACCTTCAGTTGAACACCCATTATGATTCCATGAATTTGGACAAATACTTATCAGATGTGAGCATGAAACTTACCGCAAGCCCCTCTACACACAATTCATGCTATTAGTACAAACAAAGAAATTGGAATGTACTACATGAACATCCAATAGAAGTATAGAGTGCCTAAAAAAGATATTTGTAAAAAGAAAACAGAGCATATAATTACTACCTTGAGTGATATGGAAGCTTGTAAGAGAAATAATTTTCTTTTCTGGAATTGTTTTTTAGGTAATCGATACCACTTGTAAGTAAGAACCAGCACCCTCATCTTCGTGTGAAGCCTGCAAAACCGGGAGAAAGAAATGATGCGAACAACTTGCAAAATGATGTATATACAAAAAGATTCATTTTCAGAACCATCTTTGAAGCTCCAAAGACTTGCCAAAACCATTTTAAAGCTTATCATGCCACTGAAGAAATGGATCCTTGTCTCACAAAGTTGTTGCAACATTGTTCTATCAGGATTCACAATAGATAAAATACACAGTTCATGCTATGAGTATAGAACTATTGAGCGCCTGCAAAAGAGATTTGCAAGTAAAATCAAAACATCTAATTATTACCTTCAGTTGAACATCCATTCTGATTCCATGAATTTGGACAAATACTTATCGGATGTGAGCATGAAACTTGCTGCAAGCCCCTCTATACACAATTCATGCTATTAGTACAAACAAAGAAATTATAATATAATATAGAGAAGAAATTGGTATGTACTACATGAACATCCATCATAAGTATAGAGTGCCTGCAAAAGAGCTTCGTAAAAAGAAAACAGAGCATCTAATTACTACCTTGAGTGAACATCCATCCATCCTTATTCCATGAATCTGGACAGATACTTCTTAGCGGATGTGAGTATGAAACATGTTGAAAGCCCCTTTTGCATCTTTAGTCGTAGTCTTCTTCTTTGAGTCATCGGGAGCCCAAAAAGCTCGCCAAAACCTGAGTGTTTCATTTTCTACAGCTGATGCAACTATGTACCCATCAGGACTCTGAAGAAGTAAAACAATGGTAAGGGTTGTTAGGAAAAATTTGAAGGAAAAACATGGATGCATGCATAAATACTCATAAAAAGCATGAATGTCCATACATGTGCCATATGAATAACTCTAGCTTTATGCCCTGTAAGTTCAGTAATTTTCACCATGGATGGGTATTTCCATAAGGTTAACTGGTTCTGATTTAGCCCATGCAAACTCAATAACTCACGCTTATGTCTATTCCACAACAATGAAAAGACCTAGGAATGGGTGTCGACGGTATTCCGGCAGACACCTGTTTGTTGCTGTCGGAAAGCACTAGTTCCAAGCATGCCTGCAGTTTTTTTCAGTGTACCGAAAAGCCCCATTGCGTCTATGCAAGTTTCTTGGATTTTCCCCTGCATTTTCTGGAGCGCTTATCCCTTTTTCTTTGCATTCCACTATGCTGGAGAACTCTTTCGCTCGAAACTGCAGTGAAATGGTAAGAAATACCAAGAACATAACTGATTCTCAGAGAAATATAATTATCAGAGAAATCGATGATATGGAAGCTTGTAACAGAAACGATTTTATTTTCTCCAATTTTTTTTAGGTAATCGATACCGCTTGCAAGCAAGAACCGGTGCCCTCATCTTCGTGTGTAGACTGCAAAACCCAAATAAAGAAAATGATGAGAACAACTTGCACAATGACTTATATACAAAAATATTGATGAGGTATATACATTGCGATCAATGCAGACCAGACTAAAATTTTGGCGATTCCTTACAAAATTGGAATCTACCACAAGAACATCCAACAGAAGTATACAATGCCTGCAAAAGAGCTTTGTAAAAATAAAAAAGTAAACCTTGTTAATGGAATGCAGCGACTTAGGAAAAATTTGAAGGGAAAACACGGATGCATGCATAAATACTCACAAAAAGCATGAATTACCATACATGTGCCATATGAATAACTCTAGATTTATGCACTGTAAGTTCAGTAATTTTCCCCATAGATGGGTATTTCCATAAGGTTAACTAGTTCTGATTTAGCCCATGCGAACTCAATAACTCACGCTCATGTCTATTCCACAACAATGAACAGACCTAGGAATGGGTGTCGACGGTATTCAGGTAGACACCTATTTGTTGTTGTTGGCAAAGCACTTGTTCCAGGCATGCTTGCAGTTTTTTTCAGTGTACCAAAAACCCCCATTGCGTCTATGCATGTTTCTTGGATTTTCCCCTAAATTTTCTGGAGCGCTTATCCCTTTTTCTTTGCATTCCACTATGCTGGAAAACTCTTTCGCTGGAAACTGCAGTGAAATGGTAAGAAATACCAAGAACATAATTGATTCTCATAGAAATATAATTATAACAGAAATCGATGATATGGAAGCTTGTAACAGAAATGATTTTATTTTCTGCAATTGTTTTTTAGGTAATCGATACTGCTTTCAAGCAAGAATCGATGCCCTCATCTTCGTGTGCAGACTACAAAACCCAGAGAAAGAAAATGATGTGAACAACCTGCACAATGAATTATATACAAAAATATTGATGAGGTATATACATTGCAATCTATGCAGACCAGACTAAACTTTTGGCGATTCCTTACAAAATTGGAATCTATTACATGAACATCCAACAGAAGTATACAGTGCCCACAAAAGAGCTGTGTAAAAATAAAAAAGTAAACCATGTTAATGGAAAGCAGAGACTTAGGAAAAATTTGAAGGGAAAACACGGATGCATGCCTAAATACTCATAAAAAGCATGAATGTCCATACATGTGCCATATGAATAACTCTAGCTTTATGCCCTGTAAGTTCAATAATTTTCACTATAGATGGGTATTTCCATAAGGTTAACTGGTTTTGATTTAGCCCATGCGAGCTCAATAACTCACGCTCATGTCTATTCCACAACAATGAACAGACCTAGGAGTGGGTGTCGACGGTATCCAGGAAGACACCTGTTTGTTGCTATCGGCAAAGCACTGGTTCCGGGCATGCTTGCAGTTTTGTTCAGTATACCGAAAAGCCCCATTGCGTCTATGCACATTTCTTGGATTTTCCCCTACATTTTCTGGAGCGCTTATCCCTTTTTCTTTGCATTCCACTATGCTAGAAAACCCTTTCGCTGGAAACTACAGCGAAATGGTAAGCAATAACAAGAACATAACTGATTCTCAGAGAAATATAATTGTCAGAGAAATCAATGATATGGAAGCTTGTAACAGAAATGATTTTATTTTCTGCAATTGTTTTTTAGGTAATTGATACCGCTTGCAAGCAAGAACCGA
This sequence comes from Pinus albicaulis, assembly GCA_034641835.2. Taxonomy (NCBI): domain Eukaryota; kingdom Viridiplantae; phylum Streptophyta; class Pinopsida; order Pinales; family Pinaceae; genus Pinus; species Pinus albicaulis. Next base: position 325,291,870 of record CM076576.1, on the reverse strand, counting down.
CACCCTCATCTTCGTGTGTAGCCTGCAAAACCTAGAGAAAGAAAATGATGTGAAACACCTGCACAATGACTTATATACAAAAATATTGATGAGGTATATACATTGCGATCAATGCAGACCAAACTAAACTTTTGGTGATTCCATACAAAATTGGAATCTACTACATGAACATCCAACAGAAGTATACAATGCCTGCAAAAGAGCTTTGTAAAAATAAAAAGTAAACCATGTTAATGGAAAGCAGCAACTTTTCTAAAGATTTGCAGAAACAGAAGGCAAAGGAGTCAAGAAAGTAGCTGTTGTTCTTGTCTAGTGAAAAGCTTACAAATTCTTCAATGTAGGATGCAAGTCTGCAGAGCTTCTTCTGAAGTGGCACTTATTTTAACCCTTCCTCACTCTTACAGAGGAGATGCTCGGTGTTCGTTGCAGAGCCTTTAGGCTGGTGCCACCCTCAGCCTATAACAATTCTAATAGCTTTGTCTGGAACTCGAAATTATTTCTCGAAAGGGGCTGCTACTGAGACGAGGCCATAGCCATGCTCTTTTGCTGTAGTTTTAGCTTGACTAACTTCTTCTGGTTAAGGAAAGTCGCAACTGTTGCAATTTCCAAAATTCCAACAATTCCAATCGATGGCTCATCATGATCCAATCGTCTAACAAAATATCAAATGGCATGGATTATGACAGATAAGCAAATAGGAGAGTTGTTTTCAAATAAATACGCCTTATGGCGTAAAAATGTATTTTAACTGTATTTTGTATTTTATTAGAGAATTCCATTAAAAAATATCATTTTTATTTAAAAAAATCTCATTTCGAGCCAATCAACCAATCTGTTGTTACGTGTTCCTGTCCGCTGGAGCCATACTTGCATCGAATCTCCGTTCGTATTGGCGAAAGTTGGCAAAGAGGGAACTGCCACTTTATTTTTTAGGGTTGCACTAATCAGTTCAACCTATATATATATATATATATATATATATAACTTTAGAATGTAACATAGTTATAGATTTAACAAGAATTGTGATTTCAAGAGAAAATTTTAATAGTAGATATTTATATTTTTTAATAAAAATCATTGAATTAATTATTGTTTTATAAAATAGTATTATTGTTAAATTTTTTAGGTTAAAAATATTATTTATAAAATTATAATTCTGATAGTGTCATTATTTTATGTTAAATGTGTTACCATTAATAACATTATTTTTTTAGTTAAATTATAGCTACTTTGATATTATGGATTTAATAATTATATTATTATAGTTAAAATATTAAAATTAATTACTAAATTAAAAAGGAGTAGTACTTTAGTGGGAATTTTTAGATTTTTTGGTAGATTTTTTATTAGAATTTGGCAACAAAAATTTGTTGCCAAATCTTGATTTGTCTTGTTTAAATTGTTTTTGCATATAACGATTCAACACTCTCAAAAATCAATGAATCTCTATTAGATTGTAGATAATCAATAAATTTCCAATAAATGACACAAAAACTACGCTATTAACCAGTTATATTTTTGTATAAAAATTACACTTTTCTTTATACTTATAACCAAAATTATAAAATCAACCCCTACATTAGAAAAATGTGTGATTATTAACAATTTTATTTTTCAAAGTTGAGAATGATATTTTTTTCCAAACCACTATTCTTTAAATTAAAAATAAATTATTAAATAAATTAAAAATAAATAATTGTAAATATAATATATATATATATATATATATATATATATATATATATATATATATATATATAATATCACCCACCCATATCTTCTTCAATAAATAATTAAAATATATCTTAAGAAAAATAAAAATAAAATTTATTTACACAATCGGTAATCCCAACTTAATGCCCTTTCATACGCCATCATCAAAATGAATGGTAATTCTTGCAAACGTAGGAAGAAGAGCCCAATCCATGGCAAGTATTGTGGGGGAGGCTCCCCATTATCTTTAGAGTCATTGTCATTAGAATGAATTGTGACTTTTATTTTAGTCATGGTCCTCACAAAGGAATTAGGTTAAAGTGAGTAAAAGGGATAAGAGGTTGAGTGAAAAAGGGATGTGTTTGGTTTGGGAATAGGGGTAATGGAAGGAAGTAGATAGAAGGTAAGGGAATATTATTTTTAAACGTTTTAAAATTATATTTTAAATTTTTTTATAAAATATTTTTTAATTGTATTTTTTTAAGGGAGTAAAAGGAATAAGAGGTTGAGTGAAAAAGGGATGGGTTTGGTTTGGGAATAGAGGTAATGGAAGGAAGTAGACAGAAGGTAAGGGAATATTAATTTTAAAGTTTTTAAAATTATATTTTAAATTTTTTATAAAATATATTTTAATTGTATGTTTTTTAATTTTTTTGCGAAGTTAAAAAAAATTAAAAGAAAAATGAGTGTTTTTTTTTTTAAATTTATTTTTAAGAATAAAATATATTCCCACCACTCCTCTCTCACTTTTTGTGTAGGTATATACATATACACACTTTTCGTGAGAAAATTATAATTTTCTTACCATTTGTGTCATATACTTATTGTCATTGATTTTATGAGAGAGAAAAACACACATGTGAAATGTTTAATTCATAATATTTAGGGAGAAAGCTTAAAAAATCCAATATTAACTATAAATAAAATATTTTAATGTCTGCTATAAATAAAAATAAGTTTATGTTAACTTGATATGTTGACATAGAGTTAACATGTGAAAATTGTTTTTTTTCTTGGGTTGTTGTTTGCGATTTTCTAGGCTTGATTTGTGGTTTGGGGAATCGTGACCCAGACACATATAATCCACCAAAGTCACTCGAGGATCACACTTGGCCTGGCCACACTAGCCCTTAACTAACTGGATTTTTTAGCATGTCTCCTCCCCTTAGCATAAGGCACAATCACCCCCATTAAGGTTTGATACAGGGTCACCTTGCTCATACTGAGACTTGACGATATATATATATATATATGAGATTTCAAGTCATTTATATATATATATATATATATAATGAATAAAGCTCAGTATAGTTTATTGGACATTTAAAAAGTAATATATTAATTGTGGTTTTCTAATAATTTTTTTCTATGATCAAAAAGAAAGAAGAGAACCTTTCCAAGGTAGTGTGGATTTTTTTTTGAAAATTAGAAGAAATGTGAGTAAGCAGTGGGAAATCCAAGAGAAAATATTTTCATCTCCAACCCTTTTGGTATCACAAAAGTGACGAATTCTTTTGCCGCAAAGTGTTTTTGGAATTGGAAATTGACCAATGGGTTTCACTTTGAATCTCATCATAATTGCTTCATATATATATCTTAATTTCATACACATTCATTTTAATTTCATATTTATTATTCAATACAAATTTACTTTAATTTTATATTAATAATAATAATAATTATAATTATAATAATAATAATTCACATAAAATACTTACTTCCAAATACATATTTGTTATAACTAAAAATTATTGTCGTTACTCTTCTCCTTTATGTTGATGATATCGTTCTTCTTGCTAGGAGTCTCAACAATCTTGACAAGAAAATTAAAACCCCCTATGACTACTATATCAAGATGGGTATGATTGTTAATACTCACAAGACTAAAGTTATGCTTATTAAATCCAAAAAGATCACTTATGACAATCTCATTTATGATAACAATTACTTAGAGGGAATGTTACTTCTTACAAATATTTAGGCATTGACATTCACCACTATAGCATTAATAAATGATTTTAGGAGGTTAGAAAGCTTACTATGGGCTTGAAAACAATTGTAAGACAACTAATATTTGGGTTTGGAGTAAAAAAAATTCCTATTCAAGACTCCCATCACCCGTGTTATTTTATATGGATTGTAGTATATCTAGATATTCTTGGAGAAGGATTGAAATGATCCAAAAGAAACTCATAACCTACAACCTCAAGACTAAAGTTAATACTCCCTACCCTATTCTCTTGATTGAAGCTAGTATTTCCCCCATTTAATGCACAACTATGTTTAGGTATTTGATGTATAAGAAGAATTTGTACAGCATGGAAGTCAAGAGTCTCCAAAAAATTGCTTCTAACTCTTCTCGAAACCACCTTCGGCTCAAGCTCGAGTGGCATAAGGATGTCAAGTCTTGGCTCAACCATTTGGAGATAAGGGAGGATATCCTCTTGGGGAATAATGATAATATTAAGAACAACATTACTTCAAAATTTAAGGATAATTTGTGGAATGATAAGACGTTAGAGGGGAAAATAAAATTAAGATACTATAAGGAGGTTATCAACCCCATGCTTGCTAATCAAAATTACCTTTCTGTATTAACAAGTGTATAAATTTCAATAACTGTTATATTATTCACTGAGATTATCCTGATCACACACTATTTGAGCTTCATGCATAATACATAACCTCTTCTACTATTGATCATTAACTGCGGAAATATAAACAATCGCATGCGCACATTAAAACCATAAAAAATCACACATATAAACATAGTATTTATGGGAAAGCTTAAAGATGAAAACCCCAAACTATCTATATATTATAATGATAGAGATCATGTAACAATAATTGTACAAACTCCTCACAAGCTCTCAGTACAATCTCCAATTGTTACACACTACACAAGCTCAGATCTAACAAAACACATGCTCCAATCTTTTCCACCTGTTAGCCTGCCTCTACTGCGCAATATAAGATGAATAATGGCCCTGACTGAGTTCGAATCCACCTGGTATGCACTGCGCAATCCTCATTGGCATCTCCATCAATGTGTGGTGCAAAATCATGCACCAGTATGGTCACAACTGATAGTCACACTTGCTCTTTCACCTACCTCTCCAATGGTCTCCACTGAAACTGTCCATGCAATGAAGTTAACTGATGTATTCTTTAGTTGATTTATGAGTTAATAATTAGTGAATTAATTAATAATTAATTCACACCACTCTCACTAGTGTATCAATCAGTTAGACTAGATACAACTACCTCAACTATGTTTAACTCAGTTAAACTGAACACAACTCCATTAACTTCCTCAATCAACTCCACCAAACTCTCTCACATGAGTTCTAACTGAAGTCTCCATGCAATAGCTCCACTTAACCCTTAGGAATAGCGCAATTCCTTATCTCAGCTCCTGTGCCACATCTGTGCACTTAACTGAAGTGCTCCAAGAGAATAAGATAATGTTTAGAGTCCAAATATTATTAAGAGCTAATAATATTTGACATATCTATTTTTAGACCGGCAATCTAAAAATAGATTCCGCCCAATATGTCTAAAAATAGAAGTCCATCTATTTTTCCAACTTGACCAACCATCCACAAATAGCATCCTGCAACTCATAGAATATGATCGACATGTCTAAAAACAGACATAGTCTAAAAATAGACTTTGCACCAAAAATAGTCTCAAGGCCAACTTAGTGAAGGTGACTTCTTTCCACTAAGCTCATCATTTTGTTGCAATCTCAACACTCCCTCTCAAAAAGATAAGGATTATCTGCCACCCCTATCCTGCCTCTGTGGTATTCGAATTTGCTCCTGGTGAGCGCCTTCGTCAAGATATCATCATCCTGATCTTCCGTGGGAATGTATGAAAGTAACATGATCTTCCACTACACACAATCTCTGATATGATGATACCATATATCAATGTGTTTAGATCTATCATGAAATACCGGATTAACCGAGATTTTAATGCAACTCTGATTATCACAATAACCGCTTTAGGGATCTCATGTGAACCGAACAACTCAACTAGGATCTTCCTCATCCATTTAGCCTCGCATGCAGCCAAACTTGCTACCATATATAAACCTGCTGTTGCAGTACCGCCCACGGATCTCACACTTCCTGTTGTGCAAGAAAGCAGTTGTGGGCAAATCTGTGAAAATCCCTCTAGATGTGTCTTTCTCTCAGTTGGGCTCTGCCTAATCGCATCAGTGGAAGCCACGAGCACCTCATCAAGCTATCTGTATATAATCCATATCAGGTGTGCCTGCGAAATATCTCAATACATACTTTACTGCCTTCAAAGAGCTTGGTTGGCTTAACCATGGCTTGTGAGAGCTAAGAAAGTGATTATGACATAGAATATATCGAGGCCCAGTGTATTGACGGATACGGATTGTGACGTGTAGCATATATCGGGTCGTGTATTGACCGGATACATAAGCGACCCCACCAACTGTCGATAAACAGTGGCATCCACTACCTCCGCTGAAGTAGCATCCTCCTTCCTCCAACCTCCAGGAAGAGGAGTATCAACAGGCTTGCAGCCATGCATGTTGAAGTTCTCCAGTATCTCCCGGGCATACTTACCCTGAGAAACAAACAGTCCATCAACACAACGGCACCAAATTTCCAATCCCAGGAAATAATGAAGGAGGTCCAAGTCCTTCATCTCAAACTCCTTTGCAAGATCAGCCTTGCATGAGTGTATCAACAGTTCATCACCTGTCAAAATCAAATCATCTACATAAAGTACAGTGATCAACAACTTACCCTCCACCACAATCTGGTATAGGTTAGGATCCGCCTCACTCTTGGAGAATCCAAGTCCGGTGAAATAACTGTCTATCCGTGTGTACCAAGCACGAGGTGCTTGTTTCAACCCATACATCGCTCTCTTGAGCTTGCACACATGTGACTCGGCTGCTTTGAAGATCTCGAAACCTTGGGTTGCTCTATGTGCCTCCTCCTCAATCACCCCGTTGGGAACACGGTCTTCACATCCATCTGATGAATGTGCCACCCCATCTATGCTGAGAGAGCAAGAATCATCCGTATGGAAGAATACCTTGTGACAAGTGCAAAGGTCTCCTCATAATCGATCCCCTCAATCTGTGAAAAGCCTCGGGCAAAAAATCTTGCCTTGTACTTCTCCACACTCCCGTCAGCTGCCTGCTTCACTTTGTAGATCCATCTCGAACCCACCACTGATTTCCCTTCCGGCCTTGGGACAATCTCCTATGCACTGTTTCTGACAATCGGATCATACTCTTCCACCATGGCATCTACCCATGCGGGATCCTCCACATTTTCCTCAAAATAGGATGGCTCTGTCACGATACATTGACTCATGAGAGCCATGTATCTAGTATACGGTCCGGTGATTTTTCTCTTAATACTGTATTTATGATGTAGGTGCTCCTACAACCTTCTCTGCATCTTGAGCGATCGCTCAGCCACGTAGATGCACTTCACATTACTCGATGGTTAAGCGGTTACTGGTGGTCTCTTCCACTCATAGACCTCACTCTGACACGCAGTCCACGTCACAGAGACTCGTCACTAGGAACTAATAGCTCCTCATCTACATGCAAGTGTGGCTCCCTCTCAAGCAAACACTTCATGGCTTTCTCCTCATGAAATTTGATATCCCATCGCACAACAGTATTTCGATTGTCTGGAAAATACACACGATAGTTGTGGGGAGTATCAGTGTACCCCACAAATATCCAAACCTCTACAGTCGGCTCTAGCTTCTTCTTGGCATCCTTCGTCACATGAATGTAAAAAGGTGAACCAAAAATCCTCAAATGAGAAATATCAGGCTTCTTACCAGAAAACGCCTCCTCGGGTGTACTCATGCCAAGTATCCTATGAGGACAACGGTTTTTCACATAGATCGCAGTATTGCATGCCTCGGCTGCAATTGTATGGAAGGCCACAGTCATGCAGCATGCCGTTAGCACCACGATCGTTCTGCTATTACGCTCGGCAACCAGATTATGCTTTGTGGATTATGAGGTGCTGAGCTCTTTCCAATTCCTTCCACAACATTGCCAAAAGTCCTTGAATTCACCAGAGATGAATTCACCACCATTGTCGCTCCTAAAAGCCTTCACCTGCTTCCCTGATTCTTTCTCAACCAGTGCCTTGAACTCACAGAACTTTGAGTATGTCTCGCTCTTCTTCTGCATGAAGAAGATCCAACACTTACGAGAAAAATCATCAAAAAATATCACATAATACTTGTTCTTTTCTGTTGAAGCTACTGCGAAAGGTCCACACACGTCTGTGTGAATTCTCTCAAGGATCGTCGTGGTGCGACTATCCTTCTCGTGAAAGGTGGCTTTCACAAATTTTCCCAAGGTACACCCCTTGCACTGATCTGACTGCGCAAGAGTGCCTTTAGGAAGCCCAGTAGAAATCTGCTGCAGTATCTTCAAAGCTCCATGGTGAAGGTGGCCCAATCTCCGATGCCACAACTCGCCATCATCCCGGCTCACCACTCCTTCTTGCCCCTTTTTTACCATTCTTTGTGATAATCACTAAAAAATATTGATAAAGGTTCTTAACTCGAACCCCCTTTCCTTAAGGTCTCTAATTTCCCCTTCTGCCACAGAAAGCCTTTCCCTAAGCTAAAGACAACATCATATCCACTTGTCTTCTAACATGCATACAGAGATAAGTACACATGTCACCCCTATAGCCATCACTTCCTTCAATACGAAGGGTTTACTAGACTCCCTCTCAAAGGAAATGGTACTGATACCGGTCGCACTGTATCTACCATCATCGCCCATTTCGATGTGCACTCCAAGATCTTTCTCATCTAGATCAGTAAACAAATCTCGATCTCCTGTCATGTGAAAAGACGCACCACTGTCCAGAAACCACTCTGAGCCCATCACACTTGAGACCAAGCATGCGATCAGCGAAAAATCCAGCTCAAACTGTGAGGCTAAGGCCTCTCCAGCTGCAGATCCAACAACCTTCTTATTTTTCTTTTTCTGTGGACAATTTGTGGCATAATGTCTGTGTTGGTGACAGTGAAAGCACTTCACCTTGGACATGTCTTGCTTCTTGCCTTTCGCACCGGAATTAGAATCTTTCTTGCTCTTCCCCTTCTTTTCTTTGGTAGCCAAAGTGCAATTCTCTTCATCAGAGTTCTTTGATGAATATCTGTCCCTGGTACTCCGCCTTATCTCCTCTTGCACAAGATCCGACCAAAGTCGCTCCCATCCTGGCAATTTCTCCCGACCATTGACAGAGTCCTGATAAGAATGCCAACTCTTCGGAAGCCCAAAGAGAGCCAAGCTCACCAAGTCCTCATCATCAACAGTCACCCCCACACTTCCCAGCTCATCCCTGCATTGGATAAACTTCGTGAGGTACTTGGGCATACTGTCGCCTTTCTCCATCTTTATGTTCCTAGTTTGTCCTTGAGCGCCAATTTCCTCTGGTCGCTCTTGCTTTGGAATAAATCTATCAAGGCTTTCCACATCACGAATGGAGAAGCCTTACCATGAAGGCTAGACACTATGTGATCCTTCACGCCCTCCAACAGAATCCTTCGACACTTTGCTGTCTTCTTTTGCCATGCATCAAGTACGGCAGCATCACTAGAAGTAGGCTTTGGAATTTCTGCATCTATGATCTCCTTCAACCCATTGTCATCTAACACCACCTCCATCCTGTCCTTCCATGCAATATAATTCGAGCTGCCCTCAAGGGCATACTCTAATCGCAATCCGTTGAAAGACATCTCAACTTCGACACCAAGAAAACACTGCTGCAAATTCAAATTCCACCAGCACAAAACTCAACCGCTTCAATGTTTTGCAATTGCTCCAATGATCAATATCGCTCTGATACCATGTAGAAATTTTGAATAACTGTTATATTATTCACTGAGATTATCCTGATCACACACTATTTGAGCTTCATGCATAATACATAACCTCTTCTACTATTGATCATTAATTGCGGAAATATAAACAATTGCATGAGCACATTAAAACCATAAACAATCACACATATAAACACAGTATTTATGGGAAAGCTTAAAGCTGAAAACCCCAAACTATCTGTATATTATAATGATAGAGATCATGTAACAATCATTGTACAAACTCCTCACAAGCTCTCAGTACAATCTCCAATTGTTACACACTACACAAGCTCAGATCTTATTGAGAATGCAACAAGATGATGAGCTTAGTGGAAAGAAGTCGCCTTCACTAAGTGGGCCCGCAAGGTATTTTTGGCGCAAAGTCTATTTTTAGACTATGTCTATTTTTAGAAATATGGATCATGTTCTATGAGTTGCAGGATGCTATTTGTGGATGGTTGGTCAAGTCGAAAAAAATAGATGGCCTTCTATTTTTAGACATACTGGGCGAAGTCTATTTTTAGATTGCCAGTCTAAAAATAGATATGTCGAATATTATTAGCTCTTAATAATATTTGGACTCTAAAAATTATCTTATCCTCTTGGAGCACTTCAGTTAAGTGCACAGATGTGGCACATGTAGCTAATAGAAGGAATTACACTATTCCTGAGGGTTAAGTGGAGCTATTGCATGGAGACTTCAGTTAGAACTCATGTGACAGAGTTTGGTGGAGTTGATTGAGGAAGTTAGTGGAGTTGTGTTTAGTTTAACTCAGTTAAACATAGTTGAGCTAGTTGTATCTAGTCTAACTGATTGATACACTAGTGAGAGTGGTGTGAATTAATTATTAATTAATTCACTAATTAGTAACTCATAAATCAACTAAAGAATACATCAGTTAACTTCAGTGCATGGACAGTTTCAGTGGAGACCAGTGGAGAGGTAGGTGAAAGAGCAAGTGTGACTATCAGTTGTGACCATACTGGTGCATGAGTTTGCACCACACATTGATGGAGATGCCAATGAGGATTGTGCAGTGCATACCAGAGGGATTCGAACTCAGATTGGGCTATTATTCATCTTGGATTGCGCAGTAGAGGCAGGCTAACAGGTGGAGCAGATTGGAGCATGTGTTTTGCTAGATCTGAGCTTGTGTAGTGTGTAACAATTGGAGATTGTAATGAGAGCTTGTGAGGAGTTTGTACAATGATTGTTACATGATCTATATCATTATAATATACAGATAGTTGGGGGTTTTCAGCTTTAAGCTTTCCCATAAATACTATGTTTATATGTGTGATTGTTTATGGTTTTAATGTGCGCATGCGATTGTTTAATTTCCGCAAATTGATGATCAATAGTAGAAGAGGTTATGTATTATGCATGAAGCTCAAATAGCATGTGATTAGGATAATCTTGGTGAATAATTTAGATTATTCAAGAATTTCTACATGGTATCAGACGATATTGATCATTGGCAATTGCAAAGCATTAAGCGCTTGAGATTTTGTCTTAATTGGAGATTGAATTAGTATTATTTTTACTGGTGTCGAGAAGTTGGGAATGTCTTTCAGCAATTGCGATTGGTTTATACGCCAGAAATGAGGCTGTTGACATATTGCATGGAAGGATAGGATGGAGTCGGTGCTGAATGATAATGGGTTGAAGGAGTTCATAGATGCAGAAATTCCAAAGCCTCCTTCTAGTGATGCTGCCGTACTTGACGCATGGCAAAAGAAGACAGCAAAGTGTTGAAGGATTCTGTTGGAGGGTGTGAAGGATCACATAGTGTCCAGCCTTCATGGTAAGGCTTCTCCATTCTTGATGTGGAAAGCTTTGACAGATTTATTCCAAAGCAAGAGCGACCAGAGGAAGTTGGCGCTCAAGGATAAACTCAAAAACATAAAGATGGAGAAAGGCGAGAGTATGCCCAAGTACCTCACGAATTTCATCCAATGCAGGGATGAGCTGGGAAGTGTGGGGGTGACTGTTGATGATGAGGAATTGGTGAGCTTGGCTCTCCTTGGGCTTCTAAAGAGTTGGCATTCCTATCAGGACTCTGTCAATGGTCGGGAGAAATTTCGAGGATGGGAGCGACTTTGGTCAGATCTTGTGCAAGAGGAGATAAGGCGAAGTACCAGGGATGGATCTTCATCAAGGAACTCTGATGAAGAGAATTGTGCTTTGGCTGCCAAAGCAAAGAAGGGGAAGAAAAAGAAATCTTCTCAATCTGGTGCGAAAGGCAAGAAGCAGGACATGTCCAAGGTGAAGTGCTTTCACTGTCACCAACATGGACATTATGCCACAAATTGTCCACAGAAGAAGAAAAATAAGCAGGCTGCTGGATATGCAGCTGGAGAGGCCTTAGCCTCGCAGTTTGAGATGGATTTTTCGCTAATCGCATGCTTGGTCTCAAGTGTGATGGGTTCAGTGTGTTTTCTTGATAGTGGTGCGTCTTTTCACATGACAGGAGATCGAGATTTGTTTACTGATCTGGATGAGAAAGATCTTGGAGTGCACATCTAGATGGGCGATGATGGTAGATACAGTGCGACCGGTATCGATACCATTTCCTTTGAGAGGGAGTCTGGTAAACCCTTCGTATTGAAGGAAGTGATGCATGTTCCAGGATTGAAGAAGAATCTTATCTCTGTGGCGATGTTAGAAGACAAGAGATATGATGTTGTCTTTAGCGAGGGAAAGGCTTTCCTGCGCAGTAAGGCAACTGGTGAGACCCGGAGGATAGGGGTTCGAGTTAAGAACCTTTATCAATTACGGAAGTAGATCGTTTCTGTGACCAGTAGCGGACAAGACGGGAAGAGGATGATGAGGCGGGATGATAGCGGAATTATGCCCCAGGAGATTGGGCCACCTTCTGCATGGAGTTTGAGAGAATCTGCAGCCAGTTTCTCTGGGCTTCTAAGGTGCTCTTGCATGATCGGATCAGTACAGGGATGTACAGTGGGAAAATTTGTAGAAAGCCACCTTTCAGGAGAAGGATAGTCGCGCCACGACGATCCTTGAGAGAGTTCACACAGACGTGTGTGGTCCTTTCTCAGTTGCTTCGACAGCAAAGCACAGGTATTATGTGATCTTTGTTGATGATTTCTCTCGAAAGTGCTGGATCTTCTTCATGCGGAAGAAGAGCGATACATTCGCGAAGTTCTGTGAGTTTAAAGCACTGGTCGAGAAGGAGTCGGGGAAGAAGGTGATTTCTCTAAGGAGTGATAATGGTGGTGAATTCAGGACTTTCTTGTTGTGAAAGCAGGTGAAGGCTCATGGCACCTCATAAAACATACGTTAGAACTAGGATTGCATTGAGCGCGGAAAACGGAAACGATCGTAGGTCTTGCCACGAGCGATATTGCATCGTCGGAGAACCTTACAGCAGGTTGAGCATGCAATTGTGCAATATTTACGATGTGTGCGACATTGTCTAGATGGCTTGGCAATTGCCCCACTGAGGAGCGTTTTTGTAAGTAGGCTGATATTTCCCATTTGAGATTTTGGTTCTGTTTGCATTCATGTGTGAAGGATGCGGGGAAGAGTTGGGCGGGCCGCGAGAGAGAGGGTTTGAGATATTTTGAGGCCCACTGCCCAATCGCCTGGCTACTCGTGTATTTTCCAGACAGTCTCAAGACTGTTGTGCGACGGGATATCAAATTTCATGAGGAGAAAGCCATGAAGTGTTCGCTTGAGAGGGAGCCACACTTGCATGCGGATGAGGAGCTATTAGTTCCTAAGGATGAGTCTCAGGATGTGGATCAGCCACAAGATGAGGTTCATGGAGTGGAAGAGACCACTCAGGCAACGCCAACCATCAGAGGGCGGAAGTGCACTACAAAAGCTGAGCGACTGGCTCAAGATGCGGAGAACGTTGTAGGAGCACCTACATCACAGCGCAGACAGAGACAATCACCTAACCGGTATACTGGATACATGGCTCTTGTGAGCAAGTGTATCGTGACAGAGCCATCCTCTTTCGAGGAAGCTGTGGAGGACCCCGCATGGGTAGATGCCATGGTGGAAGAGTATGATTCAATTGTTAGAAACCATGCATGGGAGATTGTCCCAAGGCCAGAGGGGAAATCAATGGTGGGTTCGAGATGGATCTACAAAGTGAAGCAGGCAGCTGACGGGAGTGTGGAGAAGTACAAGGCAATATTTGTTGCCCGAGGCTTTTCACAGATAGAGGGGATCGATTAAGAGGATACCTTTGCACCTGTCGCAAGGTATTCTTCCATACGGATGATTCTTGCTCTCTCAGCGTAGATGGGGTGGCACATTCATCAGATGGATGTGAAGACTGCGTTCCTCAACGGAGTCATTGAGGAGGAGGTGTACATAGAGCAGCCCGAAGGTTTCGAGATCTTCAGCAATGAGTCGCATGTGTGCAGGCTCAAGAGAGTGTTGTATGGGTTGAAACAAGCACCTCATGCTTGGCACACACGTATAGACAGTTATTTCACCGGACTTGGATTCTCCAAGAGTGAGGCGGATCCTAACCTATACCAGATTATGGTGGAGGGTAAGTTGCTGATCATTGTACTTTATGTAGATGATTTGATTTTGACAGGTGATGAGCTGTTGATACTCTCATGCAAGGAGGATCTTGCAAAATAGTTTGAGATGAAGGACTTGGGTCTCCTTCATTATTTCCTGGGATTGGAAATTCGGCAGCGCAATGATGGACTGTTTGTTTCTCAGGGTAAGTATGCCCGGGAGATACTGGAGAACTTCAACATGCATGGATGCAAGCTTGTTGATACTCCTCTTCCTGGTGGATGGAGGAAGGAGGATGCTACTTTGGCGAAGGTAGTGGATGCCACTGTTTATCGACAGTTGGTGGGGTCGCTTATGTATCTGGTCAATACACGACCCGACATATGCTATGCTGTTAACGGGCTTTCACAAGCTATGGTTAAGCCAACCAAGCTCTACTGGAAGGTGGGGAAGCATGTATTGAGATATCTTAGAGGCACATCAGGATATGGATTGTGGTACAGACAGTCGGATGAGGTGAAGCTATGTGGCTTCACGGATGCAGATTGGGTAGGGAGCCCAACAGACAGAAAGAGCACATCTAGAGGGATTTTCAGTATTGGGTCGACAACAGTTTCTTGGTACAGCAGGAAGTAGAGATCCGTGACACTCAGTTCAGCAGAGGCCGAGTATATGGCAGCAAGTTTGGTTGCATGCGAGGCTATATGGATGAGG
>CM076576.1:325134111-325276940 GCA_034641835.2 Pinus albicaulis | reverse complement strand
TAATGGTGAGCTTATTGGGCTCCCTATAATCCGGACACATTCGCCATGATCCATCCTTCTTGTGTACCAATACTACAGGAGCAGAGAAAGAACTTTGACTAGGTTGAATTATACACGCCTCTAACATTTCTGCAATCATACGTTCAATTTCGCTCTTTTGGAAGTAAGGATATCTATAAGGCCTGATGTTTGGAGGAACACTTCCTGGAATCAAATGAATAGCATGATCATGATCACGAATAGGTGGGAATCCTTTGGGAGTTTCAAACACCTTGGAATGATTGTCCAAGACTTGTTGGAGATCTGCAGAAATAGATGATTTTGATGTCGGAACTTCTAGTGAGCATAATTGTGTAATTACGCCTCATTGTTCTTTCTTTAGAAGATTTGTCATGACATTAGAGCTTATTATCCTTCCTGGCTTCCCTTCAATACCCCGTAATTCGACTTCCTTTCCTTCTGAAAAAAAATTAAGAAAAGTTCTTGAAAATTAAAAGCTACCATCCCCAAAGATTGTAACCATTGTACTCCTAGTACAACATCAGCACCTCCCATAGGAATGGAAAGCATTGGACTTGTCAACACATATTCCCCCATGGTTAGCTTGATATTATGGCATTTTCCAGAACAATTTATAGTTCCTCCATTTGCAACCATCACTTGACATTCTGGTGCTGGGTATAGGAAACAATTTAATTCCTTGGCTACCTTACAATGAATAAAGTTATGAGTGCTACCTGAATCAATCAACACTATTACCCTTTTCTTCTTGATCTGTCCTACTATCTTGAGAGTTTGAGGAGTGGTAATTCCGGCTAGTGCATTACATGATATGGTCAGATTCATTTCTTCCTCTTCTATGGCTGGTTCCTGGTGTATATCCTCTTCTTTTTCATTTTCTTCTTCTTCTTCACAATCTATGTAAAATAATTTATTTTCAGCACACTTATGACCTTTAGTGTATTTTCTATCACAACTGTAGCAAAGCCCTTTTGCTCTTTTTTCTTCCAATTGTTGTGGTGTCAACCTTGTAGGTTGTGGAAATCTAGACGTAGCAACACTTCCTTCTTTGTAGAATTGAGTGGTAGGCTTCCTTGTCGCCATTATTTTACATTCAACTTTTCTTGCCAACTTGAATGCCTTCTCCAATGAATCTGGTTCCAAAACACGAACTTCATGTTGGATGTTATCCTTTAAAGTGCCTATGAAGAGATCGATCCTGTGTTCCTCTGGAATATCAGTTACCCTTATATTCATTTTTTGGAAGTCCTCAATGTGCTGCCCCACTAAACCCTTTTGTTTGAGATTTATCAATTGGCTAAAGAAGGTGTTGCTCTTTGTATCCTCATAATGTGCTATCATTTCCTCTGTAAAAATTGACCGAGTGAAAATTTTTTTACGGGAGCAAAGCCATTGATACCATACAAATGTATTTTGTTCTAAATGTAAAGTTGTGTTGTAGCTCCTACAACACCCTCCAAAAATACATAAAATCATAACACACACTTCAAAATTTTTGGAGCCCCCTTGAAACTAAAAAAGAAAAAATCCAAGTAAAGTTTTAAAAGGCAAGTCGCTAAGTCGCATATCCATTATTTGCGACCCATGCGACCTATGCGACTCTGCGACCCTAAGGTCGCATAGGTCGCCAGGTCGCAAGAGTCGGAATTCGACCACTTTGCGACCTTGCGACCTAGCGACCTCAAGGTCGCAAGGTCGCAAAGTCGCAAAATGAAGTTTTAAAGAAATTAGCGACTCAGCGACCTTTGCGACCCAGCGACCTTAAGGTCGCAAGGTCACAAACTTACAACTTGCGACCTCATTAAGTATCCGCACGTGCGACCCTTTTATATAAGGTCGGGTCGCTAGGTCGCATTTGTGACTCTCAGCGAAAACCGTGGAATTGCTCTGACAGGTCGACTGGCGCGTTTTCTTCCGGGTAAGTTGCCTTTTCCTCCCTATGTTTCCCTCTTAAGCATTCCTTGCCATTATTGAGCCTCCCCACGGTCTTATTTATTTGCTGGAAAGGATGAAGAATTTTTCTTTTGAGTTTCACCGTTGTTTTGTTTCCCACAAACCCCAAGGTCACCCGTCTCTTACCTATTTCCTCATGGCTGTGCCTTATGGTCAGTTTAGGCCCTTTCAAACCGCATACTTTTCCCGTTAGGGAAAGATTGGCCGTGAAGTCGCGCGCGCGCGAAACCCTCCGGCAGGCGCAAGTGCGACCTGCGACCTAGCGACCAGGTTGCAAGGTCGCAAGGTCGCAAAACTCCTACTCAGCGACTCTGCGACCCTGCGACCTAGTCGCAAGGTCGCGAGGTCGCGTGTCAGTCCTTTTGTGGATTAGCGACCCAGCGACTCCCAGTGAACAGTCAATTTACCTTTGCATGTGTAGACTCTATTTAGCCATTATCATCATGTCTTTCTTATCCTGGGATTCTGTCTTGAATGCAGCAGGTGAATCCAGAGCAGACACAGTACCGGTCCTCTCCGACTCAAGCAATATGGCACCCCGGGTATCCCGAAGGAGAAGCAGGCAGGTGGTGGAGGAAGAGTCAGACACAGACATACAAACATCTCCGCCGCCAATATACAGAGACACCCTTTGCACCTTCGCAAAGGAGGATAGCCTTAGGTGGTATGAAGTATATCGTGAATTCGCCATGCCAGAAGAGGAGTTCCCAGAAGATCTCCCGGACCGTGAAGTATAGCTGAAAGTCAAAAAGTCCAAATTGCACCTAACTGGGTCGCATCCCGCCATCTTTCCGTGCCCAGAGATGTTGGACTGGATCATACAGAAGACGGATCCAAAAAGCTTCGCAATCCGAGATAGTGCAGGAAAAGATTTCGCAACATTGGAGAGTTCAAGAGCACAGGTCTACTACTCGCTACCCAAACCAGAGGTGAACTTCACCCCAAGATGGTTTGCTGCAAATGAAGTACCGACGGTTGATACAATTAGAAAATGGTGGGCAGAACCAGACAAATTTAAGATCAAAAAGGACCAGGAGTATCCAGTGGCCAGTCTAAGGAAGGTGTATAAGTTAGTGGCCGCCATGATGTGCAGAATATACGGGCGTTCGGACGCCACCACCTTCAACGGAACATGGGCAACCATCATGGAACACGTAACAGTACACGACACTCGGTTCAATTGGGCTGGTATATTAATGGGCTCCATGCACACAAATTTGGCTTCAGCTTTAGCCCCAGATGAGGGAGTGCCATCGGAATTCTACATGGCTTCGTATCTATTAGACGCTGTCTGTGCCCAGATGCATGTTGAAGGATGGCCACATAACTGGGACCCCGAACAGACCCAGGCAATACATTTGCAGACCAAGGTATTCTGGGAATCCAGGTACAAGTCAGACATCGAACAAATCTCTCATATATTCATTCCCGCCCTATACGGGAAACTATTTGGAGACACTAGGTCAGGTGGCACACTGGTTCCCATTCGCCGAATTCACAATCATCCGAGTATTTGGCTCGTTTAAAGCACCACATGCTCTACCTAAGTTTATTACCGATAAGGTGCTCATGCAGGAGGTATGTTTCCAGATGACCTCGGGCTTCTCTAACGTCCTTTCAAAAGGGAAGAAGAAACCTTGGCCCACTCTACCTCTCACCATTGGTGCTTATACAGTCAAGGACTCCAGAGAAGTAGGGTGTGAAGGGGAAGAGGTGAAAAGCTATCACTTCAGAAATCTGGATTGCCGAACTTACGACCCAGTCAGGATAGTTCCTGAACATTGTAAAAGGGCCAATTTTAGATGGAGTTATCAGCATGTTGAGCGCCCGGCTGAGGACGAGAAAAGAAATTGGTATAATGCAAATAGGCATCTCGCTCCAGGAATCGACTCTGACCGAGAAGGAGAAGAGCATCAGAACTTAGGAGAAAGAAGCCAGAAGCTTGGAGGCTCTTCTTCCTCCAAAGATAAAAGAACACAGACCAGTACGGTACCCGACACCGCAGATCAGCAAAGGGAAGCAGAAGCCCAAGCCAAGAAGGAAGAGGAAAAGAAGATGAAAGAGGATGAAGAGAAACGTAAGAAAGAGGCCAAGACAGAGCGGAAAAAGAAAAAGGAGGAGGAGAAGGAAAGACAGGAAAAGGAGGCACAGGCGGCGGCAGAAAAGGCACTGAAAGAAGAGCTCGACAAAGTCAATCGTCAGAAAAAGGCAGAACAAGCCGCCGCTGCAGAGAGAAAGAGAAAAGAGGAAAGGGAAGCAGAGGCAGAGGCAGAGCGCCGGAAGAAAGAAGAACACGACAAGGCGGAAGAAGAGCGCCGGCAAAAGGAAAAAGAAAAGGGTCAAACGCAGGATGAAGAGGACGAGCTAATAGATGACATTGACCTATCTCCCCTGGATATCCCTGCAGGTGGTGCGGAAAGTACCCTCAATGTTGACGACTTTCCCGGGGAGCAAGAAGAAGAAGTCTTCGACTTGACCAGATTGACTTTTGACCAATTCTCTTTCAAGATAGGGCAAGAGAAAAGGAAGTCTTTAGCGCAAGGCCATCCCGCCATCTCTACGGTCGCCACTGGAAAGGACATAGTCCCAGACACAAGGACTAATCCTGTTATGATAGCATCAGCAGGCACCTCTTTTGCCGCAGCCACAGAGGAAAATGTCACGAGGATGAGCAGGGAAATTATTTCTTTACAGAACCGGCTAAAAGCGGCAGAGCAGGAGAAATCAAGGCTAGAAAATGAGATGCTCCAGCTCCAGGGTAGGCCCGCCCAAGTGAATGAGGTCCCACTGGTGGTCAGGAAGGAATGTGATGTGTTGGAGATGACAATGAGGCAAGTATACCAGGAAATGCTCACCCTGAAACAAACGGTGGCCCCATTGGCAGAGGCACGAGAAGAAACCAGGCAGAAACACGAACAGCTCAGGGAAGCCTCGGCAGCCTTGGACAAAATGATGAATTGGACAGCACAGTATCAGCAAGCTCCGGAACATGTGCCTCGGAAGGATTGGAGTCATACGCAAGAGGCCAAAGTACAAATTCGGATGAGTATGCAATCCAAAGACAAGCTGTCCAAAGATCTGGACAAAGTGGTGTCTGCGTATAATCACCTAATCAGTGGTATCGACTCCATGAACGCTCTTCATCACATTCCATCATTAGGGGCACTAAATGAAACTAAAGACTGGGAGCAGGTAGAGCAGGAAATTCAGTCTTTTCTGCAGCCCATGAGACAAGCTGCTGCCGCACCAGAATTCGAGGCATCACAAGAGAACCTGAATCGGTTGCTTGTCACTCCCATGCAAATCTACACCAAGCTTGCTTCTCTCTCAATGCTGATCTCTCAGAAGAAGGAGACTCTAGTGCCGAATGCCTTAGAATGTATGC
Source organism: Pinus albicaulis (assembly GCA_034641835.2). Classification (NCBI taxonomy): domain Eukaryota; kingdom Viridiplantae; phylum Streptophyta; class Pinopsida; order Pinales; family Pinaceae; genus Pinus; species Pinus albicaulis. The sequence goes on along the minus strand of CM076576.1, from coordinate 325,271,581 downwards.
ATCGAATAAAAGAGGAAAGCCCTCTTGTCGCTCCTATAACAGCAGATTACCAGACTTGGCGAGATTTCCTCAAGGGCAAGAAAGTCGACGTTCCAGAAACCTCAATTACGCGACCACCTCCATAGTTTAACCGCTGGGTCGCAGGTCGCACCTGCGACCAAGTCGCAGGTCGCACTTGCGACCAAGTCGCAGGTCGCAATCTTCTGGTCGCAGGTCGCAAGTGTGGCAAAGGTCGCAGGGAAGCTGAACCGTCGGGAAGTTGAAGCGTCGGAAGGCCATAAGTGCGTCTCTTGAATCTATAAATACCCCTGTGGGGGTACATAGTAGGGGCTGCTCTTTTCTGGACTGAGAGGCATTATTGCATTGTAACTGAAGAAGCATACTCTTGATATATGAAATACAATACATGTTAAAACCCCTTTGATTGGATGATGTGTTTAGCTGTGACAACATTGTGTGTATTCTGCGTGCAGTTTCAGAATATCTTCTGATTAATGAATCTGTGTTATTTAATAGTATCATTCATGCACCATAGCTATCTGTGATTGTGTTGATGATGCTCAAGTTTATTATTTACTTCATGATGAATGTTAATGAACTATTTTATTAGCATTTCGTTATATCCTTCGGAAATTTAAGGGATATTCTTGCCACAAAGAACTATTTCTTTGGCGGTCAGATTATCCTGCATGCATACCTCATAGATGTGTTGCTAATGACACTTCCTGAGTGTATGCATTCTGTCTATTACCTTGCTACGCACAGTGTCATATATTGGTTTTATACATCAGTCATGTATTCTGTATCGTGTGAATGAGTGTATGTTTGCAGTTTCATGACATTAGAGCTTATTATCCTTCATGGATTCCCTTCAATACCCCATAATTCGACTTCCTTTCCTTCTGAAAAAAATTTCAAGAAAAGTTCTTGAAAATTAAAAGCTACCGTCCCCAAAGATTGTAACCATTGTACTCCTAGTACAACATCAGCACCTCCCATGGGAATGGAAAGCATTGGACTTGTCAACACATATTCCCCCATGGTTAGCTTGATATTATGGCATTTTCCCGAGCAATTTATAGTTCCTCCATTTGCAACCATCACTTGACATTCTGGTGCTGGGTATAGGAAACAATTTAATTCCTTGGCTACCTTACAATGAATAAGATTATGGGTGCTACCTGAATCAATCAACACTATTACCTTTTTCTTCTTGATTTGTCCTTCTATCTTGAGAGTTTGAGGAGTGGTAATTCCTGCCAGTGCATTACACGATATGGTCGGATTCATTTCTTCCTCTTCTAGGGCAGGTTCCTGGTGTATATCCTCTTCTTGTTCATTTTCTTCTTCCTCTTCACAATCTATGTAAAATAATTTCTTCTCAGCACACTTATGACCTTTGGTGTATTTTCTATCACAACTGTAGCAAAGCCCTTTAGCTATTTTTTCTTCCAATTGTTGTGGTGTCAACCTTGTAGGTTGTGGAAATCTAGGCGTAGCAACACTCCCTTCTTTATAGAATTGAGTGGTAGGCTTCCTTGTCGCCATAATTTTACATTCAACTTTTCTTGCCAACCTGAATGCCTTCTCCAATGAATCAGGTTCCAAAACGAAAACTTCATGTTGGATGTTATCCTTTAAAGTGCCTATGAAGAGATCAATCCTGTGTTCCTCTGGAATATCAGTTACCCTTATATTCAATTTTGGAAGTCCTCAATGTGCTGCCCCACTAAACCCTTTTGTTTGAGATTTATCAATTGGCTAAAGAAGGTGTTGCTCTTTGTATCCTCATAATGTGCTATCATTTCCTCCGTAAAAATTGACCAAGTGACAATTTTTTTACGGGAGAAAAGCCATCGATACCATACAAGTGTATTTTGTTCTAAATGTAAAGTTGCAATGCGTACCTTTTGTGTGTTTTGCACATTATGGAGATCAAAATATTGCTCCATCTGTAGTATCCATGTTACAGGATCCTTTCCATCAAACTTCCTCATATCCATTTTGGAATATGGTGGTTCTTCCCGCCAACATTAGAGTTTATGAAATCACGATTAACATTTATTTTGTTCTCATCATGAGGTTCTTCTATATTTATGCTTGGAGAATCGTTCTTGTTTAAAGCTTGTCATCATTTCAAGCCTTCCACATGTATCTGACGGAGTATTCTTCATATTTTCCATGTTATCTCATATTTTCATCGATCTTGACTTCATGTCATCGATCTTAGCTTCCATGTCATCCATATTAGATTCCATGCCAGCTTCCATGCCATTCTTCAAACCATCCATATTAGATTCCATGCCTTTCTTAAAACCATCCATCTTAGTTTCCACGCCTTTCTTCAAAACTTCCATGTCATTTTTTGTTGCTCTTTGCGAGAGAAAAATTTGTTTCACTTGCTCTTGTAATTTTGATATGTCGTGTTGCCATTCTTCGTCTTCATGAGTCATAGTAAAGCTTTATAAAAAGCTTAATGGGTGTTGAATTATTTTTAGGGCCATTTTAGAATCCAATACCGATATATATTCTACAATATTCCCTTGGAATCAATTCAACTTGATTCTTCAAACACGACTTATGCAATTGGAAAAAATACACACCTTTTACTTGCTTTTTTAGGAGCTCTGTATTGAAATTGAATTATATCTGTAATTGAAAATCTTCAATATCTGAAATTCACTGCTGTAGTAGCTTTCTAAACTGTCTTTCAAATGCCACAGATATGATCTGATTTGGATTCTTCAAGATAAAGTTATTTCCAATCTCCCACGATGACCCAACTTTGGGTATTCTGAATTCGATGCAGCCCGAACACGTAACGACACGTGTCCATTTGTTTGTCCTTAAATCTGAAATTGATAGCCAAGAAACTTCAGTCTGTGTACTTGCAACTAATTTTTACAGCGCTCCAATCCGATGCCCAGAGAGAGAGTTATTGAACTTTTCCCACGATCACCTCTTTGAGATGAAATTCAGGAGCCTGAAAAAGCACTACCTTCCACGGATCATATCTCCAAAAATATTGCGAACCAAGCTCTGAAATTTTTTGACGAATTTCTTCAGGATTTCAGCTTCGCACCATATGAATTTCAGATTCTGAACCTTCGTAGAAATTTTTTTATAGCAAAAAATTCACACAATGACTGTTGGGAACTTTGAAATAATACCTATTCACAAGATCATATCTCCAGAAAATATTGCAGACAAGCTGCAGGTGTTATACAAACACAACCTCAGATTTCAACCCGCACCTAAAAAATTTCAGCTTAAACCGTGAAAAAATTTATGTAAAATACCACGATCACACAATGTTGAGCGGCGAACCCTAGAATCCAAACCTGCGATACCAAATGTTGTGTAACTAGCTCCAAAAATAGAAGAAAAGAGATATCAACGCCTTAGAAATAAGCCACTTCGAGGGGGCAACCTCCAATACATTGCATAAATGAACAATTCTTGGATGATACAATTTACAAAACCTCCTTTCTATATATAGGAGTCCATGGGGCCATAATGTAATCCTGGTGGGCCACAATGTAATCCTAGCCGACCTAACAATAATAATTTAAGGGCACAATAATAACAAAATGGGGGTTACAAGGGTTCAATAATAACAATAAGGGGGTTAAACTAACCATAACAAAGGACTATACTAGTGATATACGGACCTAACACAATCCAAGATGAATAATGGCCCTGACTGAGTTTGAATCCACCTAGTATGCACTGCGCAATCCTCATTGGCATCTCCATCAATGTGTGGTGCAAACTCATGCACCAGTATAGTCACAACTGATAGTCACACTTGCTCTTTCACCTACCTCTCCACTGGTCTCCACTGAAACTGTCCATGCACTGAAGTTAACTGATGTATTCTTTAGTTGATTTATGAGTTAATAGTTAGTGAATTAATTAATAATTAATTCACACCACTCTCACTAGTGTATCAATCAGTTAGACTAGATACAACTAGCTCAACTATGTTTAACTCAGTTAAACTGAATACAACTCCACTAACTTCCTCAATCAACTCCACCAAGCCTCTTGTCACACATGAGTTATAAGCTGAGTCTCATCTGTGTGAACTTAACCCTCGAGTATAGCGGCCAATTCCTTAAATTAATTTCTTGTGCCACATCTTTGCAGAAGTACTCAGAGAGGGATAAGATAATGTTTAGGTCCAAATATTGTTAAGAATTTAATAATATTACGACATATATATTTTTAAATTTGTGATCTAAAAATAAGATTGCATGATATGTCCTAAAAAATAGAAGTCCATCTATTTTTTCCGACTTGACCAACCATCCAAAAATAGCACCCTGCAACTCATAGAACATGATCCATATGTCTAAAAATAGACATAGTCTAAAAATAGACTTTGTGCCAAAAATAGCATGCGGGCCCACTTAGTGAAGGTGACTCTTTTCCACTAAGCTCATCATCTTGTTGCAATCTCAACAACAAGTGCGAAGAAGCGAATGAATATTGCAAGAATTAGAACTAATTCTCATGAACTCAGGAGTGAAACTAGGAATTGATCTATTCCCAAGATTCCTTGCAAGAAAAGAATATGCCTTCTTTACGACACTAAGAGATTTGAAGATGAAAAACACTTTCTATTGTATTGTCCGGCCCTTACTCACATCTGTTCTCATTTCGTTAACATCTGCTCCACTACCAACACTTATTTCCCTCTTTTTTTGATCACATAAATAAAATATTAAAGAATCTCAATTAATGGTTTCTTTCTTAAAGTCTAGTAGACCATGGTCTGCGTGGACGTTACTCATCATCATTATCATACATACATATATATATTCTTGTTAATTGAATAAATAAATAAATAAATAAATAAATAAATAAATATATATATATATATATATATATATATATATATATATATATATATATATATATATATATATATATATATATATATATATATATATATAAACATAGTGGTTCCTCGCTATTCATTCCATAAAAAAAAAAGTAGGTTACATCGAAATATACTACTACTGACCTCAACCTGGCCGTAGGAAATGAGGTTTGTTGGCCATCTTAAACAGTTATAGGCCATCCAAAACTTAAAAACTTAAAAACGGTCTGTTACAATCTTTAAATGTGTATTGTCTATTTTAACATATATAAACATATAAAAAAAGTAAATGCTATCCGTATTCATTTAAAAAAAAAACAAAAGTTTAGAGTATTCAGTCTTTAGAAGACTCAATAGGTGTCGAGTCTTTGACACTCAACCCAAGCATGTCAACCTGGTGTAGATTTTGGAGTTGTCTATCGATACGTTCGAGACAGACGTTCTGGTGGTGCTGCTGTAAATGGATCTCTTGGATATCTCTGTGGATTTCCGCCAGGATTGAGGCTGCTTGAGGGTCCCCCCCCAATCTCTTGAACCGTGACAATCACCTTCGCCAATAGACATTTCAGGGTCCAGTAGATATGAATAAACTATTGAAATAGAGACATCTTACTGTGGGTATTGTCAGGATCTGTTAAAACTGGATCCATATCTTCCTCAAAAAGGTATTCTTCCTCTTTCGCCCTGATATCTCGTTCCCACCCAGAAATCAAGGATTTGATGTGGCTGGGTATTCCTTCCGAATAGGCCCGAAACAGGTTCTCCATTATTTCTTTGCCAGACTTCTGTCCTCATCTGGTTGTACCCGCTTTAGCCTTCCCCTTGTCTTTTCCATCCTTTTTTCCTGACTGAGCTTCAACCATTTTCCCTAGAACCCGGTCTCCTAGCAAATGTTCGTTCACCTAGCTCCACAATGAGATACTAACCGAACATCCAATGGCCTGCGGGTGAGAATTTCTAGGAAGACCAATAGTAGAACATAGTATAACAATATGAAGGTTACAAAGACTATTAAGAAGAGTATTGTGATAACTGGGAGCTAGGAGGTGCCTGAAAACCCTACCAGAAGAATTATCAAGTTGCATGATTGGAGACAGCAGAACATCCAGACATGTTATAGCCTTCCAAATATTTTTATTCCAACCCTTCCAAATATTAGCCGAAACCATAAAATTTGAGAGCAGACTCGACAGAACCCCATTACACTTAACTGTAAATGCCTTACTATCCCCGACTAAAAATAAGACGACTTTCCCAAACAGCTTAAAATATATGCTTCTTGCCAGACTGAAAATAACCCCCATAATCGTCACTATAACATAGTTACACACCTAGACCAAAGAACAGAAACTAGCCCCTACCAGCCCGAGAATTAAGTTTCTGGCGATTCTAATGACATGACTAATGGTTTTTACCAAACCTCTGACATCCATACTACCCCAACCCATGTAACCATTTGATACCAAACCACTACCCGTATAAATATCATTATAGGCCATACAATAAATTTCCAAACGTTTTCGACTACCATCAAGATAATTAAAGAGGTAATTATGTGAAATTCTGATAGGGTTAGCTACATAGCCATGTAAAGGGAAAAAGTATGGAGGATGCGAATGAAAGTCGGGAGGAACAAAAGATGGATGAAATAGGCTTCCATAGCCGAGTGACCCAAGGTCAGAGAAGGACATGCAAGGTCATCACTACACCATGCAATGTGTTCGATGTAACATGTAGGGGCTACGTACATATATAATTTGATGAAATACAGCCATGTCGGGGCAACAGAAAGATAAGAGTCGATAAAATACATACATGCAGTGTTAATAGAGGCTTCAAAATTATGAGGGTTGTGGCATTGCAATACCACCTCCCTAGTAGTTTCAATGCCTAGAGTATCCACCAGAACCCCACATTCGAATTTCACAAAGGAAGCGTAATATAAATTGATGAGAACTAGGTTACCTAAAGCATCAACCAGGACCTCGCACTCGGATTGCAGAGGGGAAGAGTAATACAAATTGACTAGAACCAGGTTACACAACTCCATAATGGCAAGCATGCAATTCGAATCAGTCCCCTTCCTCTTAATCCACCCCTAGTTATTGGATACCTCATTAATAGTCTTACTAAACAAGGACGGAGGACCAAATACATACAAAGCAACAGTAATCTTCATCGCAGAGGTAGGAAGAAAATTGAATACATACCCTCGTAGACTACATGTCGAGGTTGACAGAGCTCGCGCCTCATCCCCTGACTTTCTGTCTTACTCCACAAACCGGAAGAAAGAATGTTATTAACAGACCTCCACCACCTCCCGTGCCCGCGCTTTCCCCTAGACCCTTCTGACATGCCTCGTGACATGCCCTGATGTTTAGTTGGTTCCTTAAATGCGATCATCAATCTCCATGGGTGGAGCCTCCCTCCATTGTCAACACGCGTTATATCCTTTATAGATTTGTCAATTACGTATAATCGCCACATCACACCATACTCCTCGCCACATGACACCAGTGAATAAATAAAATCTTATTATTATTCATACATATATAAATTGAATAAATAAATAAATAAAATCTTTTTTTTATATATTCTCGTGTCTTATATATATTTTTATTCAATTCCAGCCCACTCGATCACAGTGCAGGTTAATGCCAAATCCTAAGTTCTTCTCCTTCGTCTCTTGATAGGACAGACGCGGTACGCAGTCACCGCACATGCAATTTCTTACGATAAAAGTAACATCAAGGGACAGTATGCATCCCTTATTATTATGTTTAAATTCGAAGAGTCGTAGCTAGCGCTGGCAGTGTTGGATAATACATATAACTATGCGATGATCTCGTTTTTGTTAATATTTTTTTGGGTTGGTTTTGTTATTTCAATGGTAAATTTAAGTTGTATATTAATGTATGTGTTTTCTAAGGAGGCTAAATTTATATTAAAAATATATTTTAAATTGGATGATCTGTCAGTCACGATTATATTTTTAAAGTGAATTATATCGATTTCTTGAAATATTTTAAAAACATCAATTTTATTTTATTGAAGTGACAAGATTTTTTATCAGAATTTAAAACGTAAAACTTCAACCAAACACTTTATCACTGTTATACTCTGTGGACAAAGCTCCCTAACAACTTTTGGATAGGATAGTGAATTATATCGATTTCTTGAAATATTTTAAAAACATCAATTTTATTTTATTGAAGTGACAAGATTTTTTATCAGAATTTAAAACGCAAAACTTCAACCAAACACTTTATCACTGTTATACTCTGTGACAAAGCTTCCTAACAACTTTTGGATAGGATGGACCTTGATTTAAAATATTTGTATATTCAACTGCTTTTTGTTTGTATAGATTTTATAATATTTAATTCATTGTTTCTTTATCAATATAGAGGTGATTAATAATGATGCAGACCCTTGGAATCTTCATCGACATTTTGGAGCTCTATGATGGGGATATTGGCCTCTTTCACACCATTATCACTTATGGTCTTCAAAGGTTTTCTCTGGACTAGTTATGGTCTTTAATGGTTCCTTTTTTGAGATTTAACGGGAGGAATTTTATGGTCTTCCATGGTTCGTATTTGAGATTAGCCGGGAGGACTTTATATTAAAGCTAATGGTTTTGGTGTAGTTTTAGTAATGGTCTTTAATGGTTCCTTTTTTGAGATTTGACGGGAGGCAATTTTATAGTCTTCTATGGTTCGTATTTTGAGATTAGACGGGAGGACTTTATATCAAAGCTAATGGTTTTGGTGCATTTTTAAAACTGACAGATTGAACGAAACATATCTGAAAAAATATTCTTCTCTTTTTATAATGATTTTTAGATTGAGTATAAGATATATTTTTAGAAAATATTATCAATTTTATTAAAAAAAAAAAAATTATTTGTGAAGTAGTTTGTGATTTTTTATTTTTTTTGGTTTGTTAAGTTGTTTGTGATTTTCCAAGTTTGACCTATGTCTTGAGAAGAGGCGAGTGAGGGTATCTAATCAATCAAAGTCAATGTTCGTACCCATTTTTTCTCAAGTTGTTTGTGATCCTCCTTGTTTGACTTTTTTTCTTTTTTCTTTTTTCTTTTTTCGGTCTTGTTTGTGACACTCCAAGCTTGGCTTGTGGCTTGAGGAGCTACTACCTAGGGCCATCTAATCAGTCAAAGTGAGGGGCATATAATTCGTCAAAGTTAGGCATGGATAAACACTAGGTCTGTTTGCTTATGAACAAATGCGAATTAATTGGCACGATATATTTGGTCACCGCTGTAAAAAGCTTTGGGTTGAATAGAGATCTCGTGAACCAACACACATTAAAATAGGAGATTCTCCATTATCTTCAACAAGTGGTAAGTATGGTCATATCGGAATAAGCTTTAAGATTTTTGGCCTTGACATTTGAGACTAATAGTGAGATAAATAAAAATCGTAAATGGAAATCTTTTAATTTATTTGAATGGGAGAGTTAGTTCAGGTTTTGCTTCCTATACCCTAGCCTACATGGATGGATTCAACACCTACCATTTACTTCACCCTAGCTGAGGTAGGTGTTGTTTTCACAGACTACATGACTACATTAAATTTTCAATACTAAAAATGTGGATTTGGGCAATTCGGAACTGTTGGTCTTGGATTTAAAATCAACACTATTAACTCTTTTATGCCAAGCTAATTATCATTTAAAATTTTATAAACTGCCAACTCGGGTTCAACTCAAAGAGAATGCTATAATTTTCTATAGATTCCATTAAAAATGGAAATATATGTGAGAGTAGCCATTTTTACTTGGTGTTGAGAATGGTGCACAATGTTCTTCTATTATATTTCATTGAAATTTTATGTCATATTAGAGAATAATACCATAGGAAAAATATGTGATGTCAAAACTTAGAGCATAAAAATGTTAATAATTTGACAAAATTAAAATGTATACATAACATTACAACATCTCTTCCATATTACACTAGAGAGTATCTCTTGGTGCAATTAATATTAGATGGATGGTAGAGATTTAACCTCTATGGAATATTATAAAATATTCAAAGTAAGATACATAGATCAAAGATTGACATTTATTTCAAAAACGTTATGCCCATTTTGCTCTAATTAAATTGATTAATTAAAAACATTATCATATGAGATGAATTATATTTTTTGAGCTTGTGGTTTTCTTAATTCATAATATTGACGGATGATAGGGTAACAAAGTCTATTTATAATTTTTTTATTTTATTTTATTTTATTTTATATCTATTTATAATTAGCTTGTTTTATGTTTTTTTAATTATAACAAGGTCAAATATATTATAAAATAAGTGGTTTAATACTTATTATAGATTGATACTTATAAATGTTTACCAAACATTTAATTTATATAATTACACTAGTTATATTAATATTTAAAAAAATATAAAAAAATGATTTAATTTTATTAATATTACATTTTACAAGCCACAAAACATTTAATTCATATAATTACACTAATATTAAAAAAAGAAAATTTAAATTAAATTTATTAACGTAACATTTTACAAGCCACAAAACATTTAATTCATATAATTACACTAATATTAAAAAAATTAAAATTTTTACTTAGATTAAGTTTATTAACGTAACATTGTAGAAGCCACAAAATCGAATAACGATAAACCTTATTTGATATTGAATAAAACGTTCATATCCATGTATAGTATGTTATGAATCGTTGAAGTCGGCCAATGACATTATGTTGTATGTTTGAAATTAAATTACATTTTCCTGGTTTGAGATTTTCAATTTAGGTTTATGATTAATTTTGGAATGCAATACAGATACATTTTGAATAAAAATTGTGATCTTAAAAGAAAAATTCAATTTTATTAATTTTGAAATGCAATATTAACATATTTTATTAATTTTGAAATGTAATATAGACATATTTTTAATAAAAATTGTGAATTTAAAAGAAAATTTCAATTTTATATGTTTATATTTTTTAAATTTAAGTAATGTATTAATTTTATTTTAAAAATAGTATTATTATTAATAATTTTTTAGATTTTTATTTATTTATTTATTATTGTTATAATTTTTATTATTATTATTTTTTTCAATTTCAAAATTTTAATTTTTTTTGAAAATGTAGTTGTAATAATGATTTTATTATACTCAAAATATTAAAATTGTGATATTTTTCTAAATTACAAAATTTTAAAATCATATTCTTAATAATCTATATACATATAACACTTGACAAATGGAAAAGCTACAGACATTGAAGGTTACCAGGTAGAAATCTTAAAAATTGGAGGTTCTGTCCTCATCCCCCACTTTCACAAGCTTTTCAACCAAGTGGTCAAGCAAGGGTTCCCTAAACCTTGGACTCAGAGCCTCATTATCCCTATTTTTAAAAGTGGGGATACAAATAACCCCTCTAATTATCGAATAATTATGATCAGCCTTCTCTTAGCCAAGTTATATGTTATTATTTTGGAAAAGAAGTTGAGCATTTGGCTTGAAAGTGAAGGTAAGCAGGCTAAAGGCCAAACGAGTTTTAGAAGGCAATACTCAACAACGGACCACCTCATTACGCTTAGGATCATTGTGGAAGAATGTCGCAATGATAAATCCAATCTCTTCTATTGCTTTGTGGACTTTAGAAAGGCTTTCGATACGGTTCCTAGAAATAACCTATGTAATAGATTAGAAGAGCTAAATGTTCCTTTCGAGCTAAGAGCGACTGCTATAAGGTTATACGACAATGTAATTTCCAAGTTAAAGAGCAATGAGGGGTGGTCGAAAGATATTAAGTGTAATATCGGAGTTAAACAAGGTTGCCCCCTCTCCCCTACCTTATTTGGCATTTACATCGACAAGCTAGAAGGTTGTTTAGAGGAAGCAGGATGTGCTGGCATGATCTTAGCTGGGATAGTCATCATCCTTCTTCTCTATGCTGACGACATTTTTCTTCTCGCAAGGTGCCCATATGATCTTGATAAGAAAATTAGACTTCTTAAGGATTTTTGTTCTACAATGAGCATGTCTGTTAACACTGACACAACAAAAGTTATGATTATCAAATCCAAGAAGGACACTTATGCTAATTTTATGTATGACAATATTAACTTGGAGGAAGTGTCTTCTTACAAGTACCTAGGAATTGATATTCATCACAAGCTCAACTGGAACTATAACATTCAGAAAAGGATTAATGGGGGTGGAAAGCTTATTTTGGTCTTGAAAATAATTGTAAAATGAAAAACCTCGTAATGTGGGATAGAAAGAAGTTCCTCTTTGAAACTTTAGTCACTCCTGTTATCTAATATGGATGTGAGGTTTGGGGTTGCAGCATCTCTAGAGAATCCTGGAGAAATATTGAGAAAATCCAGAAGCATTTTATAACATATAGCCTTAAAATTAAAAGAAATACACCCTATCCTGTTCTCCTTATAGAAGTGGGTCTTTCCCCCATCGAGAGCTTAGCTATGAATAGGCTTTTGTTGTACAAGCACAAGCTCAATAGCATAGGAGACCATAGAATTCCTAAACTAGCTTTAAATTCTAGCCAAAATCACCTAAGGCTTAAACGAGGTTGGTATAAAGACACCAGGGCTTGGTTAAACCATTGGGAGATCGACAGAATGTTGCATTGCAAAACATCAATAACATTAAAAAAAATTGTTACTTCTAAGTTCAAAGAAAAAATGTGGTGTGAGAAAGATCTAGCAACTAAAAGAAAATTAAGGTATTATAAGGAGGTCATCAACCCCACCTTAGAAGATCAAAAGTATCTCTCTGTTTTAAGTAGCTCAAAGATAAAAATTAATATAGCTAAGATTAGAATGAACTCTCATGAGCTTCATAGTGAAACAGGTCGTTGGACAGTTCCTAAAACACAATGGATGGAAAGGATCTGCCATCTATGTGAGAATATGAACATCGAGGATGAAAATCACTTTTTCTTAGAGTGCCCCGCGTACAACCACATTAGAGCTCAATTTCATAATCTTTGCTGCAATACTCACCTTCCTAGCCTTTTAAGATGTCAAAATTATAGTGAGCTCGGGAGGCTTCTCTCCAAGCTTTTTGAGCATATGAATTATAAAATCTTAAATCAAATTAAATAACTCTTTTCTTTAAGTCCGATAGACCAAAGACTGGTCTCAGTGGACGTTAATCATCATCATCATCATCATCATCATCAACCAAAATCATAAAATTAATTCTTATACTCAAAAAATGTGTGAATGACAACTGTGCTTTTTCTCACACTTAGAAATAAGATATTGTTAAAACCACATTTTCCTCTTTTTCTTACAAAAATGAAAAACTAAAGATAAAAAAATTATAAAAAAAAAAAAATTAAATTAAAACAATAAAAATAAAAACCATACCCACACCATTTTTTAAATCTATGTCACGAAATCGAATTAAAAAACAAAATTTATTTAAAAATATTTAAAATAAATTAAAAACTAGAAACAGTTTAAAAAAAATTTAAAATTATAATTGATTTAAAATAAATTTTTTTTGTAAGCTCAATAGTTCCTTCCCATTTTCTATTAATATAAAAACCAAGCAACATAGATACAAAAATTAGACCTCAACCTGCCTGAAGGAAACCAAGTCTGTTGGCCATCTAATTTCATTGTATGCCATCCAAAACATGAACTTCCTTAATAACCTACATAGATTTTTAAGATAGCTAATATCAAAGTCTTCTAATAATATCATTTACAGAAAGTAAAGCTAGCCGCTAAAAAAAAAAGTATTGTTATCTCTATTCATCTTCTGACTCCAACGGGGCGGGGTATTTGGCACTGAATCATGGTATTTCAACTTGCTACAGAGCTTTTATATCCTTCTCCATTCTGCCCAATCTAACATACTGATGCAATTGACGGAGGTTGATTTCCTGAATGTTTCTATTGATATCTGCCAAGGTGGAAGCTAACTTTGATTCTCCTATTTCCTGAGTTGACATTACAACTTTTGCCAGCAAACCTTTCGTCAACCAATATGTTCTAATTGACTGCTGGAGTAGAGAGTTTCTCCCATGAGTATGTCCTGGATATTCAATGATATTATGCAGTTCTTCCGATGCCAAATCATCCTCTTCATCCATTTTATTTATAACTTCTGTTTCCCATCCATAAATACAGGATTTTACAAAATAAGGAGTTTCTTCTGCAAAGGTTTGAATTAGAGGCTCCATGAGCTGTCTTGTTGACTTTCGGCCTCTGTTTACTGGCAGGGATGGGATAGGCTCTTTGTCTTTGTCTCCATTAGGCTTTCTTCCTCTGGTTTTCTTCACAAACACTCCTGAACCCACCGAACGATAGACAATTCAAAGACAAATACATATCAGGAAACTAGAAATACAGTAGGTTGGTAAAGCATGAGAGGGGGAGTATATAGACGCACCCTTCCCCTTTACCATTCTACTTGTAGCACCAACAAAAATAATAATAAAAATATTAATTTTGAAATAATTACAAATAAAAATAAAATGAAACCTTCTTTTCCCCACCCATCTCACACTCCCTTCCAACATCCCAACTCATCTCCATTGCATAATATATCACCAAAATGAATGGTGGTTGTTGCAAAGGTACCAGGAAGAGCTTTATTCATTACAAGGGAGTTGTGGGAGGATATCCTTCATTACCTTTATAACACAACTTGAGTGCGTTTAATGGTTACGAGTATGTGTTTCCTCCTAAGATGATCTAGGTGGATATTGGTGGCCACCCGCCTATTCCACTTGGGGCACCACCATTGCCTCTTTCGGTTTTTCAGTTTCGGCACAACTTACTATTTTTAGTAGTTTTTTGGGTCCTGAACTTCCAGAGCCATTTTGAGGCCCTAAACGATGTTTTTTGGGCATCACGCTTCCAGTGAATATCATTCCGTTTCGGAATGGATATTTGTGGCGAAAGTTGTAGTCCTCAGATAGATATTTCTAATGATGTATCATGTGCGTCAAACGGAGATAGTATGCCAAAGTTACATCCCTGGGAAGTTGAAACACAAATTTACCCAAACAGGGCCCATAGTTTTGGCGCTTCATCTCCTAGGGTTAGGTTTTTGGATGTTTAGAGTTCTCCATTGTTTCTCAATAATAAATAGGCCCTCGAGCCTTATTGTAACTTAGTTCAGAGGCATGTAGCCGCCACATCTCTTCTCAGAGATAGCTACCAGCGCCCTAGCTAGTTTTATTCTCATTCTATCTGTAAGCAAATTTCAGTTCTTTGATATTAATGAAATGAAGTGTTATTTCCACTGCATCTCTGTATTTATGGTTATGTGTTTATTCTGTTGCGTTCCTGCATAAATCCAGGTTAGTGGCATCAGAGAGGTCTGATTTTTCTCGATCCTTCTTTGCATGTCCACAACGAGGTCGGGGTATAAGGAGTTAGGGTTCGATCTGGTGGAACCTTTGCAAGATCAGCCTCGCAAACCCCGACGGACGCCCATGGGGGACGAAAAGAAATATGAGGGAGTAGGAGATCCTATCAAAAGATTGCTCAAGAAGGCCCTCAAAAAACAAAGGAACGCGATGATGGATAACTTTGCCCAGATCCTTCAATGGCTGCCCACCGGCGGCGCATCTGCATCCAGCAGCCACTCTGGAGGTGCAACTCCTTTTAAGGTACAAGTAAATTTTGACATTCCCATATTTGAGGGTCAAATAGATGCAAATGTGATAGATAGATGGTTGAATCTATTAGAAGGATATTTCTCGGTTCATGACTTTTCCGACAGGGAGAATATTATTTTTGCACTCCTAAAAGCTGCCCCCCATGTCAAAGACTGGTGGGAAACCCACTGTGAGAAAAAGGACGATACAGAACCCTCTCTGTTCTCGACCGTACCCACTTGGAATTCTTTCCGAGACGCTATCAAGGAACAATACTATCCCGTGGGGAGCTATGAGGACAAGTACATACAATGGACCACGCTGTGGCAACAAAGGGATCAAGATGTGCATGAGCTGACGAATATTTTCCATAGCCTGTGCACCAAGTTGGGTATCAAAGATTCAGATAAACATCTGGTGCTAAAGTATCACAGTTGTCTGCATAGATACATTCATGAGGAAATGGAGTTCCTCGACATCTCCTCGCTTGGTCCGACATATTGGTATGCTGCCAAGATTGAGCAGAAATTCAAACAGAAGAAGCGAGACTTTGGATCTGCGAATCAAAAGCAAGGGAAAGGTGCTCCCAAACCACAGAACAAAGGACAGAGCCAAGGCATGGCGACTCAAGACAACTTGTCGAAGCCACAAGCAAAGAACAACACCGCAAAGCCAAAGAAGGACATGGGAAAGTGGTGTGACTTCCATAAGAGCTCCACTCACAACACAAGTGAGTGTCGGGCCAAGCAGTCGTTGGTGGTTGAGATGCGGGCTTCTGAGTCAGATGCATGCTCTGACTCTGAATCAGAACCTAACAAGGGGAATGAAAAAGGGAAACAGATTATTGATGCGGAGCCCAATGCCACTGTTTCCACTACGAAGATCCAGAAGGAGGAACCGGAAGATCTGGAGGAGGAGGAATGTCTCTTCCACTCCCAGATGTGGGTAAAGGGCTCCCCGGTACAGTTCATTGTCGACAATGGGAGCCAAAATAACCTCATTTCGACAGATGTCGTGAAGCAGTTGGGCTTGCCGACCACAGCTCACCCACATCCATACACCATCGGGTGGCTTCACCAAGGATGAGATCTCTGCGTCAGCCAGCAGTGTCGCCTTCCCTATAGCATCAAGCCCTTCACGGATGAGGTATTATGTGATGTTGCTCTTATTGATGTTTCTGATGTATTATTAGGACAACCATACTTGTGGAAGCGTCATGCTGTGTATGAGTCTCGACCTCGTGCTGTTATTATTACTTTGGGAAATAAGTTTTACAGGATACCAGAGGTACCACCTCCGCTCACTATCTTTTGGTTACCCAGCCAATGCAAAGAAGCTCATTTCCCAAACCAAAGAAATTTGTTTTCCCGATTCTCCACCTCAGTAAAAGAAGAACCAGCTACGAACCTCTGTGACAAGGCTCTACACAACAACAACAAATGGATAAGGTTGTGGAGGAGTACGGGGACATCTTCACCTCACCCACAGGGGTTCCTTTGCACTGTCAGGTCAAGCACTCAATTGATCTGACCCCAGGTGCGCCGCTACCCAATGGACCGATCTATCGGCGCTCTGTTCTGGAGAATGATGAAATCAAGAGGCAGATTCAGGGGCTGCTGTAGAAAGGTCACATCCGACCAAGTTCATCGTCCTGTGGGAGCCCGATCGTGTTGGTACAAAAGAAGGATGGGACGTGGAGACTCTGTATTGACTATCGGGCGCTGAACAAGATCACTGTTCGGAATAGGTACCCGATCCCACTGATTGATGACCTTCTGGACCAACTCAAAGGTGAAAAATATTTCAGCAAGATTGACTTGAAGTCGGGGTATCACCAGGTACCGATTGAACCCTTTGATGTGTGAAAGACTGCCTTCAAAGCCAAGGAAGGCCTTTTCGAATGACTGGTCATGCCTTTCGGGTTGACGAATGCTCCCGCAACCTTCATGAGGATGATGGACGACATCTTGCGGCCATTCACCAACTCATTTGTAGTGGTGTACTTGGACGACATTCTGATCTTGAGCCAGACTTGGGAAGAGCACCTTCACCACATCCGACAAGTCCTCCAAACACTGCGGCAACACAAGTTGTGTGTCAATCTGGAGAAGTGCACTTTTGGCATGACCCAGGTTCAATATCTGCGATACATTATTGATGAAAGGGGGGTGCATGTGGATCCAGCTAAGATCCAAGTCATTCGGGATTGGCCTGCCCCAACTACTATAACAGAGCTTCGCAACTTTCTGGATCTTGCTAATTTCTACCGGAGGTTCGTGTTGGGATTCTCTCATATCACTTGGCCCTTGAGTCAAGTCATGAAGGGAGGAGCGAGAGAAAAATTATTTTGGTCGGAACCTCAACAGAAGGCGTTCACAGAATTGAAAAATTGCCTTTGTTTTTCCCCAATACTCACTTTACCAGACTTGCAACAACCATTTGAGAGCGAGACAGATGCCTCTGACTATGCTATTGGGGCAGTTCTTACTCAATAGGGACATCCAGTGGCATATGAAAGTGAGACATTGTTTAACACAGTTCGCAAGTATCCCACTTATGAAAAAGAAATGTATTCCATTGTGCAAGCTTGTCGACAATGGAAGCATTACATTTTGGGGAAGGAAACAATCATCCACACAAATCACCGGCCCCTACAGTTCATACAGACACAAGGGAAGTTGCAGAATGATCGCCATCAGAAGTGGTCCACATATCTGCAACAGTTTCATTTGAACATTAAGTACAAGAAGGGTAGCACCAATAATGTTGCAGACTGCCTCAGCCGACCACCGATCGTGGCGCTCACCACCGTGCTCAAATCTTGTGGGCGTGAGACTTCTGATTGGCCACTTCTCTACAAGAGTGACCCAGAATTCAGCCACACTTACAAGGCACTCTTGGGGGGTACGCAAGTTCCAAAATTTCACCTCCAAGATGCACTTTTATGTCACCTGGGACACCTTTGTGTTCCTTCAAGCGAGCGTGCCAAGATGATATGGGAAGCACACTACAGTCGAGTCGCTGAGCATTTCGGGGTCGAGAAAACAGTAGCAATCCTGCAGAAGTATTTCTATTGGCCGAACCTTTGAAAGGATGTCGAGAAGCACATCAAATCCTGCACTGCTTGTGCCATTGCCAAACCGACCATCAAGAAGTAAGGCCTATATACTCCGCTACCTACCCCTAGTCAACCTTGGGAATCCATCTCCATGGATTACATGTCAGGCCTGCCTTCTACTAAGTAGGGAAATGACTGTGTTTTCGTGGTCATCGATAGATTCTCGAAGATGGCCATCATGGTGGTCTGCAAGAAGAATATCACAGCAGAAGCCACTGCTAAACTCTTCTTTGAACGAGTGTGGGTGCACTTTGGGATCCCACAGTCTATCATATCAGATCGGGATAGCAGGTTCCTCAACACATTTTGGTCTAGCCTCTAGTCAATGTTGGATACCAAGCTCACCAAGTCCACAGCTTTCCATCCCCAAACAGATGGCCAGACAGAGGTCGTCAACAGAATGCTTGTACACATTCTGTGCATGTACAATTCAAAGCATCCACGCACATGGGACGAGAGCCTCCCATATGTACAACATAGTTATAATCGGGCTCTCCACAGTTCAATCGGCCATAGACCCTTTCAGGTGGGCTTGGGATTCTAGCCACTATGTCCTATTGACGTAGCCATACCATTTGCAGCTGCTCAGGCCGATTAAGGTCATGTCCAGTCTGAAGTTGACAAAGCAAGTAGCTTCATCGAGCGCATTCAACACATCTGCCAACAGGTTCATGATATATTGGATAGAGACAATGCCAAGTACAAGCAACGCCATGATCAACACCGGGTGCCACACAACTTCCAGGTGGGCGACAAAGTATGGCTACATTTGCAGAAGGAGCGCCTCACTGGACCCCACCGCAAGCTTCACTCGCTCCGATACGGGCCGTACACCATCACCAAGGCTGTAGGGAACAATGCCTTTGAGCTCAGTATTCCACCATTCCTTGGTCTGCACCCAGTCTTGAATGTGGATCACCTTTGTCCTTACTTCCCACCGCTACTGGACACCTCAAACATTGCAAAACAACTCACACCAACAGAGTTAAACCCAGACTGCATGGAACAAGCCACCACAGATTGTATCAGGGACATGAAAATAAAGAGCACTCGCCAACAGAACATCCAACTGTATTGGGTTGTCAAAGCTAGCCAACTCCTGCACCAAGGCAAGTGGTTCACCAGGGACCAAGTTCAGTAGAAGTTTCCTCATCTCATGGAAGAACTCAACGCAATGGGGACCATTGCTTCCTAAGGGGGGAGGAATGATACAGGTGGATATTGGTGGCCACCCGCCTATTCCACTTGGGGCCCCACCATTACCTCTTTCAAATTTTCAGCTTCGGCACAACTTACTATTTTTAGCAGTTTTTCGGGTCCTGAACTTCCGGAGCCGTTTTGAGGCCCTAAACGATGTTTTTTGGGCATCACGCCTCTAGCGGATATAATTCCATTTTGGAATGGATATTCGTGGTGAAAGTTGTAGTCCTCGGATAGATATTTATAATGATGTATCATGTGTGTCAAACGGAGATAGTATGCCAAAGTTATGTCCCTGGGAAGTTGAAACACCAATTTACCCAAACAGGGCCCATAGTTCTGGCGCTTCATCTCCTATGGTTAGGTTTTTGGATGTTTAGAGTTTTCCATTGTTTCTCAATAATAAATAGGCCCTGGAGCCTCATTTCAACTCAGTTCAGAGGCCTGTAGCTGCCACATCTCTTCTCAGAGATAGCTACCAGTGCCCTAACTAGTTTTATTCCCATTCTGTCTGTAGGAAAATTTCAGTTCTTTCATATTAATGAAATGAAGTGTTATTTCCGCTGCATCTCTGTATTTATGGTTATGTATTTATTCTGTTGCGTTCCTGCATAAATCCGGATCAAAGGTCATAGGTTCAAAACCAGAGGGGGGTACGGTGTGTATGCTTTCGTAGACTTAGCAATACAAGGGGAGGTGGATCCCTTGTACCACAAACAAGGGGGTCTTATACACCAATTTTGTGCATGGCTTGGTTGTGACCTTAAAATTGGATATGATTCTCATTAGAATAGGTTTTGAGACCTTAAAATGGGATAATAATAATAATACTAATAATGATTCTCATAGAATAGGTTTTGATTTTTATTTCTGTTGTTATCTTTGCAATGCATTGAACCAAAGGGAGAGGAAGGTTTGGGAGTTAGGATGAAAACATGATTTGGAATTTTTTTTTTTTTCCTTCTATTTTTTACTTTTGTTTTTTCATGATTTCAAATATATTGTATTTTTAAAACTAGTAAAAAAATGGTGTTAATGGTAATAGAATTTGATTGTAGATTGATTTTATAATTTTGGTTGTAAGTATATTGGTTTCAAAAGTTATGAAAACAACAACAACAACAATTTTTTACTATTAAAAAAGGTGGAGGTAAGTTATTAAAAGCATTAATTTGAATTCAAGGTTGATTTTAAAATTTCAATTACAGTAATATCAGTTATTGAGCCATTGTTTTAAAGAAGTTTCAATTTAAATTTTTTTTCTCTTTTTTTATTTTGGGAACACCGCTTCTTAATTCTATCAATATAGATCCATCTTAACTCCAAATATATCAACGTTGTATCAAGTGTCCAGAGGGATCAAATATCTTGAAGTGAAAACTTCTTTTAGAGTGAGAAGTGATTTGATCTCTCTTGGTGCTTGATAGATCCAGAGTTAAGATTGATCTAGGCTAGTTTAATTATTATCCTTTAAATAAGCTACACTAATTTTTTTTTTTTTTTTAATTTAATTTTGTTTTATTTTGATTGAGTCAAAATGTTAAACATTAAAACATCTTTACCATATTAGTTGGAGAACCTCTTACCACAATAATTAATATTTAAGGTGTTAGTATAGTCAATTCAAGTGGTGGTTGCAAAATATAATAATTTTAACTAAAAAACTAACACTACTTTTAAAAACAAAAATAAAATAATTTAGCCATATGTAATTAAAAAAAAAAGAGAAATGGGGGTGTTGAATGATAAGTCCTTGGGAAGTGTGGATAGGTCTCTTCACCACATTCCCTCTTCGTGACATGGGTTATGTGATTCCTGGCAGGTGAATTAAATGTGCGATGTACTAAGGAGTCATTTAAGATTGTATTGGGAAATCATGGCATTGACAACAACCTTAACGATTATGTTTTGGAAACCTGATTGGAGGCTCAAGAGATGACAATTGGGTACTATGGAACATTTATGTGCTACGATGGTGGTAGGGATTATTGTGTATTTCTTGTCAGAGCAGCTCCCCTGCTTGCTGAGCTTGAGTCTAAGTAGGGATGTCAACCAAGGAGCTTATGCATTTTTGACTGGTGAGGTTTTTTGTAAACCAGAGAGGTTGCGTAGCAGTCATGACAAGGTGGTGAGGGATAGTGCTAGCCATGGTGCACGAGCATTGTTCATGGTGGTCTTGTGGGTAATTAATACTCGGCTAAAACTATTTGGCTTTAGTTATTTCTTCTTTTAAGTTGCTTGGTATTTGTGGTGCGCATAGACAAAGAAGTGTGTGGTTTTAGCTCCGAGGATTGCAGAGGAGTTCTATAGCGTGATTTTGTTATTAAATTCGAGGAAATGTAGCAGTTATGCATGGTTAGGGAAAAATATTGGTCCAATTTTGTGGCAAGAAGTTGCTTATTTTTGTTGTTACATGGTTTTATCTTCCCATACTCGTTTTTTATCTTATATGAGGCACAAGGGAGGCGTCCTTTAGCTGGAGTCTAAAGTGGCACAAGGTCATAATGTTTTACACTTGAAGCCTAGTACGGACTACCCAACTGTTAGCCAGCTATAAAATTTGTTATACCAAAAGCTAGCTAAAAATTATTTGAGCCTTCAAGGAACAAATTTTATGACTAAAAAGTGTTGGCTCTTGAAGACTCTTGAAGGCCTCTTGCCTCTGTCCAAATCTTCACTACTGTGCCTTTTTCCCCATTCAGAAATTCTTCTGTTTCCCAAGAAAGAATACTGCTGTAAGCACCATTTCCCTCTCTCCCCTCTTCCAAAACTAACCTCAGTTTTTATCCCTCCATTTCCCATGAAAAACCTTCATTTTCATGTTTTTCCCTTTTACCTTCTTCAAAATCCCTTTGATAAGGTTCAAAGACTCCTTCTTTGCCTTATCATAACCCCTCTAAACCTTTAAAAATCATTGAAAAACCATAAAAATCACATTTTTATGTTGTAGACTTAAGCCCCCTTGGGCTAAGTAGTCTTGGTGCTAAGATCGAGTGCTAGTCTTCTAAGCACTTATCGCATTGCCTAATTGCGATTAAGCCCCTCCTATTTTAAACCTCGGTAATATGTTCTCCCATATAACCCGTGGCCCCGTAGACGAGCGCCTATTCGTTTCAAATAAAATATTTCTTGACCAAAGTCTAAAACCTTTGGTTATATATTAAAATCTGTCGGCCTTATATTATTTTATGATTTTTTTCCACCGGGACAATTTTCAGTCGTTCCACACCGTCGATCTGATCTGACGATCGGATGGTGCGGAGTCCGTCTCCCCGGTGGTCCCCACATTGCACTCACCATTTCGAAAACCGCGCGGTATTCATCGCACCGCCTTTGGGCGACGACGGTTTTTTCCTAATCGGCAGCGATTCCATACGCTGGCCGACACGTGTCCTGGGCACTGTTCATAAAACCGTTTTCCATCATGCGTTAATGTTCAAACGTGGACCTGACGCGATATTGATGCATGTTGTCCGATTTGAGGCCACCCATCCGACGACTATTGCTCACCGAAGATGCCCGACGGTTAACCGGGCTATGACGTGGTCATTGGAGCATCTCCGCCGTCGATCTGATCTGCAGATGGATGGCCCACATTTCATCACCCTGATTCGATCGCCTAGTCAACGTCTTCCGCTTTGAATTTCTGTTTCTGCTCCCGACTGTCGATCTCTACGCGATCGACGGCTCTGATTTAAACAATTCTTCTGCTTCTCTATGACTTGTCCCAATCAATCCTGACCGTTGGATGATGCCATCCAACAGCCATGCTTCCCCCACATGTCCTCCGCAGTAATAAACCTATAAATGCATGGATTTTCTAATATTTTTTGTATTGTGCAGGGTTTTTATGGTTTTTTCGCCATAACTCAGGAAATTTCAAAGGAGGAAGGTGATGATCCTCCCGCTTCCAATTCAGCAAATAAAATCCTTCACAGGGTCTAAATTCATGTTTCATCAGTGTTTCCTCAGGCATTGATGCCATATCGTCCTTGCGCGAGCCCTGCACACCAGAAAAAACCATGGATCGGGCACAGTCAGAGAGTATCAGTGATGAAGACCAAAATTTATCAGAACAGAGGATTAAAGACAGATTTTGTGGGGATCACGACTAAGAATGTTTATCAAAAGCCTAATCCCTGATTAAAACGCAGTTTGAAGAGAATTTTAAGTGTTTTATCAAACAGGAAAGCCTCCACCGCCACATTAAGACAGATTTATTCCTCCCAGCTACTGAAATGCCACCTGTGCCTCAAAGTATTCAATCAAAAGCTGAATTTATTGATAAAGATCAGATATTTGTCTCAAAACGCAGTTAAAGAGTAAATTCTGCCAAGGAACTTAATGACAAAACATTTGCAGAGTTACTTCGACGCCACACAGAGCCTCAAAGGTCAATAAAAGCTCCCACCAAGCTTAAATCTTTATGTAAAACATTTAATACAGAGTACACCCATGTAAGTTTCTTCATTGAGCCCCCCAAAGGCCAGAAGCCATTAAGTCTGTATTAATTTTAATTGGAGATCTTTTATCAGATCTCACCTCTTCATTCTTCTATATATACTTCTGCAGAAGATGAGTGAGGGGTTGGTTGTTGTTTGATCACCAGTTGTAATACTGAAACTCTCTGAAATAAATACATATTCCGTTGAAGTTGAAGAAGAAACTAAAGTCTTGGAAACCTTGATGATGTTGTTGCATGCTTGTTCCTGAGAAGGCTCTATCATTGGATCCATGAGCTTGGCTGTTGGTGAAGTATTCTGAACTGTTTTATTTTTTCCTCTGTTTTCATTATGTTCCATAATTTCTTACTACAGTAGGTTGAAATTTTTAGGCTAAGAAATGACTCTTGGAAGCACCTTAGACCTGTTCATCCTTCACTATTTCATGTTTTCTTCTGTTGAAGTATTTTAGAGTCTTTAATCTCTCTCTTTAATCTTCATGGTTTTTTATTTCCTTAATAGTTCGAACAGTTGGTTTCAGCATGATTTATGGTTCTCCCTGCTTTTCTGCCGCCACTTAAAAATTGTTATTGAAGTCTCCCTTTGAAGTTCTTTGCTTACGGTGAATCAAAGAGGTATGTTTTGATCTTTCCCTTTGTCCTCAAACAGTTGGCTTAAAGGTCGTTATAATTATGATCATAGATGTTTTTAGGTGTTCCCTCTTCTATGACTGTAATTATCAGTAAATCTTTTATGTTTCTAAGTCCTTTAAAATAAATCTTTGAGGAAATAGGGTGTTCCCTGAATCTTAGATTTCATTTTAAAAGTTGTTTTGAAATCATTATTTTCTTAAAGGTGTGATTTGTAGAATTTATGGTTAGCCCTGTCTATCAAAGAGATCTTTATTTTTCAAATTATGCTTTCGAATTCCCTTTGTTGAGAATTAAACCTCTCTTTCCAAATCATTAATTTTCATCTCATTCCAAAAACAAAAGGATCCTGTGGCAAAGTTAGATTTTCCCTTTGATATCCCATATCCATTGATGAGTTTGTTATGACATTTTCTTGACTCCATTTCCCAATGAACCAGATATTTCTCTGTCCTATATATCTTTCCTAGGCCTTTCATGTTTTGTTGTATCATTCCAACCAACCAAACAAACAAATAAACACCTGCACTTAATAACTAGTCTAAAACCAATACTCAAAGCACACAAGATAAACCTTTGCAAACAAACTTTTGAGAGATCCCTCTCTGAGAACAGGAGGACTAGATCCTGTAACTCTAAAGATTGGTTCTGATGTTGCCTTATCTTTTGATTCGCCAAACTATCAAAACATGGGACACCAACACCAACGACTACTTATCGAATTTTGTTTCACATACATACTTGGGGTGGGGATGGGTGGAATATCGCTCACACTTTGATTGGAGGATGTAACGTCGCCTCGCACATTTACCCAATTTCACCAGCTTGCCAAGGTAAACATGAGATGAAGAGTTACTATGACATGTCCTAACCTCCAAGTTGTAGTTATGTAAGTGGGGCCTACAAACAAAAATATTAACAACTTACATACATACCTCAGGAATTTAGGTCACCCAAAAGTCAGTCCACAACCGTTGATGACAAAATATTGAGTTGGAACTTATTTTTCACTAATCTATCCCCCAATCGAAACCCACAACAAGGCATGCATGTGGTTTTGAGCCTCCAAATTCACTCACAAGCCTAGATCCATGTAGTTATGACCTAAATTTCTCAGTTCAGTTCTTGCGGTCCCAATATATGAGCTAGCTTTCGAGGTTAGCCTCCAGACCACTACCCAAAACTTCTTGTAAAATTTCATAATGATGTTTCTCATGAAGAAAATGTTGAACATTCAAAATGAAGTCAACAACTTGACCTAGACTGCTCTCATACCACCTTGTAATGCCTCCTCCGACATTTACCTAATTTCATTGGCCTTCCAGGGTAAAAATGAGATGAAGAGTTACTATGACATGACTTGACCTCGAAGTTCCAGTTATGGAAGTGGGGCCTACAAACCAACATATTATCAGCTTACAAACCGCCCTCAGTACTCTAGGTCACCTAGAAGTTAGTACACAATGCATGATGAAAAAATCCCGAGCTACAAATGATTTTTCACTGATATAAACCCCCTTAACACCCAAAACAAGGCATGGATGTGGTTGTGAGCCTCCAACCACACTCACAAGCCTATCTCCATGCAATTATGACCTAAATTTCTAATTTTAGTTCCTGTGGTCCTTAGATATGACCCACCTTTCCAGGTCAACCTCCATACCACTGCCAAGAGTTTCTTGTAACTTCTTAGAACCATATTTATCATGAATACAAAGCTAAAAATTAAAACTCAAGACAAGAACTTGACCTAGACTTCCTAGAACACACTAGATATTTTGTAAAACACATGGAAAACATGTAAACTATAGGTGATGAATGCATATATGATCATAAACTGAAAGTATTCACCTCAGAATCACTGAGAAGGTTATATACCCTCTCTAGCTAGTTGCAATAACAATTATTAGTCCATTTATTCATCGACCATTCATATATTCATCAAACACATCAAGAGCCATAGATAATATACATAATATAGCTAAGATATAAACCATGGTAGAATACCATAAGATAACCATCATAATCAACACATATACTCATAAATCACCATAGGAAAGTGGCCAAGCACCTCAACCCTTAACCACAATGATTCCACCTCCTCGGTCAGACTTCACTAAAACAACCGAGATCATTCTCTACCAAAATTTTCTAAGGCTCCAGGAAATAATAACAAAACCCACAGCCTTCCAGGGCTCTAGATTGTTTTTCCAACCCAGCTCTAGGGACTAGTAACTCTACCCACCAAGGATTCCAAAGAAATTTTCCCAGCCTAGGCTCCAAGACTAGTAACTAAACCCAAGTTTTTCTAGGGCTTCCAGTGTGTTTTTTCCAATCCACAACCATAAGGAATTATGAGAACCAATAAGAAAAAAATCAAGCAGAAAAACCAACAACACCATGGCTATCCATGAAATGGCGAGGTAAGGTTAAAACCACTATCAATCTAGGAAAATCTACATGCCAATGAAAGCTCGTAAATAGAAAATCATATTCATATACCATGCATCCAAAAATAAACAAGGAAATCACACATGAAACTTGTTACATGCAAAGTAATCCAGCTATAGTTGTTGATCAAATTGTTTCCTTGTGCTTTCGTACTTTCCTTTGTCTTCTTCTCCAAATCCAAGTGAATGCCCAAAGTTCTCCACGAATGATTTAAGCATGCAAGAGTATGGGAGAACAAATCTAAACTAAAAAAGGCCATGAATTGATCCTCATAAGACTTTTTATCACTGAGGCCTCTATTTTCTTCATTTTCCTTCATTTTCCCCCTCATGAAATTTGTGTCTCTTCACTTTCCTTTTATCCTATTTTCCTTTATTTTCATAAATTAAATGTCAATTAATTCCTCTTTTCCTTTTCCAATTCCTTTGCTAATGCCTTTGCCAATTCCTTTTCTAATTCCTTTTCCAATTTCCTTAGCCATAATAAAATGAAGTGACATGCACTAGGATTTTTTTCCCAACATTCAGCTTGGGATACGTTGCCCATGACCTTGGTCATATTTTATTTACATGAAAAATGAACTAGGGTTTGTTACAGAGGATTGGTTTATGGCCAAAAATTTGGATAGGATTTGTGTTTTTGAAAGGTCTTCTAGAGCGCACGAAGATCTTGGTGCAAAAGGAGGTGGGTCATTGTCCTCTTTGTAAGAAGGTGGGTGGGATGAACATTTGTAAAGTCTAGTGTCACTAAATATATCAAGAGTAGGGTATTAAAGATATTGTGGATCCTTTGCTTCCATACTGTCTCCCTTAGGATGGAAACCCCCCTTCTCCAGATGACATGGTTCACATTCTTCAACAACTACATAATTCAATTGTCCAACTTGACTGGGCATGTTATGATGACCATAATGACATCCTAGACTTCATGGAACACTTGCAACAAAATTTGTGGCAAAAACATGACAAATTGTTGGGAATTTGGCGATGACATAGGTGATTCTAGGAATATTTGGACGGGTTGGAAACCCAAATTTCTCACATGGAGGGCTATGTCCATTGTGAACTCAAAGCCACGTCTTCTCTGGGTTCAAATCCATAACATCTCGTTTAGGTAAACTCAGATGAAATTTTAATATGTTTCAGTTGTTTTATTGTGTCATTTATTTATATTCAATAGGTATTGATTAGTGTTAGTAGATCATTATCACTCTAGTAGTACATTTTGTAGTTGGGCATGCCCTTGTTAGCCAATAAATTTAGTAAGAGTGTTGAAATTTGCAACATGAAATAGTGAAATTGGCATCCAGAAACAACATCCAGAAATGGCTACCATGTAGGCTTTTGATTTAATTATTTCTTAATTAAATTAGAAGAAATGTATGTCAAATTTATTTATCCCTTAAATAAATTGTAATCTTATCTCATAATCACTTGCAATAGTTAACTGAGTGTCATAGACTCAGTTGCTCATGAAATTCTAGTTGAGGGTGGTTGGTGAGGCATGTAGAGTAATTTTATTTGTTTTAGAGTCCAATTTGCAATTAGTGTATTAGTTTAATGCATGAGAAATAAGTTAACTCAATTAAGTGAGTTAAAGTTAGTTGAACTAGTTGTAATTGATTATTGCACTAGTAAGAGGTCAAGTGAATTAAATTAGATTTAATTAACTTGCAGTGATTTTTCACATGATTGATGATTTACTATTAATAGCTACATGCATGTTAGTTCTGATGAAGACCTAGTTGAGACAGAGATTAAAGAGATGTTATCTATTAGTTTTATTGTTAGTAAATTTTCGGCGCGCAATTAGACAACAATAGTATTTCCCATGATGTATTTTATAGATTTGGAAGGTTGAATTTCCTAAATAATGGGGATCAATTGTTCTTAGAATTGTGCAAGAAAGGAAAGCTGAGCAGAGGAAGTAAATTTGCTAAGTTTTGGTCGATTTTGTCTGGATTAGTGTGAAGCAATTCATAGAGTGTATGAGATTGTGGCGATCAAAAATACATTGTATTGTTTCATGATTCCTTGGTTCATTTTACAATAGAGAAAGAGGGTTTTTGAGAATTTTCTTTCCCCAAGAAAATATCTTGTGTTGTGGATTGATTTTCTTTCTATTACTTGGTGTGATTGTGAGATCATGTTTGATTTCCACAAATTAATTGTAGAAGGATTCAGTATCTTGCTCTAGTATATTGCATGATCAGATTGAATCCATTGGTATACATATTGTTTGTATAATTTATACATGGTATCAGAGCACCAGGAATCACAATAGTGGAGAAGTAGTTGACTTTGTGTTGAGAAATATTCAAACTTGCAGATACTTTCTTTGGAGTGACAAATGGATCAATATTGTTTTCAATGGATTAATATTGGAATATGCACTTGAGGGAAGTTCTAATTATATCGCATGGAAATACATAATGGAGGTAGTTATAAAGGACAACGGGTTGAAAAAATTCATTGATAATGATATTCCCAAGCTCGCAGAAGCAAACGCCGCTCTTCTTGATGCTTGGAAAAATAAGGTAGGAAGGGTGAGGAGGATCTTATTAGAGGGAGCTCGAGATCACATTGTCTCGAGTCTGCATGGAAAGACAACTCCATATGCTATGTGGAAGGCCTTGATAGATCTGTTTCATAACAAAAACAACCAAAGGAAGTTGGTGCTGAAGGACAAGCTCAAGAACATCAAGAAGGAGGAGGGTTAGATGGTACCAACATACTAGGTGAAGTTCACTCAATTTCGAGATGAGATTGGAAGTGTTGGTGTTACCGTAGAAGATGATGACTTAGTGAGCCTACCACTTCTAGGCCTTCCCAAGAGCTAGCATAGTTACCAGGACTTGGTGAATGGGAGGGAGAAGTTACCCGATTAGGAGTGACTTTAGTCGGATTTTGTTAGTGTGAATTATAATCACAAGCGTATGAAAAAAACTCACTTTAGTTGTGCATACCAAACATCCCTAATATCAAATGTGGCTATCAATTTCTTTATATCGATAGTGCGTGATCAGAATAAATTCTATAAAAATCTAGATCTATGCAGTTAAAGATATTAAACAACAAAATAAACAAGAGTTTCTCCATGCGTCCAATGGAAAAGACAAGAATTTTAAAGAACATTTATATTATGACACCTGGGAAGGGAAAATAGAAAGATGTTACTAGTCCCCCTCAATGGGATGGTTTCTTGTATGTCCTCAGTGCTTCAGATCCAAGATCTCTCTCTCTCTTGATGGTGCAGAAAACCCAGACAAAATGGAACTCAAAGGGAGCTCACAAGAAAAAAGTAGAAAAAATATGACAATGATGGAGGATCAAAGTCAGATCAAAAGCATAGATCAGGAGGTGATAAAAATGTGACAAAAGGTAGTGAATGAATGTAAAACCCTTCTATTTATAACAAAATATTGAGTTAGTCTAGATATTGGTGCATAATTAAAATATTATTAACAAAATATAGATCCAAATTATATGGAATATTTTATTATTTTTGGTGGAGGGAAAAGGAATTTAGAATTTGTGAAATCCCTTTCTTTAGAAATAATAAATAAATAAATGATTTATTTATTATTTCAAGGATGTGGTTAAGGAATAATTAAATAAATAATGATTTATTCAATTATTTATAAATGATTTAGTCAAATTTAACAAGGAATATTATCAAATAATTATTTAAATAATTATTCCTAAAAAATAATAAGATAAATAATGATTTATCTAATTAATTTTCATGTTTTGGGTTAAATATGACCAGGAATATTAATTAAACAGTGGTTTAGTTAATTATCCCTAGAGGAAAATCAAACAAATAAGGATTTATTTAATTATTCCTCATGGGGTTTCCTATTTAGACCATAAATAACTTAATAAACTATGGGTTATTAAATTATTTCTCACAGTGAAAGAAATTTACTATGGTAAAATTGGTCTTACATGGTGTACTTTAGTCCATTTAATAGTAACAGGTTAGATGACCAAAAATTGGTGGAATAGATTTCCCCCCAACGTGCGAGCATTAGGAGCTAATCGTATGGCCGAAGTATGTTGTAATAACACAATCAGTAGACATCGAAGGGGAGTTAGAGAGAGAGAAATGTAAGATGGATTGAAGCGAGAGAGGAGAAGACCTTGAGGAGGCAAGACTTATAGGTGCGACAAGTCTCTCTTATGAGTGAGTACCTGATCTGAATGAGGCATGAGAGGCATACCTATGCCTGTCGAGATGAAAAAATACAAAGAATAATGGTGCACCCAAAAACATGGGATTGAGCTATATAGTACATGCTAGCATAAACATGGGCCAGATAAAAAACATAATGGATCCCACATACATACTGTGCCTGGGAAAACAACCAGGACTTATACAATAATATCTGAGTACATGAGATATAATAACAACCAAAGAGACCCTGTAAACAGGAAAGGGCTCTGAAAATCTAAATGATACATGTAAATTAAAAATGGCACTGCAAGCAGCTGAGGCCAAAACCATCAAATATGTAGAGCTGCATCCAAGGCTGTAAAGAGGTCATCTAGGTATGTGGGGGGCTACCTGAAGGGCCACCCCCTCATGAGGTCTAAAACATCTCACACACACTCGAGAATCACTGGTATAATCTGCTGCATCACTAAATCATCAAGTAAATAGATCTCAATCATGCCATAAGGTGTTGGAGCCGAGAAACAATCAAGTCAAAGGGAAATAAAGGGTTCCTTTTCCTGATCCGAGGCACCGAACAAGAGTGGAATA
The DNA here is from genome assembly GCA_034641835.2 of Pinus albicaulis. Classification (NCBI taxonomy): domain Eukaryota; kingdom Viridiplantae; phylum Streptophyta; class Pinopsida; order Pinales; family Pinaceae; genus Pinus; species Pinus albicaulis. The sequence continues at coordinate 325,239,442 of CM076576.1, read as the reverse complement.
TGGAACTAAGGTACACCACCATCTAGACCTGTCTTATGGAATGAATAAGTTGATTTTGACAAAAGGAGGTCTGCCATAGGTGAGGAAATAAGGAATCCTCAACTAACACACGAGGCATAATAGTAGAGCGACTAATAGACTGACACCAGGGATGATGGTGGAATTAGGGGGTACTGAGTAGCGGGCTGAGGACTTCCCTTGTTAGAGAATAAAGAGCATGAATGAATTGGAAAATACTGAATCGACTCCGGAGGGGATAGGGGACAATATGACTCGGGGCCAAAGTGCGTGACACGAAGGAGGTAAAAATCAATGAAGGATGGAAGACTGTGGTAGGAGAAAAAAGGGACTCGGGACAGACTCCATGGATGCGATGATGACTCAACTCGGATGCTCTAAACAAGGGTGACTCGATGGTGCTGCCACACAAAAGAGGCCTAGTGGAGACCATAAAACATGAGTAAAATATGGTTACTCATGATGGAAATCGACACGAGAATCAAAAAGTATGAAGGGAAAGTGGTGCCCCAACTACAAGTGTCGCAAGTGAAGAAATTTGATTTTGAGAAGTAGCGAAGTGACCTTTCTTGGAAAAAAGGCTTTCGGGTGAGGCATCAAATCACCAAAAATGAAAGGATAGCCATTTGAGTGCTCGGTTAGAGCTTTCCATCGGTGCTGACGATTTGTCAAATTGAGCTATGGTTTGGTCGTAATTAGAGAAAGAATAATTTGAGGTTTTACTTTTAATAAAGCAATTTCCCTCCAATTTGATTTATTTACAGGTGTAGTTGTGGTGAATGTAGAGAGGAGAAAATGCCCTAAATCTTCTGGCGATCATAGTGGACAAACTGACCATTGGAGTCGAGATCTGTCAGTCGCAGGTAAGAGGCCTAACCATACTATTTCAATTCAGTGGATTAAATTTTCATATTAGGCACCTAGAGCTCAAGAAGAGACCCCTGCTCCTCCTCATGGTCGGGTCATACTTTTTGGGGTCTTTTCTGCAACCTAGGTAGCAGGTATTGGGTAGAAAGTTGTGACCTATCCCACGAAATGGCCTAAAAAGTGTGACCAGTCAGAGAAAGGGGTTTCAATGTTGTTTTTGGCTGAGAGCTGAGATTTTATGGTTAGGAGGCAGTCTTTCCTTTTTGTATGCTGAAAAACATGATGGTTTTGTGCAGGTATGGCAGAGTGGAGAATAAACTGGAGAGAGAGAGAGACCTGGATACATTATGTTATGAGATTCGAGAGGATCGTGTAATTCGTGCCGCATTGGCCAGGTTTGGGGTCCTTAAATTTGTGGAGAACCCATTGATGAGGGCAGGAGAGCCCTTGCTAGCCCAGATAGTCAACTATTGGGATCCGAATCATGAGATATTTATAGTGCAGGGGCACCAGATCGAGCTAGAAGTTCAGGATATATATTTCCTGACTGGTCTCCCGCCACTGGGGATGGTGGGAAACACATAGCTAGTGGTACCGCGAGGGAAGAGCATTATGGAGTTCGTAGAGCACCACTGTTGACTGGGAATCCATGTGAAAGGCACGCAGATACCGATTAGAGATCTAAAGAGGCTAGAGACTCATGAGGTGGCCGCAATGGTGTTGCGGATCCTGAGCAACCAGGCGCTCCACCACATCACCAGACGACAGATGATGTTGGTTGAGAGTGTATTGAGTGGGACCTGCTATGGGTGGACCCAGATGATGCTGTCGTCATTGAAAAGATAACTGTCATTGTGCAAGAGGAAGGTGAACCATGACTGTGCATATGGCACAATGCTTTGATCGCTCTTCTTTGAGAAGATCCCTACACTTCATCCCCATATATAGATCCAGGATGGGGGCCCGTGAGAGCCCAGGATGTGCCGTTGGGAGCAGCTGCTGTGTAGATGGGGAGGTGGGGTAGTTGGACATGCGTTCCGACCTGAGTTTTTTTTCGCATTGGGATCAGATGCCATTATACATAGATGACTATCACTATAGTGGGATGAACTATCATGGGGACCTAGACTTGCCACTTCCGCCAGGTCGAGCATGGGGGCGAGATGGTAAGTGAAAAGTTTCTTATCTTTTATGGTGCATGTTAAAGTTTCATAATATTGTATATGGTGTTAATTCATTTACTTTTGGTATGCAGATATAACATTGGTGAAACCGGTCGGGTACATGGGATGACCTGCAGTTTCAGGAGTTGCAATACCAAGTGGATTGAGGGGAACATAAAATGAAGATGTAGTGGCCCTCCTAGAGGATATTCTCCATAGATGTGAGAAGTTGTTTACCTGTGTTTCTGAGTGCGGTTGGAAGGACCTTGATGACCAGTACATAGAGCCATGTATTTGTCTACCCTCGGAGTGGCGAGGAGTCATGCAGTGCATGGCGATGGTCAGACAGGGGATGCAAGATCTATGGGCTGTAGGAGCCAAGCCATTGGCCTTGGACCCTCCAGATAGTGATTATATGTAAGGGCATGAGGTGCCCAATTTTTGTTTTTTGGAACATGCTATGGGCATGTCATATGTATTAGAGTTAATGGACTCCAAAAAAATGTATATTTGGACAACACATATTATGGATATGCATCGTTTTATGGTTTATAGTTATTTTCTTGTGTTAAATGCGTGTGATAAATTCCAATCAAGAATATTATTTGCAATGATATCTACATAGTTATTTTTGTCTTTAGGTACATGAATGAATGTAATGATTTCAAATTCACGCATTAAGAGCTTCACTTGTAAATATCTTCAAAAAAGGACAAGATTATGCACACAATAAACACCATTCAATTGCATGACAAGTAGCAAAGAATCTAAATTAACATGAAGGTGAAGGATGTGATGGTCAAGGGCATAAACTAAAAAATTGATCATTGCATCATATTCAACCTAGTCATTAGTGGTAGCACCAATGCATACGCCGTTAGAGAGGACAAGTGAATGCAAGGGGGTGAAAATGGCCCACCCTGCTGAGGCTAGATTCCGGGAGTAGTGACTTGCACCATCGACATAGGCGATATATGGTGTGGATAAGGGATCCATATAAAAGGTGCCACATGACAACATATGAGAGGATGATGAACAATGCTGGCAACTTGAATGCAATGCAAAAATAAAACAAGCACTACCAGGGAGAATGCGATGGGTAGAATTTCTACATCCCGCACATTGAATAGTGGATGGTGTGGTTGAACTATCTTGGGGAAAGCTTGTGCTCAGGTTGCGAAATTCACCATAGACACGGATTGTGCCATTTTTCTTATGGGCTGGATAGATAAAGTGAGGGGTGGTAAAACCTTCCATGATTTCATCATCATAGTAGAAGATGATGTGACTAGTGGAAGGATGACCACATGATGTGGCAAAGCTACCTAAATCATCATCATGAGAAGAGAGGTTCACATGCGCATTGCCATGGAGGGTGACAGAAGAAAAAGTAGATGAAAAATCCACCGATGTTGAGCCCAAGGTGATTGCTGAAGGGAGGTTAGGTGAAACATAAGGGGATTCCCCAAAGGGGTCTTCCACCGTGGATCTCATAGATGATGACAGTTAGAGGATAGTGGTCAAAGGTTCTATCATCTCGACATCGGGAGGGGGTATGTCAATGGGATTAGATGTGTCCTCTGGTTTTGCCGAAGCATAACGTGCAAGTAAGGGAGGGGCGGACCCATTGCGCTCGGCCTCGTATTGGCGAACCACTTCCAAGGAGGTGTGGTAATATGCGAGGTAGGGATAGAGGTGATTATAGTGGCCATGGAGATCACACAAAACACAAGGGTGATTTGTGTGTAGAGTCTTGGGTTTCTTGGCTGAAGTTGGTAAAGTAACCTGGAATTTTGGGACATCAGACTCAGGAAATGCGACGTTGACCATGGGTTTGATATGAGACAATTTAGGACAGTGATGGGTGGCATGACCATCAACATCACACAAAGCGCACAGAGGTGTATGCTTTGGAGGAGTAGGTGTTGTATGGGAAGCCTTGTCCTTAGGTGCGTTTTTGTGGGCTTTTCCCCCCTCACCCAAGGCTTTTGTAACAGGAGTAAATTCCTGTTGAGGTGGTTGAGGCACAAAAGCACAGGGAGGGGTCATAGTGACCAGTTCGACTGGGGTCAAAGCAGTGTAAGGCTTGAGCTAGCCAGGTGGGGTATTGGCTGGGGGATCAATGTATCAGAATGGGATCCCTAGGGTCATGTTAGGAAGGGTTAAGATATCCATAACAGGTACCGAAAATACTCCAAAAGGGGGAGCAAGAAATGATATATGACTGGAGGGGTAATGTCTAGGCAGAACGACTCCTAGATGGTTAAGGATAGGGGGAACCGTTACAAGAGGAAAAATAGGATCAGGGACACTAGCTGCAGATGAAGGAACTTGAGGAGGAGGTACTGAAGGCTGAGTGGAAGTACTAGGAGCAGGTTGCAAAGGGCGAGGCTGCTCACTAGTCGAACTAGACTGTTTGAGGTTGGACCGAGACGATTTCATCATGTGAAAATTCGACAATCTAGGGTCATAGATAAGAGGGGGGAGACCAGGGAATGGACCATGCAAAGAGGAATATTTATAAACTCCTGTTGAGACACTGGTCAGAGGTTTGATTGTTTTTTGATTGGCCACCGAAGAAATAATGGACTCCGGAGAGGTCTGAGACTTCGGTTCGTAATATGTCAACTGATCTATAGTGACGATATTTCCATTGTGAGGAAATCACATCTTACGCTGAACCGCAGATGGGATAGCAAACATTGCATAAGTGTAGCTACGACCAACTAGAATTTTGTACTCTAAGGGGGAATCATTGACTTCAACGTCAACATAAATATTCTTGCCCGCAAGAGTAATATGACAATTGTGGAACATGCCAAGGGGCTGGGAAGAGTGGCCATGCCATGCACGGAGGGTGATAGTGGAAGGGGCTAACTCGGGAGATTAGAGATTTTTCCATACAGAAGCATACATTAGACATGTGGATGCCCCCTCGTCAATGATACATTGGGAGATGTTGGCATTCTGGAGCTCGACAGGTATTTGGAAGGCGACGGATGTAGGAAGGTGTGGATGTTCTGACTTGTCAACATCAAAGATAATCAAATGATCATCCGAAGGATCCACAATGTGCATAGTAGTTAGTAGAGCTTTATGTTGTGAAGGGAATGACTGGAGGACTTATAGCATTGACATGGCAGTAGGGGATTGTTCCAAGTCATCTACTATACTGTAGGTGTGGGCGGATTTACCAAAAGCATTATTTCGGCATAACGGTCCTTTGGTGATGTTGTTATGTACCTATGCCTTAGGCTGGGAGATATGTAAAGGACCATTGGGTTTCAAAATTGGCTCTATGGGACTCGAATACTGGGTTTGGGTTGCAGATGTAGGAGGAGGCTTGGCGTACTAGCACGACTGAGTCTGAATGTTGAGATCGGTGGTACTGGTCCGGTTAGAGTTCATCATGTGGATTTGGTTGTCTGAGGTACTAGATGGGGGAGGTCGATTGGCCACCTTACCTTTAGGGGGTTGGGTAGCCATATATCCTTGCTGGAGGAAAGGATTGGTAAACACAGTTGGTTGAGTAGGCGCAGGGTTAGGAGGAACCGAAGTAGAGGCTTGTTGTCCTCAAGATGCTGCTTGAGCTACCCACATTTGACGCATCTGAGGTAAAAGGGGAAAATCATGGGTATATTGACCATCGACACCACAATAAGAACAAGGCTTATTCATGTGAAGAGGCATGTTCTGGTTGGGCTGATCGCCCTGTTACTCAGTTGCAGTGTTTGATATATTCCCTTAGGCATTGTTTCCTATATTACCTAGAGAGGTTTGGTTCTAGTTTCCTTTCCTATTATTTTTAGAAGTGGGAGGATTAGTCGCACTGTGTTGCGCATACACATGACCTTAAGGGGGGGGGGGGGTGGCTACTGTTGTGGAGCTTAAGAAGGCATGGGAGGTGCAGGTGCTTGTGTTGGAGGAGCTGGAGCACTGGGCTGTGGATACAGATAGTAAGGGGGTTGAGAAAAATTGGGGTAACAGGTTGGGAAAAAGCAGGACCTGGCATCGGAGGATGCGGTTGGGAGAAGGCGTGAGGCATGCCGTGCCCTAGATACATGCTGTCGGGAGGGGGTAAAGTGCTAGAGGAGTTGGCCCCTCCCTGATGGGAACCATACCCCATAGGAGGATGAGTGTACAGATGTGAAAGGGATCTAACGATACCGTCTGTGGCATGAGGTGCCCTTGGTGCATTGGCGCCACCAGGTCTAGGGATATCAGGTAAGACACTATAAACATAACTAGATTGCGCGTAGATCAAGTCATATTTCAAAACAATTTGGAGGCTTCTTCCTCGGTCTGAGGAAAATGAGATGTGACATATTTACCAATAGAGGGAAAAAGGGATCTGAGAAACTAGTCCATGTAGACATGGTCTTCGAAAACAGGGGCTTGACATAGGCTCTTCCTTCTGCGACATCCTTGAACATGGTCAGATAGGTAGGTGGCAGAAGTTTGATGGAAAGAGTTCGGTACTGGTGTCATAGTAAAGGGGAATTTGGAAGTAGGACATAAATGCTTTTGCAAGACCCAAAAAAGTAGTATGAGAGTCAGCGGCCTAGTCGACATACCACTTGGAAGCTTCTCTCGTAATCGTACATTAGAATAACCAAAGATAGATAAATTAATCAATGATAGAGTTGGAATAACACCACATGTGGAAATAATGAACATGGTTGGTAGGATCCTCTCTGATATTTACTTCAAACTTAGGAATGTCTGAAGGAAGCTTGGTATAGGGTCATTAATCAATTGGTTGAAATAGGGAAGGCTTAGGCCTACCATAAAAGGAAGAAATGGAGCAACCATAATCATTCTTGTTGTAGAACCACTAGTAGGGGTTCCAACATTAGAACCGGGGCCACCACTAGAGGTAGGTCCTGCACCAGACATTTTGAAGGTGAAAGGTGGAGGAGAACCAGGAATTGAAATAGAAGGGGAACCCAATGAACCAGAATCAGATTTGGAATGGGGACTCGGCAGAGGACGAACTGGGACCCTACGCAGTGAAGCAAGTCTTCCTAACGGAAACTAAGGATGAAGTCCTTGGAGTCTCCGGGATAAACACCTTGGGGGCGCAATGATGGAAAAGATACAGGTAACCCAATAAGGAAGAGAGGTAAGCAAGGGCACGAAGGGGCAGATAAATGAATTACAATGTTTGGTTCTTGGCCTGGAAGTGTTAACCAAGCACTCTTCGCTTTAGGTTTGCATGCGTGTGATAAGTGTGTTAATTGTAATTAAGCCCATACGTGCGTATAGAAAAAAGAAAAAAGATGTTGTACAATTGTAAATAAAACTGAAAGCGATAGTAAAATAAACAGCTAAAGATGCATAAATTTAAACCCAAGGAGGAGGGATTCCCAACAAATAGTCTAAAGGTGGGTCAAATCTACTCAAAATATCTAAGGTCAAGAGGGATATGGATCTAAAGGTCAGATCTGCTAAAAAGAGGTGCAGAAACAATAAGAAACTAGAGGGTAAAGTGCAGAAAAATAGATGGCGAAAGGCTACAATCTAAAGGGAAACGTCCGGGACCCTAAAGGGAGGACCAAAAAAAACTGAAAATAGGTGTTTTTGATGGGAAAACAACCGATCTGAGATGGATCTAAAAAGACAGGTTCAGATATAAAAAAAATGGCTGAAAAACATTGAAATCTTAGAAGACCTGCTTCAGCTAAAATCTTCCTAAAAAGGTGGAAGCATATTGATGCCCTAAGGGGCTTGGTTCCTACTTCGACAAGTAAAAATAAGCAAGTGCAGGTACAAGAAGAGTACATACGGAGGTCAGGAAACCCTGAATAGTGCCCTTGGCAAACCTTGAAAATTTCAGAAAAAATCCCGCAAAATGGTATAGGTCGCAGGTTCTAACCTGATTTCTGTAGAGGTCACAATTTTTGGGAAGTTATTTGCTACTTGAGAGCTGAGATCAGAAGTTTTTGGGCCAAAAATTCTGACCTACACTTTTGGCTATCTTGGGGATATATTTTAGAAAAAAGTGTCGTCTCTATCGCGGCTGATAACTATTTCCTGCGCAAAAGGCCCAAAAACACACGAAAGTTAGAATTTTTACTGTTTTAGGGTAAAAAGGTTAAAAAAAATCAAGAAATGCAAGATAAGAAGCTGAAGAAAAAACCTAGGGGCTTAAATAGGTGGTCATGCAGGGATCTGAAAAACGACAGTGGTCATAATTAAAAAATCTTGTGGAGTCGCTAGCTATTAGTGTGAATTATAATCGCAAGCCTATGAAAAAAAATCACTTTAGCTGTGCATAACAAACATCCCTAACATCAAATGTGGCTGTCAATTTCCTTAGATTTGTAGTAGGTAATTATAATAAATGCTACAAAAATCCAGGTCTATGGAGTTAAAGACATTAAACAACAAAAATAAACAAGAGTTTCTCCATACATCTAATGGAAAAGACAAGAATTTATAAATAATTTTTATATTATGACACCGAGGAAGGGAACATAGAAATATGTTACCAGTACCCCTCAATGGTATGGGTTCTTGTATGTCCTCTGTGCTTCAGATCCAAGATCTCTCTCTCTCTCTTGATGGTGTAGAAAACCCAGACAAAATGTAACTCAAAGGGATCTCACAAGAAAAAAGTAGAAAAAATATGACAATGATGGAGGATCAAAGTTAGACCAAAAGCATAGATCACGAGGTGATAAAAAGGTGACAAAATGTAGTGAATGAATGGAAAACCCTTGTATTAATAACAAAATATTGAGTTAGTCTAGATATTGGTGCATAATTAAAATATTATTAACCAAATCTAGATCCAAATTACATGGAATATTTTATTATTTTTGGTGGAGGGAAAATGAATTTAGAATTGTTCAAATCTCTTGATTTAGAAATAATAAATAAATAAACGATTTATTTATTATTTCAAGGATGAGGTTAAGGAATAATTAGATAAATAATGATTTAGTGAAATTTAACAAGGAATATTATTAAATAATGATTTGAATAATTATTCCTAAATAAGATAAATAGTTATATATCTAATTAATTTTCCTGTTCTGGGTTAAATATGACCAGGAATATTAACTAAACAATGGTTTAGTTAGTTATCCCTAGAGGAAAATAAAAAAAATAAGGATTTATTTAATTATTCCTCTTGGGGTTTCCTATTTAAACCATAAATAACTTAATAAACTATTAGTTATTAAATTATTTATCATAGTGAAAGCAATTTTACTATGGTAAAATTGGTCCTACATGGTGTACTTTAGTCCATCTAATAGTAACAGGTGACCAAAAATTGGCGTAACAGATTTGGTACAAGTAGAATTCAGGTGGAATACCAGGGATGGATCCTCATCCAAGACTAATGAAGGGGAATATTGTGCCTTGATCGGTAAGGAAAAGAAGGCCAAGGGAAATAAATCTCAAGGCAAAGCGAGAAAGAAGGACTTGTCCAAGATCAGATGTTTTCATTTTCACGAGCATGGGCACTATGCTACAAATTGTCCATAGAAGAAGGCAAGAAAGAAGGAGCCTGCAGTTGCAGCACGTGAAGCATTGGCTTCATAGTTCGAGCTTGATTTTACTCTCATTGCATGCATGGCCAATAGTGTAATGGGATGCATGTGGTATAGAGATCTCTTCAGTGACTTGGAGGAGAAGGACCTCCAGCAGAACATAGAGTTTGGAGATGACGGGAGGTATAACGCAACCGACATAGGTTTTGAGCCCTGAAATTGTCTTCTCTTTTTCCAAACTTCACTTCATTTCATCATTAATTTATCATTTCGTAAACCTAAAAATCAATGAGAATGATTAATATTGCTTAAATGTTTCATACAATGATTAACTTATTGTACTTTTGTGATTTTTGCTATCTTAATGATTTTTGAACAATGTAGCTACAGAATGCAGTAATTCTGTAGTCAGTCAAGCATTCTGTAGCTATTTTGGTGTTTAAGTATGTTACAAGTGTCATCTAAAGAAAAGGCACACATGGGTGGATTCCAAATCTCCCCTACATCATTCCTTCCCATCCACAAGGACTGAATCGGTAGCTGGAGGTTCCTAAGCACATGGTCAAAGCAAAGGTCAAAGAAGCTATTTTCTACAAGGATTCGGACTCCTGGTTTGCTTTACAGCAAATCACGAGTCCCAAAAGAGTTTTAATTTTATTTTAACTTCAAATCTACACCTGTACCTATTTTTGTTCAATGTTAGTTATGAACTTGCATATAAATTAAGCTCTGTAATATTGAGAAACATAGTTGATACATATTTTATCATTACGGTGATACTCTGTTTTCAAGATTTGTGTTAATAAAAAGGAGTTTTAGCCCTGATTTTGTTCTGAATACAATCTTGAGGAGTTAAAGGATTAATGCCAAATTGATAGCAGAGGGCCCCAGCTATTCGAGGAGGTTTTGCATGTTTTCTAGATAAGTTATTTTCAATTATGTTTTGTCATATTTCCTTAGACTGCTTTCTGAAATCATAGCTTTTAGCATTATTTTTCATGTCATTTTCTTAGATAAAAGATCCTCATTATACTACAGTTAGTCTCTTTCAAAAAATTTTCCAATAAACCTTTAATTCACAAATGAGACTTAGTTGTAATATTGTGAGTTATTGATTGTTTTGTTTCAATAGAAGATCCTTATCACATTATGATTAATCTCTTTCAAAAATCTCTTCCAACAAACTTCTAACTAATGAATGAGATTTAGTTGTAATGTTATAAGTTGCTTCAAAAATTCATAGGATATCCTTACTACATTATAGTAATCTTTTTCTCAAGCTCTTCCAATAAACCTCTATCAAATGAATGAGATTTCACTCTAATGTTCTAAGTTACTGTTTGTTTCAACAATTCCTTTTATGTCTTAGAAGATCCTCATTGCATTAGAATTAATATTTTTCTCAAGCTCTTCCAACAAACCTCTAACTAAATGAATTAGATTAATTGTAGTTTTTTGAGTTACTTTTCATTTCATGAATGTTCATTTAGAAGCTGTAATATCCATGGATTAGGACTCTGTTTTCATCATTTTTTTAGTTAGGAACAAAACTTGCAAATAAACTCTGTTTTAACTCATTTCTTAACATTTCCTTTTCTCCCTCTTGACATAGATTTAACTTCATCTTTTTAGCATAGATCAACATACTAAGGATCAAACATAAAAACCCCAAAACATCAAAAAAACACTAAAAGAAACAAAGTAAGAAAAATGGATACTTAGGCACATGTAGTGCATTATACTTTATCAGTTTACTAGCCTTGGTCGATAATTTATGCTATCACTTTAGGACACTAAATTGACTAAAAATTTTGGCGTCGTTGTCGAGGAAGTTGTTGGGGTTCCCATGTTTTGGCCTGATTGGCAAGACCAAAAGATGAGACAACATCATAACCACTTCATACCTCAAGATCTAGCCCTCCTGGGTCCAGAGAGGGATCTCTTTGTATGAGCAAAGGTTTATGTCTATGAAGCTCAAAGTTTAAGATGTTAGGCTAGTTATAGGCACGGGTTGGTTTGTTTGATTGTTTTTTTTTGGTTGTTGGTTATCAGGAAAGAAGGGTTCAATGTAAGACCAGGATGAGAATAAAGGGATAAGGCAGAGGTGAAACATTCCAGGAAATATTCAAAACCATTGGGCAATGGATTCAGGAAAATATTTACTTGCTAATCAATAGGTAGGCTTTCAATTGGGCTAGTCATCTGAAACTTAGGATCTTTCAAGATGATTATGATGTGGAGAGTAAGAGGAGAAGAGATAACATATATTCAGAGCACAAAGTTACAGATCAACAGGTCGTACAAGGATCCTAGTGGAGAGGGCTAACACTAATCCCCAGTGTTCCCAAATCTTCCAACTAAATCTATAACAAGAAGTATCTAAGAACTGAATTAATTAATCCATACATCAGAGAGCAGGAAATATCATCCACTACACTGGTTAAACCAAGTGAAAACATTCCTTAGATAATACATTCAGAAGAGAAACATAAATGGCAAGGAGAGTAGAAACATAGGGTACCTAACAAGGGTAAATCCTATGCCAATATTCTGATGCAAGCCAGTAGAAACGAAATGAAGTGAATGTAAACATAGAGATAGGAAAACATCACCACTGCTTCAGATCAGGATCCAAATAAATGTGCTTGTCGTATTAAGTAACAATACCAATCAAGTACACTATTGCCAACAGTTGAACACTTAGTCGGAAAACATATCATTCAACCTATCTTACAATCTTTACACAGAGACTGTGCCTCAAAATAAACTACTTGCAGTTCTCTGATAACTAATCAACAACCAATACAATGAATTCTTCATGAATTTATAGCTCCGAAGGAGCAGAGGAGGTAGGTGGAGAACTAAATGCAGTATTAAACTTCTAAAAAGGAGGGACGAAGCCCATTCTGTATAGATCCTGTGCATTAATCTCTGGTGTTCTTTGGGCGAACCAATGATCCTTTTCAGACTGCGGATTACTCTGATATGACTTCTGATGTGTTCTGGCTGCAGTACTATGTGGTCCTATTGGGGAATAAACAAAGATAAAGAAACGATAAAGAAATCTGCCATACTGATGAAGTAAATGCTCTGAAAGTACTGGGGCTGTTTGAGGGTAGGAAATCTCTCTAGAACACGGCATAGATTGAATACTGCATGGACGCTCTATCCTTCATGGAGGGAAAAACATTGTGCTGCTGTATAAACCCTTGATATGCATTGATTTCTGTGCGTTGTACCTTTGCATGATCTGTGGGATCATTGATTTGGTGCTTTGCCTCCAAACTCTGTATTAAAACTTAAAACACTCAATGCCGAATGTTGAAATCCTTGATCGTAAGCTGGTTTTCTTCCACGGCTTCATAAATGTCTCGATTCTGCAAGATTCTGAGCTTTAATGGCGCGAGATAGAGTCTGCGAAGTTTCAAACTTCGTCCTTCGATGGAATTTATAATGCTGCCACCTTTCTTGACATTTCCCTGTAGTACCAGCTTCAGTTTTAATTTTGCTTGCTCAATGCGCCACTTACAATGATTCCTATGAATCATGGTGGCTTTCTGCCTCTTTAGAAACCTTGCAAAAACACGCAACTTGTTAAGAAAACCATGGGGGTGGTGGACGCAATGGGGGGTGGCTAGACTGATGATGCAGACTGGTTTGATGGCGAAACTATCGTGGATGACCTGCAGTGAGGTGGAAACGATGAAGACTACAGTGAAAAGGTGGCGCGGAGGAAATGAACGAAAAACCTTCGAATCTCCGACCTTTGAGTGAATATGTAAGACGAGGGGGGGGGGGCGACAGTACAGTGAGGTACGTGGAGGTGACGTGGTGGAATCGGTTGACAGAAAAATAGTCAACAGTGGGGAGAAGACCAATCTGGACCGTCAGATCCCAAAGGAGATCGACGGTGGGAAACACAGCGGAGAACGACGAACAGTGGGCCAGGGATACGGTGACTATGGGTTAAACCCCGCGCAGCTTCGTCGATTGATGACCATCGGATGAGGCTCCCAAGATCTAATGGCTAACGCGAATATCGTTGTGCGTCCTATACCGAATGATAACGCGTGATGGGATAGCGGTTTTGAAATCGTACAGGGGCCACGTGTCGAGAGGTGTATGGAATCGTTGGCCGATGAGGAAATAACGCCAGCCGCCTAAAGGCGGTGCAACAGAAACCACCAGGTTTTGAAATAGTGCGCTGTGGGGACCACCGGTGGGTAAACTCCGGACCGTTGATCTGGCGGTGAATGAATGGCGATGGCGCGATCAGTAGTTCAAACGGGGAAAATACGGACGTTGTGGAATTAATGATCGCCGTCCGATCTACAAGATCAATGGTCAGGGGTGCTCCCGATACTCATTGGAGATTAGCGCCCTTCGGGCCAGTGCTCGGTCATGGCGCAGGGTTACATGGAGAGAAAGGCTGCAGGGCTAGCGGAGAAGGGGCTGAGGCCTGTTATATGGTCCGAAAGTGGTTTTTTTAACCCTTTTTAGTGCATTTGAGAGCCCAAGGAGGGTAACGGTAGGGGAAAAGAGGGGGATTTAGGAATGATCAAGGGAGTAGGGATGTTTTAGAGGGGATTTCTGAGATAGAAAGGGGAACTAGGGGAATTAGGGGGAAGAAAAGGGGACTTCGAGGAGAGGAACAATGGGGTGAAAATGAAGAAATTTGCAAGGGTATAAAAAGCAGAATAAAATCTTTAGGAGCCTGATTTTTTGTCAGCAAGGCATAGAACTTGGAAAGGCTGCAAGGATGATATGTTTACAAAGGAAATGCATTCCTTACAGGCTTATGAAACAAATTAGCCCCTTGCTTGCTTGTCAAGAAATTTATAAGGGGCTAACAGTGGCTCCACATGGGGATGGCTTCTTCTTGAAGGAGTCAAGAATTCAGAGACTAGATCTTTGGAGTAGGCCAGTGGCCTATTGCTTGGCACATCCCTTTCTTACTTTGATCAGCTACCACACTATGAAGACAATACATCAACAAAAAAAATTTCCCCAACATTCTACCTACCCATACTACAATCCTAGCATTTTTTCTCTGGGGTGCATTTGAGCTAGCAGACCCTTTAAATTATTTATTTTTATAAAACAACAAATAAAACTATTCTAAATCTACACTTATTACTCCATGAGACCAGATTAGACAGTTGGTCTCATATGTTTCTCTACCTAGTCTAATGTCTGCTGGGATTAAACTGTCCAGTAGATTTCTTCTCTACATTCTAAGACAGGAAATTGAAAAACAGTCAAGCCAGGATTAGACTGTCTGACTTGTTGTGGGTCCAAGGCATAAAGACAGTTGCACCTGGAATAAATTCGCAGAAGATTGAAAACAAAACTGTGAAGGCTTGGGATCTGAAACTTAAAACATCCTTCTTTCCCTTTGTGACTCAAGATTTGAGCATGTTAGAGCCGATTCTTCTTTCTTCTTTGCTGGTCTAGATTTTGGGCATGTTAGGACCAGCTTTTTTTCCTTCTTTGGCTCAGGTTTTGAGCTTGTTAGAGCCAATATTTTTCACATTAGAGGTTCATGTTTTAAGCATGTCTGAACCTTTTCCTTTCCTCTTTTTTTTGAAACATTTCACTTTTTCTTTGAAAATGAAAACTGCAATGGTATGTACAATGGAAATGGAGACTGGAAATCATAAATTAGCAGAAGTAATGTTTGAGCATCCTGCCATTGACAGGACCCCCAAACAGCTTAGTGCCATCTAATTCTTGTAAGAAGAAAGCATTGGGACCCACGGTGGCCTGGATGAGGTATGGACCTTGCCACAAACTGTCAAATTTGTTGTGCTTTCCTTTATCCTCTCTTCTCGAATCCCACTTCAAAACCTTATCTCCAACTTTGAAATTAGCAGCTTTGGTTATTTTGTCAAACAATTTCTTTATATTCTCCTAAACTTTCACTGCTCTATTGTAGACCCCTTCCCTTGTTTGCTGAAGATGGATTGTTTGGTTTATTCTCCTTACCATGTTGTCTTCTTCTGTTTGGATATCCTGGATCATTTTGATCACTGGTATCCCAAGGCTAGTAGGAAATACTGCTTCTGTTCCATAGACAAGCTGAAAAGGTGACATGCCAATGGACTTCTTTGTTGTAAGCCTGTCAGCCCACAAAGCATGTACTAACTTGTTATGCCATAATTGTTTGGTCTCTTCCAATAGATTTTTGATGATGATCACCAGGCTCTTGTTTGATGATTTAGCTAATCCATTGCCTTGAGGGTAATAGGCAGTTGAATGACCAAGTGCTATTTGGTACCTGTGACAAAAATAAACCATCTTTTTGGATCCGAAAGCAATAGCATTATCAGTGATTATTTTCCTTGGGCAGCCAAAACGAGAGAGGATGTGACTTTCTAGGAAACTAATGATGACTGAGTCTGTGGCATTCCTAGTGGGCACGACCTCTATCCACTTAGTGAAATAATCCGTGGCTGTTAGGATCCATTTGTGTTGAGCAGAAGAAGCAGGGTGAATCTCCCCTATGAAATCTAGGCCCCATTGTAGAAAAGGGCCTTCGACAGTGATGGGTTGTAGGGGTAAAGGGAGGAGTTTTCTTTTGCCTTCAAAGATCTGACATTTGTGACAGGCAACTACCATTTTATGAACATCATTGAAGAGTGTGGGCCAATAATAGCCAGCCCTGAGTATTTTGTTCGCAGTGGCTTTCCAACTCAGGTGGCCTCCCCATTCCCCAGCGTGGAATTCTTGTTTAACCCTCTCTGCCTCATTTTCTGGCAAACATTTAAGCAATAGGCCATTAGGATTCTTCTAGTATAAGTTTCCATCCAAGATGCAACAATTTCTGGCTTTTAGCTTTAAGAATCTAGCCTTAGTCTTTGATAGTCTGGGAGGGGCATTGAGGTGTGTAAACACATACAGAATGTCGGAATACCAAGGAGAGCTCTGAAATTTTTCCTCAACAGTGAGATCAGGAAATTCTTGTCGCTCATCCAAGGTATTTATCATGTTAATGTCTAGGGCTTGTAGGTTGGATTCAACCATTAATTTAGCTAAGCCCTGACCTTTAATTAGTTTGGTGGGTTTTATCTCAAGGTCATACTCTAAGATCACGGCTATCCATTTGCCTCTTTTCCCATCTAGGTCTTTGGACAGTATATCTTTGACTATGATGTTGGGCACATAAGCTATGGTATGAGAATGCAATATGTACACCCTGAAGTCTTTCAAGGCCTTAATCAGAGCATAGGCCTGTTTCTCCATGATGTTGTATTTCAAGGGTGCATCTCTGAGTGCTTTGCTAAATAAGGCAATTGGCTGTTCCATTCCCTCTGTGTTTTTACGCAGCAATACTGCAGCCACTGTATGCTCAGAGGCGAATGAAAAGATCAGGAAATCTTTGGAGAAATCTGGGCTGATTAGGACGGGAGCTTGGGTCAGTGCAAGTTTCACTGATTCAAAAGATTGTTTAGCTCCCACAGTCCATTTAACTCCCACACCTTTCTTCAGCATGTTAGTCATGTTCCTAATGTGTTCAGCCAGATTTGGAATAAACCTCCTGAGGAAGTTAATCTTCCCAATGAAAGACTGTAATTCCTTGATGTTTCTTGGGTGTATGATCTATAGTATTCCCTCAACTCGCTGTGGGTCTATCCTGATTTCCTCCTCGGATATAATGTGGCCAAGAAGTTTACCTTCTTGTAGCCCAAAGACATTCTTTTTAGAATTCAGGGACAGACCAAACCTTCTACATTTTTCGAATACTTTTCTCATATGTTTCAGGTGTTCTTCTTCGGTCTTGGAAAATACTGTTATGTCATCTAAGTAGATCACAATGAAGTGCCCTATCTCATCTGAAAATGTTATGTCCATTGCTCTTTGGAAGGTGGCTCCAGCATTCATCAATCTGAAATGCATCTTCACATACATGAAGGTACCCCATGGAGTGGTAAAAGTTGTTTTGAGTTAGTATTCTGGGATCACTAAGACTTGGTTATAACCTAAAAAGCCATCTAGCAGGGAGATTCTTTTAGAGCCCACTACCTTCTGAAGGATATGTTCCATTTTAGGCAAAGAGTAATTGTCCTTGAGTGAGGCTTTATTAAGATTCCTGAAGTCTATGCACAATCTGATTTCTCCTGTTTTCTTCCTTACATCCACCAAGTTTGATACCCAATCAGAGAACCTCACCGGCACAATTATACCTGCTTCATACATTTTCTTAATCTCCGTCTCTACTACAGGAAATTGTTTAGGATTGATTCTGCGAATTTTTTGCCTAAAGGGCTTCTGATTTTCTTTCAAGGGTATCTTATGCTGAATGATATTTGTGTCATAGGCCTTTAAGTCCTCATAGCCCCATGCAAACACATCAATGAATTCCTTGAAAAGGTCAATGTATTTCTTCTTCATGTCTACAGCTAAAGACTTAGCCAGTTTAATCATTTTGGGCTTATCTTCAGCGCCTATGTTGCATTCTTCCACATCATAGTCTACATGTTCTATAGTGGGCTTTTTTGCCACATCATCAAAGTCAAAGAGGTCTTCTAAGGGTGCCAGGCCTCTAGGTATATTCTTGTCTTTGGCCTGCAACACCTCTACCTCTTCGCTATCTGCATTTTCACATTTGCGCTCTGGGTTTCCAGTCTGCTCATCTAAAGAGTTTATTTCTATGTTACAGGGTGTTTCTCCCTCAATCAAGGATTCATCACTTAGGCAACTACTGTCAGGTTGGGAGTCTGAATCAGAAATTCAAACTTGTTTCTGCCTACCACAAAATCTTCGATCTGTTTATCACCTTCAAAAACCTGCCAGTATTTTTCGTTGTCTGGCACAACAGGTCTGAATTTGGTCTGAATGATGATCTGTTGGTCACTGGGAGTCTTGAGGTAGGAACTGGCTACGCAAGCTAATCCGTTTGCAATGACATTTTGACTCTTAGGGACGAACACCAGTTTTTATTCAACAAATGTTTTCAATATGTCCTCAGCATCGTTCCTATACGCCCTCAGCCTAGGATGCTTGGCTGTGTATTCTCCATTCACCTGTTTAATAACTAACTCCAAGTCTCCCCTTACGGTTATTGTTACACCATTTTTTGGTCATCTAACCTACTACCATTAGATGGACCCAGGTACACCATGTAAGACCAATTTTACCCTAAGTAAAATTGCTTTCACTATGTAAAATAACTTAATAAAACACATTTATTAGGTTGTTTATGGTCTAAACAGGAAACCCCAAAGGGAAATATTAAACAAATCTATATTTTTTTATTTCCCTCATGGAATAATTAATTAAACAATAATTTAATTATTATTCCTGGTCATGTTTAACCCAAAACAAAGAAATTAATTAGATAAATCCTTATTTATCTTATTATTTTCTAGGAATAACTATTTAAATCTTATTTAAATAATATTCCTTGTTAAATATGACTAAATCACCCATAAATAATTAAATAAATTATTATTTATTTGATTATCTTTCAACCACTTCCTTAAAATGATAAATAAATCATTTATTTATTTATTATTTACAAATAAAGGTATTCGACCCAAGTCAAATACTTTTTCCCTCCAACAAATATAATAAAATATTCCATAAGAGGTGGATCTAGATTTGGTTAATGTTATTTTAATCATGCACCAATATCTAGAATGCCCAATATTTTGTTATAAATAGGAGGGTTTCTCCTACCATTCTTCACCTTTTGTTGCCTATTAGATAACTCTGGATCTATACTCTTGGTCTGACTTTGAGCCATTATCATTGTCAAATTTTCCAATATTTGTTGTGTGAGCTCCCTTTGAGTTCTATCTTTGTCTGGGTTTTCTACACCAACAAGAGAGAGAAATACTAGATCTGAAGTGCTGAGGACTTCCAAGAACCCATTCCATTGAAGAGAATTGGAAACACCTTCTTTTTTTCCTCCCAAGTGCCCTTAATACAAAAATTCTTTCAAAAATATTGTTCTTGTCTTGTCTATTGGATGTATGGAGCAAAACCTTATTTTTACTGCTTAATGTCTCTTTATGCATAGATCTGGATTTTTGCAGTATTTGTCTTGATAAGCTAACCGCAGATCTGAAGATATTGGCAGCCATATTTGATGTTAGGGCTATAAGTTATGCGTAGCTAAATTGGTCTTTTCTCGTACACTTCGACAAAAGATTCATACTAACAACTGGCGACTCCACACGGGTTTTCAATTACGACCGCTGTTGTTTTTCATATTCCTGCATATCCAGCTACTTCAGACCCTAGGGTTTCTTTTCAGATTTTTGTTTTTCCTATTTTTATGTTATTTTTCACCTATAAAACCCTAAAACATTAAAATTTTTAACTTCCGCATGTTTCTGGCCCTATTGCGCAGGTGACAGACATCAACCGCAATTGAGACGACAACTTTTTTGGAAATCTGCCACTGGGACACTCGGAGCTTCAAGTCGCACTTTTTAGCCCAGAAACTGCGACCTGAGCTTCAAGTCACACTTTTCAGCCCATTATCTGCGACCTGCACAGAAAACGGGTCAGAACCTGTGACCTCCCAGTTTTTCTGCTATTTTTCTGCAATTTTTCTGGGTTTTTCTGAAGCTTCTGTCAGGGTTTTCCAACCTCTTTCTCAGTCCGTTTAGACCTGTTTCTGATCTGTTTTGCTCATCTAAGTGGGAACATACCCCCTAGGGCTTCATTACCCTCCACTTTTGGTGGAAGAGTTTTAGCTGTTTCAGGTGTTTGATTTTTCAGAGTTTCAGCCTTCCCTTTTTCAGATCTGATACCTCCTTTTTAGATCCCTTTTAATCAGCTCTTCTCCCTTTCAAATCACCTCCTGAAGTTTTGTTTGGATCTACCTTTAGGGCCTCCTCCTTGTCCCTTCTGCTTTTTGCTGATTTCCTCCTTTTTTACAGCCACCTTGCCTCTGCCTCTTGGCTGTGTTCTACACCTCTTTTCAGTGGTTTTCTCCTTTAGATCCCTGTCCCTCCCAACCTTAGATCTATTGGCCTCCTTTTAGTGTGTTTTGAAAATATTTTTTGCCTCTTTTAGACTAGTTTTGAGAGACCCTCCTTCTTGGGTTAGATCGATGCATTGTTAGCTGTTAATTTTCTGTTATTTCAGCATTATATACTGTTCTCTGCAGATTTATTTTCAATTACGCAACACACTTTTTCTTTTTTCTCTCAAAACGCCTGGGTTTAAAAATTAAAATTAACGCATGCCACACACTCACCCTAAGCAAAGAAGAGTCTGGTTAACACCGCCAGGCAAAGACTTTAAAACATTGTAAAATCAATTGACCCCATACCTATCTGCCCTTGTTTCGACATTGTAATCTCTTGATTCTGCACCTCCCTACCCTTATTGGTCATTCTTTTTCCCCTTGTGCCGTGTTTGTGTTTTCATCATTGCGCCCCCAAGGCGTACATCCCAGAGACTTCTTGGCCTTCACCCTCAGTTTCCGGTCGGTCGAACTACTCCTTCCCGCCATCGTCGAGTTAGTCCACCTCCGAGTCCACACTTCGACTCCTCTTCTAATTCATTGTGTCCTCCTTTTACTTCCTGTTCTCCCCCTGTCACCTTCACTATGTCTGGTCCAGGGCCTGACATTAGCGGCAATCCCGGCCCTAATGCCGGGACTGCTACTAGCGGAACCGCCATAGGAACTACCTCGGCTGCGCCCTTGCTCCCCTTCATGGCAGGCCTCAGCCTCCCCGATTTGGACCGGTTGATAAATGACCCTATACACCATGACGCTAGTTGGCCTGCTATGCCAACAAAGCTCCCTTCTGACATCCCAAAGTTTGAAGGCCTTGTTGGAGAAGATCCTTTAAATCATGTTCGATCTTTCCAAATGTGGTGTTCATCTACGTCCATTACCGATGACTCTGTCCGTCTTTGGTTGTTTCAACGAACGCTTACAGGCGCGGCTTCTAAGTGGTATGTTGATCAGGCCCCTTCCTCTCATACCACCTTTGCGACTCTTGCCCGGGCTTTTTTATCTTACTTCCAGCTTCCCCTTCGTTATGACACTAGTATCGAACTTTTGACTTCTTTTCGTAAATCATCTGCGACCTGCCTATCCGATCATGTCCAGGAATGGCAGAGAAGAAAGAGCCTATGTCAATCCCCTACCTTCGAAGACCGTGTCTACATGGACTGGTTCCTTAGATCTCTCTTGCCTCCTATCGAGAAAGATGTCGCATCGCATTTTCCCCAAACCGAAGAAGCTGCCCTCCAACTGGCGTTAAAATATGACTTGATCTACGCTCAGATAGGTTTATTTTATACCGTTCTACCTGATCTCCCCAGACCCGGTGGTGTCAATGCACCGGGGGCACCTCATGCCGCTGACGGTATCGTTGGAGCGCTCTCTCATCCATATGCCCAACCTCCCATGGGTTATGGTTTTCCTGGGGGAGGGAGCAGCACCTCCCGCACTTGTTCCCCTCCTGGTAGCACGTATCCAGGACACAACATGCCTCCTCTTTTGGCCCAACCTCCTGGTCACCATACTGTTACCCAACCCCCTTATTATTCGTATCCACAGTTTAGTGCTCCAGCTCCTCTAGCATCAACACCTCCACCTCCCTGGCCTTCTCAACCCCTGCAACAGCAGTCACCGCCCCCTCAAGAGCAGGTGGATGCATAACAGGGATTCATGGCTACCCAACCACCTGACAGACAGGTGGCCACTCAACCTTCCCCTTCTGGTTCCTCCAATTACCAGATCCTCATGATGAACTCTGATCCACCTCTAACCGTCGACCTTAACCTTCAAACTCGGTCCCATCAGTACCCCAAGCCTCCCCCTCCGTTTGTCCCTGAGTCACCTTCTTCAGGGTCTACAGAGCCTCTTTCGACATCCAATGGTCCCTTGCATATCCCTCAGCCCAAATTTTAGGTTGATACCAAGATTCCTAAGGGACCATTACGCCGAAACGCTGCTTCTGGTGGAGCTGCTCATTCATATAGCATCGTAGATGATTTGGCACAATCTCCCGCTGTCATTTCAACACTGGAACTCCTCCAGTCGCGCCCTTCTCAAAAGAAGGCTCTACTATCTGCCATGGGTGTTGTAGATCCTGCTGATGACCAATTGATTGTTTTCGACACCCATCAATCAGAACATCCTCCTCTTCCTGCTTCCGTAGCCTTCCAAATCCCATTCAAAATCTGGAACGCTAATGTTTCTCGGTGCATCATTGATGAGGGGGCATCCACCTGTGTGATGTCTGCTTCAGGCTCCCTTTTTCTTCAACATATTTAGACCTAGGATTAGAGCCTCGTATTCAGCGACATTATTTGTGCATTTGAAATACAGACTACAGGCATGGCTCTCAGCGTAGTCAATTTATGTATTGTGTAACCATACCCCTACCCCTGCAGTCCTTTTAGTACAGGACCCGTAAAAGCTCATTTCCCATAAGGGGTTATCCTCATGACTATCATTGTTTTCTCCCTTACAGCTAGGTTCGCCATTGTGTTGTGTTGTAGGGTCTGTACTAGGCTATGGATCGCTTTGTTCTTCGTGGAATGTATGAGGCTCCGTGATCTTGCTCGATGGATTTTCACATGCTGTCTCTTGTTCACTCAGGGTTAGGTCTCCAGCACATATCCTACAGGTTTCATTGTGGTTTTCTTCTTCGTTGTCCTCTAAAACCAGAGCAGCCATTATGTTAAAATCCATGGCCTCTGCCTCTTCGCTTGTATCTCTATTTTGGGACTTTGACCCTTCTAAAGATTCATCATTACAGAATATGAAGGAGTCAAGGTCTGTATGAACAGAATAAACAGGTGAATTTTATTGTTTCTCGAGGCTACTGACTAGGAATTTCATCTGTGTCTCCCTATACAGTTTTCTAAGTTGGACAAAGATTGGAATTGCGGCATATGAGCCATCCATCTGCATTGTACCCTGCAGCTTGGCTCCCCATGATCTTAATAGTAGCATGCCATACTTGGGTGGCAAATCTGCCACCACAACATCCATGACCATGCATTTAGTCGAGATTTGAGTTAATCTCACACACAAGTCTTTGATCAGGCCTAGGAATTTTACCTTGCTAGAGTCGAAAGAGTATAAGTATTTGTAGGGTCTGGTTATCTCTAGACCTAGTCTTTCCATAACTACCTTAGGCATTAGGTTGTGAGATGCTCCAGAATCATGCATCGCATTATGCAGGATCTTATCATGAATGTTGAGACTGATATAGAAAGGTGGAACTACCCCTTCCTGAAACTTCCCCTCTATCTTAGGTCCAAATAGGAGGGCAGGCTGATCATCATTCAAATTAACAGAGTCACCATTCTTGCTAAGGTTCAAAGCCTTCAAAATTTGGCCTTTGTATACATCCTGAGTGGCCAGCTCAGAAAGTGGGACAGAGATTTTAATCCTCGCAATCTCACTTTCCAAATTGAAAGTGGACTGACTCTTTGGCATACTCATCTTTGTTCTATTTGCCACTGCTTTAGCGGCTAAATCAATGGGCTGATTCTCATTATGTACAATGTTTGTGACAGTTTTATCAGGAGCACTAACTGCAGTGCTAGTGATGCTAGCTGGTTTACCTTGTGTATTAGTGTTTTGGTTATATTTTTCTCTATTTTTTTTTAGAACTCTCAGCTGCTGATTTGTTGGTTTTAGCAGTTGCTTTAGAAGTTTTCTTAGGCCTCATTTTGATGCTAGTCTCAGAAGCTTTGGGTTTGGCGATTTCTTGAATCTTTTTGCTTCTAAGTTCATACTGTTCTCTGACCTCCATCATGGCATTTTCAAATCCTAATCTGTAATCTTCAGATTCCAACCATTCCTCCTCCCAATTAGAGGGTGAAGGCTGGTCTTCTTCTGAATAAAAGTTATGGATTGAATCTTTTGTTTCAAACATATTAATTTTGTTTCCCTCAGACTCTTCTATGATTTCCTCATATTCATCAAGAAAATTCTCTTGGAATGGGGGAATAACTTGTTGATCTGATTCTCTTTGTCTGTTGGGAGCGTTATTGTTTCTTCCAAAGTTTTGGTTGTGGTTATTGTTCTGATTGCTAATGGTGACAACCATCTTTTCCATCATTTGTTGTAACCTTTCCACAATTTTAGACAGCTTATCATAATTTTGGTCAGATGTGGAGGCTACATTGTCATCTCTGTATGTTACCCTTCTCTCAGCTTTCAACCTTGTTATTTTCTCAATCAGGTTGGCTTCTATATTCACTGCTCCTTTCTGCATGTCCTCCAATGTGTTGTATTCCTTATCCCTAAGCTCAGAGGCCATGTCAGTATCAAAGCCTTCAGGGTATTTTGCTAGGGCCATGCCTTGTGGAGGTTTCATATGTGGAGGGAGGGAATTATAAATTCTGTTTAACCTCGTTGTGTAATCGTGGACACTCTCTCCTACGTTTCTCTTAAGGGTCATGTATTCTGCTAGGAGTTGGCGAGGATTTGCCCTAGTTTCCCATTTGTTTATGAAAGTCTGGTATAAACCCGAAAGATCATTGATACTACCTAAAGGCAGACCCTTAAGCCATTTCTTCACATCACCCCCTAAGCTTTGGGAAAAGATTCATCATCAATTTCCATGTAGTTAAAAGAATCCTCCATCTTATCTACATGATGCTAGGCTGTGATGGACTCTTTCACAGTGAAGTGAGGGATCTTTGGCTGATAATCATTCGGTAAGGGTACTAGAGGTTGAGGTAAAACCAGAGGTGCATACCAGGCTACCATGATTTTGTTTTGATGGTCCAAAGGGGCTTGGGTTGCAGGTATATGGATGACCGGGATGTTATGACCAGCAGAGGATTGATGAGCAGACCTAGGGTGACTGAGCCCCAAGTTTTGTATGAAATACAAATCAGGAGGTGTAGATGGAGGGGTCTGTCTTTTCCCAAGGTGTCTACCACCTTGCTGTGGTGAATCAAGAAGCTCAGGGTCTGGCTGGTCTAAGCTACTAAATGACCTAGTTCTGGATAAGCTGTTAGGTAGGTCTAGGTCAAGGCGAAAGTGTGATAGAGTTGTAAGATATTTTGGTGCAGAATTAGCTCTATAGATGTGACCGGAAACAATTGATCTTTTAAGTGTAGGAGCTCCCTTGAGGATGCTCTAGGGGTTATCAACTATTTCAGGTGGGTATGGGTTAGGGCAATCTCTTGTATGAATGGTTCTAGAAGCCAGAATGTTGTCTCTGACCAAGCAGCTTAACCCTACTTGTTACTTCTACTGTGGTTGATGTTGTTATGGGGGTTGGTCTCCCAGTGGAGTCTAATGTGAACCAAGATAATCAGCAGGCCTACTGATCACCAGTGGAGTCTTTGAAATGTTTATGGAATATTGGAGTCGCCAGGTGGGGGTTTAGGAAGTTTTTTGAGGGTAAACTGTCCACCACAGTGCTCTTGAGACGTCCCTTTTCGAGGATACATTCAAAACATAGCAAACTCTAACCAGCGATTGACTGGGAGGGCATTTACTAGATATCTCACCCCTGAA
This sequence comes from Pinus albicaulis, assembly GCA_034641835.2. NCBI lineage: Eukaryota > Viridiplantae > Streptophyta > Pinopsida > Pinales > Pinaceae > Pinus > Pinus albicaulis. Next base: position 325,213,436 of record CM076576.1, on the reverse strand, counting down.
AGAGTGTGAGATCCGGTGGCTACCTGGCCCTTTCCAGACTCTGTCCAAGAGTATGGGAAAACACAACAAATGGTGTAGAGGTTGATGTAAGGATAAGATTGTTGAACTGCCAACCTGACCAGATATTGTAGTTCTGATGAATGCTTAAGAATGTTTAAGGTGTAATGCACTCAGTTCCCCAGTGGAGTCGCCATTATGTGGGGGTTCCCATGTTTTGGCCAGATTTGCAAGACCAAAAGATGAGACAACATCAGAACCACTTCAGACCTTAGGATCTAGCCCTCTTGGGTCTAGAGAGGGATCTCTCTGTATGAGCAAAGGTTTATGTCTATGAAGCTCAAATTTTAAGATGTTAGGCTAGTTATAGGCACGGGTTGGTTTGTTTGATTGTTTGTTTTGGTTGTTGGTTATCAGGAAAAAAGGGTTCAATGTAAGACCAGGATGAGAAAAAAGGGATAAGACAGAGGTGAAACATTCCAGGAAATATTCAAAACCATTGGGCAATGGAGTCAAGAAAAGATTTACTTGATAATCAATAGGCAGGCTTTCAATTGGGCTAGTCATCTGAAACTTAGGATCTTTCAAGATGATTATGATGTGGAGAGTAAGAGGAGAAGAGATAACATAGATTCAGAGCACAAAGTTACAGATCAGCAGGTCGTACAAGGATCCTAGTGGAGAGGGCTAACACTAATCCCCAGTGTTCCCAAATCTTCCAACTAAATCTATAACAAGAAGTATCTAAGAACTGAATTCATTTAATCCATACATCAGAGAGAAGGCAATATCATCCACTACACTGGTTAAACCAAGTGAAAGCATTCCTTAGATAATACATTTAGAAGAGAAACATAAATGGCAAGGAGAGCGGAAACATGGGGTACCTAACAAGGGTAAATCCTATGCAAATATTCTGATGCAAGCTAGTAGAAACGAAATGAAGTGAATGTAAACATAGAGATAGGAAAACATCACCGCTGCTTCAGATCAGGATCCAAGGAAATGAGCTTGTCATATTAAGTAACAATACCAATCAAGTACACTATTGCCAATAGCTGAACACTCAGTCGGAAAACATATCCTTCAACCTATCTTACAATCTTTACACAAAGATTGTGTCTCAAAAGAAACTACTTGCAGTTCTCTGATAACTAATCAAAAACCATTACAGTGAGTTCTTCATGAATTTATAGCTCCGGAGGAGCAGAGGAGGTAGGTGGAGAACTAAATGCAGTATTAAACTTCTGAAAAGAAGGAGGGCCGAAGCCCATTCTGTATAGATCCTGTGCATTAATCTCTGGTGTTCTTTGGGCGAACGAATGATCCTTTTCAGATTGCGGATTACTCTGATATGACTTCTGATGTGTTCTGGCTGTAGTATTGTGTGGTGCTATTGGGGAATAAACAAAAGATAAAGAAATGATAAAGAAATCTGCCATACTGATGAAGTAAATGCTCTGAAAGTACTGGGGTTGTTTGAGCGTAAGAAATCTCTCCAAAACACGGCATAGATTGAATACTGCATGGGTGCTCTATCCTTCATGGAGGGAAAAACATTCTGCTGTTGTATAAACCCCTGATATGCATTGATTTCTGCGCGCTGTACCTTTGCATGATCTGTGGGATCATTGATCTGGTGCTTTGCCTCCGAACTGTTGTATTAAAACTTAAAACACTCAATGTCGATTGCTGAAATCCTTGATCGTAAGCTAGTTTTCCTCCACGGCTTCATAAATGTCTCGATTCTGCAAGATTCTGGGCTTTAATGGCGTGGGATAGAGTATGCGAAGTTTCAAACTTCATCCTTCAATGGAATTTATACTGCCGCCACCTTTCTTGACATTTCCCTGCAGTACCAGCTTCAGTTTTAATTCTGCCTGCTCAATGCGCTGCTTACAATGATTCCTATGAATCATGGCGGCTTTCCGCCTCTCTGGAAACCCTGCAAAAACACGCAACTTGTTAAGAAAACCATGGGGGTGGTAGACGCAACGGGGGGTGGCTAGAATGATGATGCAGACTGGTTTGATGGCGAAACTATCATGGATGACCTACAGTGAGGTGGAAACGATGAAGACTACAGTTAGAAGGTGGCGCGAAGGAAATGAACGAAAAACCTTCGAATCTCCTACCTTTGAGTGAATATGTAAGACGGGGGGGGGGGGGGGTGATAGTACGGTGAGGCACGTGGAGGTGACGTGGAGGAACCGATTGACAGCGGAATAGTCAACAGTGGGGAGAAGACCAATCTGGACCGTCAGATCTCAAAGGAGATCGATGGTGGGAAACATGGCAGAAGGAAGTGGAATGATGGGCCAAGAGTACGGAGGCTATGGTTTAAACCCCGCGCAGCTTCGTCGATCGATGGCCGTCGGATGAGGCTCCCAAGATCTAACGGCTGACGTGAATATCGCTCTGGGTCCTGTACCGAACGATAACGCGCGATGGAATAGCATTTTTGAAATTGTACAGGAGCCACGCATTGAGAGGTGTATGGAATTGCTGGCCGATGAGGAAATACTACCAACCACCCAAAGGCGGTGCGATAGAAACCGCGGGGTTTTTTGAAATAGTGCGCTGCGGGGACCACCGGCGGGTAAACTCTGGACCATTGATCTGGTGGTGAATGAACGGCGATGGCGCGATTAGTAGTTTAAACGGGGAAAATACAGGTGTTGTGGAATTAACGATCGCTGTCCGATCTACAAGATCAATGGTCAGGGGCGCTCCCGATACTCATTGGAGATTAGCGCCCTTCGGGCCAACACTCGGTCATGGCGCAGGGTTACATGGAGAGAAAGGCCGCGGGGCTAGCGGAGAAGGGGATGAGGCCTGTTATATGGTCTGAAAGTGGTTTTTTAACCCTTTTTAGTGAATTTGAGGGCCCAAGGAGGGTAACGGTAGGGGAAAATAGGGGGATTTAGGAATGATCAAGGGAGTAGGGATGTTTTAGAGGGGATTTCTGAGATGGAAAGGGGAGTTAGGGGAATTAGGGGGAAGAAAGGGGACTTCGAGGAGAGGAAAAATGGGGTGAAAATGAAGAAATTTGCAAGGGTATAAAGGCAGAATAAAATCTTTAGGAGCCTGATTTTTGGTCAGGAAGGCATAGAACTTGGAAAGGCTGAAAGGATGATGTGTTTACAAAGTACATTCATAGGGCTTGTGAGAGCAAGTGTCCCCTTGCTTTCTTGTCGAGGAATTTGTAAGGGAAATTAACGGTGTAACTAGGTAGCTAACCGTACCCTGTTCTAAAAACGATGATGAGTGAAGAAAGATTCTAGGGGTAGATTCATAAGAGGCAGAAGCTTAATTCCCACAACTCCACTCACTCCACCAAGACCAAGAAGTAGCACACCTCCAACTCAAACCCATATTCCATACTATATTGATCATAGGCTTCCAGAAGTTTCAAGATCAGATATCCAATCAGGAAGATGTCCCACTTCATCTACTGAAGAAATTCTAGAAGAAGAAGATCCAAGGACTCCCACAGAAAGGATAACCTTTTTCACTTCCACAAGAGAATATATTCTAGTAGAAGAATTACAAATCCCTATTGAAGAGGAAGAAGAGGATTATTTCTTCAATATACCCTTGATAGAAGAACCAGTAGAGCAACTAGTTCTCCAAACTGAACCCTATATCAGTTCGAAAGAATCTATCATGGTAGGAAGAGGTACAAAAGAAGGGGAAGGAGAAGTATTTAATGGAGAAAACACACTCTTTGGATGAGGTAGAGGTATAGGAGGAGAAAGAGGAAGAGGTAGAGGTACAGAAGGAGGATAAGGTAGAGGAAATGCAAAAGGAGGTAGAGGTAGAAGGGAAACTGAAAGCTCTTTTGGATTCCCTATAATAGATGAAGAGACCAATGCAACTATGAAAAATATCTCACCCTCTGCTCTTCCAAACTTTCATGGACTGAAAAATGAAGACCCTAAGATCTTCTTATTTTAATTTGAAGTTCTATGTAGAACCTATGATTATCTACAAGATGTTCAAAAACTTAAACTATTCCTTTCGACATTGAAAGGAGCAACATTAAAATGGTTTATGCATTTAATCACTAGGTCTATTAGGACATGGGATGATATGAGAAGAGCATTTCTAGAAAGATATTTGGATTAGTGTTTACCAGTCAACCATAAGGAAGAAGTGTTAGAATGAAGTGCAAAAGGATGAAAATAAAGAACTTACTTGAAGATTTAATTATAACATTAAAAGGGAAAAAAATGCAAAAATTGATCAAGACACCTTGAAAAGCTCTTTTGTTGAAAGCAATTAAGGTTCGTACAGATAGATATCCTAAACATGATGAGGAAAGGAGATATGTCTCGGCTTTCATTACGATATAGCAAAGCTATGTGTTAATATTGCCCGGGGAAGAAATCTAGGAATTCACAAAAGGACGAGGCCATGCGCGAGGGGCGAGAAAAATCTGTATTTAGACGTTAAGTGAGGTAGAAAATAGGGAATATGCTTGATGAATCCAAAACTGATATTATAGGGAGTCTTAGTGAACAAATAGACACCCTTAAGTTACAAAACAAGAAAAAAGCCGAAACTGATGCCTTAGCAATATTTTGTCCCAAATGTAGGAAGAAGCATGCCTTAAGAGAATGTCCTTTGGATGCAAAAGTAATAGAGACTTGTGCAATTTGTTCAGAAAAGCATGAGACCAAGAATTTTCACTCAATCCCTGGCCTTAAAGATGTCTTTCAAGAAGAAACAACCACAAATTCCACAGAATCTCTTAATTTTGTTTCTAGAAGACCTTGGCAGGGACCTCAAACACAACGGTTTAGTAATCAAATGTATATTCAACCCCCACCTAATTGGAACTCTTGGCAGAAACATTATCCCCAATTTCAAAATCAATCTCAACCTTAGGCTCAAGCAGCACAAAATCCTTATGGAAGGCTCTCCCAGTATTATCAATATCCACCATCTTATCCATCATATCCATCATATCCAAACCTTCCTCCTCAACAAAATCCTCAGCAGAATCCACAACATCAAAATCAAAATCCACCACTTCCATTACCATTTCCTCAAAAAGAAAATCAGTTACCTACCCCGCCAATACCAAACCCCAACAATAAAAACCCTTAGAATACATATATGATAGAAGGTCGACAGTTTCCAACCTATTTGATTACTCCTTTAGACCTTAATGATGTTCAACTTAGGTCTGGAAGAATACTTGAAAGAAAGAAACCTTCTATATTTATACAAGAACAAAACAATTCTAAGGAATATTATCTATGGGTAAATAAAAGTTTTGAAGAAAACACATCTCTTCAAGACCAAAACATTGAAAACGAAAAATAGAAAGAACCAATAATTTCAACTCCTATGTTAGAGCAACCTTCAACATCTACTACTACACCTCCTTTTCCTGAAAGATTACAAATTGATAGAGGTGCAGAGAAACAAATTATGATGTCTAACTATGATTTCTTAGATTATTTAAGAAATATTTGTATTAAAATTCCATTATTATAGGCCATCAAGAAAATCCCAATTTTAGCAAAGACAATAAGAGAGTTGAGTATGAAAAAATCAGGAAGAAGAATAAAAGAGATAAAGAAAATACAATTGGTAGGAAAAATAACAGACATAATGATTGGATATATTTCCATTCTGAAATATATAAATCCCGGAAATCCAGTTGTTAAGATATATGTCGATGGAACTGAATTTCCAAACACACTTATTGATCTAGGAGCAGCAATCAATATCATGAATATGAAAATCATGGAAAAACTAAAACTTCCTAATCTTCTTTTCACACCCACACTACTACAATTAGCAGACACATATGTAATAAAACCAGAGGGGGTATTATAAGGCATTCTAGTGTCCTTATATTCTTGGGAGTATCTTGTGAATTTCATGATCCTAACTCCTAAAGATGATCTAGGAGGACATCCTATTATATTAGGACGACCTTGGTTAGTTATAGCTGATGCTTTCATTAGCTGTAGATTCGGTGATATGTACATATCTGATGGTAGTTCAACCAAGAAATTCACCTTGTATCCTCCAGTAAGAACAATCACAGAATCAGATGATACTCAATGGATTGATGATGAATAAGATATACAACCTCTCTTTACTATTTCAGAAATTAGTGAAGATAGTCATATTCTGAATGCCTTATAAAATCCTGAATCTTCTTCATAATAAAAACATGAAAAATTCCAAGAAGAATCCAATATTGAGTTTTTTTCATCAATACAAATGTCTCTTTACTCCATGGAAGAATTTCGCAGCTTTACAATTGAGATATTTCTAGGAAAAACCTTAAACATAAACAAAAACCTAGAAAAAATGCAACAAGAAAAGCTAGTCAAAATATTAAAAAGACATTATTTTTCATATTCATGGGAGTACACTGATATGAAAGGGATCAACCCTAAGACTTGCACTCATCATATCTATATACAGGAAAATTGTAAACCAATCAGACAACCTCAGAGAAGGATGAATCCAAACCTTAGGGAGATTGTTAAAGAAGAGTTGCGGAAATTGTTAAATGTCAACTTTATTTATCCCATTTTAGACAGTTAGTGGGTTTCTTCTTTGGTGATTGTACCTAAGAAAAATGGTAAATGGATGGTATACATTGACAACTGAGAATTAAACAAAGCTACTCTTAAAGATCATTTTCCTTTACCCTTCATAGATTAGGTCTTAGATACATTAGCGGGAAAAAAGTACTTTTCATTTTTGGATTGTCTCAGTAGTTACAAAAAAATTACAGTTGCACTTGAGGATCAAGATAAAACCACATTTACTTGTCCTTGGGGTACCTATACCTACCGAGTATTGCCTTTTGGATTGTGCAATGCACCCGCAACATTAAAAAGGGCAGTATTGGGAATCTTTTCAGATCTAATACATGATTGTGTAGAAGTATACATGGATGACTTCATAGTCTATGGAAACACATTTGAAGAAGCCTTAGAAAACTTGGAAAAAATTCTGAAAATATGTAAAGAAGAAAACCTTTCATTAAGTCATGAAAAATGTTTCATGATGTTCACTGAAGGGATTGTCTTAGGACATCATATTTTAGGAGATGGGATTAGAGTTGATGAGTCAAAATTTGAAGTCATCTCTAGATTATTAGTTCCAAGTCCTCAGAAATATGTTAGGATTTTTCTAGGATTTACAGGATATTACAAAAGATTTATAGAAAACTTCACCAAGATAACATCTCCACTTTTCAAACTACTCACCAAGGACTATGAATTCAATTGGAATCCTGACTGCTAGTTACCATTTGAAACATTGAAAACAAAAATCTCTGAAGCACCTATTTTAAGGGGAATTAACTGGAATTACCTTTTCACATCTCAACAGATGCCTCAGATACAGCTTTATGAACTGTGCTGGGACAAAAAGACCTGATTCCTTATGCCATCTACTGTACAAGTAAAAATTTCACTCCTTCAGAGTTGAATTATATTGTAACTGGAAAAGAGATTTTAGCTATTTTTCATGCCATAAATAAATTCAAACACTATATAACAGGCTATGAAACCTTTGTTCACACAGATCACTCTGAAATTAGGTATTTAATGAATAAATCAATTACTAATGGCAGAGTCACAAGATGGTTATTTCTATTACAAGAATTTAACATCACCATTCTAGATAGGCCTAGAAAAAAAATACAGTGGCCGATTTCATATCTAGACATTAAAACATTAAAGACAATACTCCATTTGAAGATAAATTCCCTGATGAATATCTCTTTGCAATTACTACTCAAACTCCCTGGTTTGCTGATATTGCCAATTATCTAGTTTTAAGAAAATTTTCTTCAATTGTGAATGCAAGAGACAAAAGAAAAATAATTTATCACAGTGCAAGATATTCATGGATTGCTAATGAGTTATACAAAAAAATTTCAGACTTTATTATCAGAATATTTGTTCGAGAAGACGAGATGCCTGAGATTCTCAAGGCATGTGATGATGAACCTTGTGGTGGACACTCTGCTCATAAGAGGACAACTTATAAGATCCTTCACCTAGGATATTATTGGTCATCCCTCTTTAGAGATGCTAAAGAGTATGTCAAAAGGTGTGACAGTTTCCAAAGGGTAGGGAAACCTTCCCCTTCAGGTGAGATGCCATTGCAACCTCAGGTACATATTGAACCTTTTGAGAAATGGGCTTTGGAGTTTGGAGGACCTATTAATCCTCCATAAAAACAAAAGAAATATATATTAGTTTGCACTGATTATGTTACCAAATGGGTAGAGGTCGAGCCATTACTTTCTGCTACTGAAGCATATGTAGTTAATTTTGTTTTTAAGGATATTTTTACTCATTTTGGTGTCCCAAGATAAATTTTTACAGATCAAGGAGCTCAATTCACATCAAATATGGTGGAGAAAATAGTAGAGAAGTACGAAATCAGACATAGGAAATCCACTCCCTACCATCCACAAGAAATTGGCCAAGTAGAATCTACCAATAAGGTGATTGAAGGGATCCTGACAAAGACTGTTCATTTACATAGAAGATATTGGGCTAAAAAACTTCCTGAAGCCTTATGGGCCTACAGAACTACATGGAGAAACACAACAGGACACACCCCTTATGAACTTGTTTATGGAAAACAAAAACTGTTTCCCATAGAGTTTCAAATCTGAAATTTCAAAATGGCAGTCCAGTTAGGACTTGATTTGACAGAAGCATAGAAGCATAGACTGGAGCATATTAATGAATTGGATGAAATCAGACAAGATGCAGTCCAGAGAACAAGCATAGTCCAACAACAAAAGACTGGATGGCATGACAAGTATATCAAAGAAAATAAATTTAAAGAAGGTGATTGGGCACTCTTGTTTGATTCAAAGTTCAAGGATTTTCAAGGTAAATTTTAAACTCATTGGCTTGGGCCATATGAAATTGTGAAAATATTTGAAAATGGAGAAATAAAAATTAAGACAATAGATGAAGGAAAGATAGGATTTCTTGTAACTGGACACAGAATGAAATTGTATCATAATCCACTTTCAAGAGAAGAATTTTTCAAGAAATTCCAAGATAACATTGATATGAAGTTAGTGAAGAAGAATTCTTCTTCTTCATTAACTTGGTTTTATTTTCTTCAATAATTGTGAATATATATATATATATATATATATATATATATATATATATATATATATATATATATATATATATAAAAGTATAAATATGAAAACCAATCATTGATTGGCATATTTATGCAGAAAGTATAAAGGTGAAAATCAGAATTCTTCTGACATTTTATACTTTCAAACTGATCTTGTTCTGCAACCAAATATCATAAAATTACAAATTGCAGATTCATTTTTACTCCATACTTCATTTCATTCATATTCCATTCCATCTCATGTTTCACTACATTCATATTCCATCCCATTTCACACTCATAATCCATCTCATTCCATTCCATACTCATGATCCATTTCATTCCATATCCATATTTCATGATTTTTAACAGGTACATTCTGTAGCTATCTATTCTGTAGCCAATCCTGTTCTGTAGCCAATTTGACCCTACAAGCCTATTTGAATACACAAAGGATGATAGTCAAAGGAGATTATGGAGCTTAGAAGATCAACATCTTACAAAATGAAGGACAACCACAACAAGAAGCAAAATCAAAAGGGCTGAGGTAAACTGTGTGAAATTATTTTGATAGCAAAACATGAAAGATATAATATGGTTAAATCATATGTTTCTTAAGGTTAATCTATCATTCGAATTGATCCTTGTCTATCATAAAAACACTTCAACCATAACCCTTACCATCCACTCCATAACAGTTCATCATTAATTAAATAAACGGTCAAAAACTTAGATGTGACCTATTAGGTCACGTCCTTAGATCGTATCATTTATTGATGATTTTTGAAAATTATCATAAAATCTCTTCGTGGTATTGCATTCCATATCAAACTCTTAACCCGATCATTTTCATCATTTACCATTACCTTGTTCATTCATCCCTATCCACTCACTGTTATTACATTCTATAGCCAGTTTCATCTACAGAGAAGTCATTTCAAGGGAAAAACAACCTTCCACATCTACTCTTTCTTCAGGCACAGGATCAAAGATAGAGCAGTAGACCTAAGCCAAGGAAAGGAAGAAATTTGAACCAAGGAGAAATGAGGATAATTGTGAGAACAAAGCCAATTGGGAGCAAATATTTAGAAGGATACCCTCAGGTTAAGGGGTTATTACAGCAGGTTGGGTGGTTGAACTTTGTAGAGAAGTTCAATGGATTCCACAAAGAAATAACGAAATCATTTGTTAGGAATTTCGATGGATCAAAGGTAGAAATTGGGGATATTAATTTCACCATCACAGAATCATTGAAGCCACATAATTACCAAGACAGGGAGAACGCTGGTTTAAAAACAAGGAGTACCATAATGAAACTTGGAAACAAATGCTAAAGAACCCAGGTATGGAAATTTCAGTGTTTAGAAAGGGTATTCCTAGTACAGCTCTGAAAAATAAATGGAGGAATATGTTGTTGATTTTACAAAAGATCATAACTTGTGAGGGTAGATTCGACACCTTGTATGTCTATCATATCAGACTGATGATGAATTTCTTAGATGATGAAATAAATCTACCTTTATTCCTGCTTAATAGTTTGAAAAGGATGGCCTCTAATGTTCAGAAAAGACTCCAATTCTTAGAAACTACTCTGCACCATCATGGCCTAATTAAAATACTGATTGAGTTCCATTTGAAGAAAGTATGAGATAGCTGGGAAGAATTTCTTCTAAGAAACCATTTTGAAGAACCAGAGGAAACACTATCTAGAAAAGAAACTGTAAGAAGAAGTAGGAGGGGAAAAATTGATAAATCTGTTGAAATCAAACCTGATATATCAACACAAGAAGATAGTGAAGAAGTAATCTCTGAAAATTTGACAAAGATTAGGAGACAAATCAGAGTTAAAAGAAAAGAGAAATTAACAAGTGAATGTGCTAAGGAGAAAAATGAAAATCTGACTAAGTTAAGGAGAAGCTCTAGGCTTAAAGGCATGATGAAAAAGACAGGGATTAAGGAGACAGGAGTAATAAACACTGAAGAGGAAGAAACTCCAATCAAAACACCAGTTGATAGATCTCCTTTACACCAGTATGAAGAAGAACCTAACAGAGGAACCCCAAATATATATCCAGCCCAACAACAGATTTATGACTATGTGGAATCACTAGAAAAAGGGGCCTCAAAAAATCGAGAAAGATCTCTCAGTCCACAAGAACCTCCAATAGAAATTTTGAAAAGAGAAAATTATGAATTGGAGATATTGAATAAAAATATCAAGGATGAAAATGAAATCTTAAGAGAGTAGTTCAAATTGAAGAATGGCATGAACAATACTCTCTCTTAGCAAATGAAAACACTATATAAAGCAAACGGGAAGTTAAAGAAGAGAAATAAGAAACCAAACAAGGCACTCATTGATATTAGGTTTAAATTATTCATGAGGAAACCCAGAATGGTATTGACCACCAAAAGAAGTAGAAAAATGAGGCTGGATGTTCTTGCAGAAGTTTCAGTGCACAGGGAATAAAGTTTTGATTGCATGATGACATGCAAGAGTTTTGCAGTGGGGGTATGTTGAGCCCTAAAATTGTCTTCTCTTTTGCCAAACTTCACTTCATTTCATCATTCCTTTATCATTTCATAAACCTAAAAATAAATGAGAATGATTGAGATTACTTAAAGGTTGCATACAATGATTAACTTATTGTACTTTTGTGATTTTTGTTGTCTTAATGATTTTTGAACAGTGTAGCTACAGAATGCAGTCAAGTGTTCTGTAGCTATTTTGGTGTTTAAGTATGTTATAGGTGTCATCTGGAGAAAAGGCACACATGAGTGGATTCCAAATCTCCCCTACATCATTCCTTCCCATCCACAAGGACTGAATCGATAGCTAGAGGTGCCCAAGCACATGGTCAAAACAAAGGTCAAAGAAGCTGTTTTCTACAAGGACTGGGACTCTTGATTTGCTTTACAACAAATCACGAGTCCCAAAAGAGTTTTAATTTGATTTTAACTTAAAATATACACTTGTACCTATTTTTGTTCAATGTTAGCTATGAACTTGCATATAAATTAAGCTCTGTAATACCGAGAAACATAGTTGATACATATTTTATCGTTACGGTGATACTCTGTTTTCAAGCTTTGTGTTAATAAAAAGGAGTTTTAGCCCTGATGCTTTTCTGAATACAATATTGATGAGTTAAGAGATTAATTCCGAATTAATAGCAGAGGGCCCCTGCTATTCGAGGAGGTTTTACATGTTTTCTAGATAATTTATTTTCAATTTTGTTTTGTCATATTTCCTTACTTAGACTGCTTTCTAAAATCATAGATTTTAGCATTATGTTTCATGTCATTTTCTTAGATAAAAGATCCTAATTATACTACAGTTAGTCTCTTTCAAAAGCTTTTCCAATAAACCTCTAATTCACGAATGCGACTTAGTTGTAATATTGTGAGTTATTGATTGTTTTGTTTCAATAGAAGATCCTTATCACATTATGATTATTCTCTTTCAAAAATCTCTTCCAAAAAAATTCTAACTAATGAATGAGATTTAGTTGTAATGTTATAAGTTGCTTCAGCACTTCATAGGAGGTCCTTACTACATTATAGTAATCTTTTTCTCAAGCTCTTCCAATAAACCTCTATCAAATGAATGAGATTTCACTGTAATGTTCTAAGTTACTGTTTGTTTAAGAATTTCCTTTTATGTCTTAGAAGATCCTCATTGCATTAGAATTAATCTTTTTCTCAAGCTCTTCCAACAAATATCTAACTAAATGAATCAGATTAGTTGTAGTGTTTAGAGTTACTTTTCATTTCATGAATGTTCATTTAGAATTTGTAATATCCCTAGATTAGGACTCTCTGTTTTCATCATTTTTTTACTTAGGAACAAAACTTGCAAATAAACTCTGTTTTAACTCATTTCTTAACATTTCCTTTTCTCCCTCTTGACATAGATTTAACTTCATCTTTTTAGCATAGAGAAACATACTAAGAATCAAACATAAAAACCCCAAAACATAAAAAAAAAAAACTAAAAACAACAAAGTAAGAAAAAGGGATACTTGGGCACATATAGTGCATTATACTTTATCAATTTACTAGTCGTGGTCGATAATTTATGCTATCAATTTAGGACACTAAATTGACTAAACAATAAGTAGAATTACCTTTCAGAGGGAGAACAACTCCCATATCAGACTAGAATATGTTTTGTATGTTCCAAGCCTAAAGAAGAATCTTGTCTCCATAATGGTATTAGAAGACTGTGGTTATGTAGTGATGTTTAGAAAAGGAAATTTTTTCCTTAAACACATAGCCACGAGTCAGGTGAAGCAGATCGGTTCAAGATTCAAGAACCTATATGTTCTGGACATTTTGGATGCATGCGAGTCTTTGAGGAGCAAAGAAGTGGTTAATGACTTGGTGGTTCAGAGGGAGCAATTATCTCTCAGCATGCAGCCTTAGAAGAAGTCTTAGAAGGTTGTGGAGCAGCCAAAATTGGAGAAGCAGAGAAGATATCGAATGTAAGATTCCACTCAAGCAGATACCTCCAGGAGAGGGAAATTTCAAGATAGAAAGGTAGAGGGAGTACATGTAGCTATACCTCCAGGTGTGAGGTGGGGCGATGTACAAAATTAATTCTAAGAATAAATTTAGGCAGGGTTCATTGAAATGGTGTGTCTCATGGATCAAACCTGGCTACGAGGAGCCCATAGTACAGAAGTAGCAGGAAGGATCGGTTATATTGATGTTGTTAGATGTCAGGATGATAGAAATCGGAGTGATATGTGTTGGATACTGGATCAAAGACCATAGTTGGTTGTAGTGCAGAGTGCATGGATGCAGATGTCAGCAGTGCAAAAATTCCAGTAGACATGTGCAGTAGGTACCAACAGTCGAAAGACTCTAATGACAGATTCATTATACTGATTCAGTTGTTTGGAGGATATTTAGTTTCATAATTGTTGCATGGAGAACATTCCAAAGGTACCAAATCAGGATAGATTGATTCCTTTCTTGTTGAGAGGGAGTGTTAAAATTTGCAACAAGAAACAGTGAAATTAGCACCCATAAATTGCTACCATGGAGGCTTTTGATTTAATTATTTCTTAATTAAATTAGAATAAATGCGTGTCAAATTTATTTATCCCTTAAATAAATTGGACAATAAAATGTAATCTTATCTCATAATCACTTGTAATAGTTAACTGAGTGTGATAGACTCAGTTGGCTCACGAAATTTGAGTCGAGGGTGGTTGGTGAGACATGTAGATTTATTATATTTGTTTTAGAGTCCAAGTTACAGTTAGTGTATTAGTTTAATGCATGAGAAATCAGTTAACTCAATTAAGTGAGTTAAAGTCATTCTAAATAATTGTAACTGATTGTTGCACTAGTGAGAGGTCAGGTGAATTAAATCAGATTTAGTTCACATGCAGTGATCGGTCAAGTGACTGATGATTTACTTTTAATAGCTGCATGCATGTCAGTGCTGATGAATACCCAGTTCAGACAGAGGTTAAAGGGATGTTATCTATCAATTGTATTATTAGTAAATTTTCAGTGCAAAATTAGACAACCCTAGGATTTCCCATGATGTATTGCTTAGTTTTGGAAGGTTGAATTTCCTAAATAATATGGATCAATTGTTCTTAGTATTGCGCAAGCAAGGCAGGTTGAGTAGAGGCGAAAAATTAGCTAAGTGTTGGTCAATTTTATCCGGATCAGTGTGAAGTAATTGGTAGAGTGTATGAGGTTGTGGTGATCACAAATACATTGTATTGTTTCATGATTCCTTGGTTCATTATAAAATAGAGATAGAGGGGTTTTGAGTAGTTTCTTTCCCCAAAAAAATATCTTGTGTTGTGGATTGATTTTCTTTCTCTTACTTGGTGTGATTGTGCAATCGTGTTTAATTTCCGCAAATTAATTGTAGAAGGATTCAGTATCATGCTCTAGTATATTGCATGATCATATTGAATCCATTAGTATGCATATTGTTTGTATAATTTCTACAAAGAGTGAGCCCAACATGTTTTTGTAAAAATAGATGAAACGATGTAATGTTCTGAAGTAATTGAAATCCTTGATTTACAAAAAAAAATATAATTTATAAAAAAATCAAATTAATAATTATATTATATATAAATATTATTGTGCTGCAGCCATACAAATTATATGGGTGGTAAATTTTGATAGAAATCAATACATTATGAACATAAAAACACTTACTTCATGATACATTTCATGTTGCTAAAATGAAAAAATAATAAAAATCAACTAAATTATGAATTTGTTATTACTGGCTTGGATTCATCTTAACCCCAAATTTATCAAGCTCCGAGAGGGATCAAATATCTCATTGCAAACCTTTCCTCTAATTTTTCACTCAAAAAAGAGGCTTGTGCCTCGAGAGATTTGATCCTTATAAACACTTCATAAATCCAAGATTAAAAGAGATATAGGTTGGTAAACTTATATCTTTACTTTCTTTACTTTTTCATATAACTTTAAATATGTATAAAATATTTTTATATTCATTAATAATTATTTTAAAATCCATAACCAAATAAAATCACAATCATTCTTCTCGAAAACTAACAATAAATCCAATTATGTTTTATAATTTATAAAATTTATAGAATATTATTATCTTCATTACATAATTATTTTTGTTCAAAATAAACACAATTAATTTTTTATTTCAATAAAAAATTTATAAAACATTTTGATATTCACTCTCAATTATTTTAAGATTCATAACTAAAATAAAAAGATGGAAATGTTAACTAATCACTTCACAAATAAAATATTAGGAAAATGCCACTTGATACTTAACAAATGAAAACATACTTCAAAAATCCCATATTATCACTCTACCATTTAATGTAATTTCATAACATTACAAAAATGGATAGGTATTGAAGCACACGGAAAAAAAATTACATTTTTCTATGATTTGAACTTTATTAGTCCTTGCCTCATCAGGGACTATAACATTCGATTCATAGTTAAATTGAATTTAGCGTGCATTATTTTTATATTTTTTTGTAATTTTAACCAAAGTTTCGGTAAATTGTTTATTTTTTCTATTTTTACATGAATTTAATTTTTTTTTTCTAATTTCTAGAAATCTTATTTCTAATTTCCGATTGACCTAGAAACGTCGAATGGGACATAATTCCCCTGGTAAAGATAATTTTATTTTAAGTATTTTCACTTCTTGACAATTGATTTAAAAAAAATAATTACCTGAGTGGTCATTCCATTAGTGAGTGCTTTCACATTAACACTAACATTGACACTGTTATGGTATTTATCTTCCTTGTGATGACAAAAATGACACAGTTTATATTGGGTGTGGATCCTGATTATCTTATTTATTTAGATGTATCATCACATTGGACCCATGTTCTTAATGGGGCGGCAACGCCACCCATCGTTTGATCACTGTCAGGGTGGTCTAGGTTTAATATAGGGTATTTTTCCCTAGAAGGAAACCCCTCGGTTCACATGAGGGAATTGTCTTGTGGCTGTGTGTAGTATGTGTATTCTGATTGAAAAAGCGAAAGGGGGACTGTGTGAGAGAGTATAGGATATTACAATGGATTTGTTGTAGGTTGTGTCTCTTCACTTTGCTGGATAATATAAAGGAAGGACTAGTTGTTTCTCCGTGGATGTAGCCCAAATTGGGTGAACCACATATATCTGTGTCTCTCTTACCTTATATGTTTTTCTGTGCTTTTATTTCTGCAAATTTTTATGCGGTCGATTGCTCTGTAATATATAATTTTCTAAAAGTTACAGGTTATTTTCATGGGGGGGGGGGGTGGGGGGGGGGGGGTTGGCTACACAATTTGTTGTGGGGAGATACTTTTACAAATTTCTAGATTGTAGATTGTATGAATGTTTATGGAGGAAGAGGTATGTGTGGGAGAATGAGCAATATTATTATGTTCCATTATGCATATATTTTAATATATGTAGTATGAAGTACGTGCGGGAGAGAAGTTGTATAGAGATTTTGATTTTAGAGTTATGAATCTTTGTGGAATGATTAATGATCAGGAGTTCATAATTTTTTCTCAAAATTCAAAATTACAGGATTGGGTTGAAACCGAGATGGTTGCGTAGATCTCGTCTTTCTAATTCCGGCGCCGTGAATGGTTTGAAAAATCGATGTTGCATGAGGAATATATTGCATTCTAATCGAAATGGAAAATAGGTAAAATTACGACAGTTTGACCAAGTTTGACTGGGATGCATAGTCAACAAAAAAAAGAAATATTCCTCGGAATATTCCTTATACCAGATCAACCAAATATTGACAAGTGTCATAGTGTTAATGGGTTAAGGTTTTGTTTGAGCCAATGAGAGGGTGCCTGCCCTGAAACTTCATTATAAATATTTTTGGAGGTTGCAGGGATCGACCCCCTAACCTTCCTCCGGGCGTGTGCACAGGTGTACCAACTACTCTACGTGTTGTTCCTTAGCCTTATGGTTCACAAGTTTAATTTATGGTTGATTTCATTCAAATTTGGGGATTGTGAACCGCCGACAATGCCAACCCGCCAGTAGTTCCCGTAAGGATTCACATGGCGCGACGAATTCCAAGAAAACCGCCACAGTTAGCTCAACCTAACAACAACTTAACCGTCTTCTAACTGTTGTTCAAGTGGGGTTCTGCTAAACCACCAGGTTTCTTAACGGTTGCGGGGGTGCGCATGTGGCCACCACCCTAACTGTTACATTTAATGTGCAGTTTAATCGGAAAAGGATTTAGGGGCGTGCCAAATTTGGCGTTCAACCCAAAATTAACTCTAGTTAACTGGAGTTCTCCACATTTAGTGGAGTATTCCTAGGATATATTGGGCAAAAGTGTAGGAAGCTGAATTTTCAACCAATTGGAGTGAATGAAGAGCCATTTTTGAATAATTGGAGCATTCTAAAGCCATTGGTGTAGAGAAAACAACCATTAGAGCATTGCAACTAGATGTAATAGCAAAATTTTGAGCATAATGAAATATGGACAAGCCATTGGGAGTTGGACCAGCAGATGTAGCCCAGGAGGGGTGAACTGCTTCATCATGCCTGCTATGTAAACTTCATGTGGTGACTTATTTCTCTATTTTACACTTCCGTTCAGTGTTATTTATGATTTTTTTATGCTTCTAAATCACAAAAATTCATCTATAACTCTTATAAAAACTCCTTAATCATCATGCAAACAAATGAACCAACTATGCACATGTTTATTAAAACTGAAAGACCCTTAGCACATCATATACTAATCTAGTCATTTCAAATCAAATGGTATCATAGATTGATTTTTTCTCTGGTGTTGTTTAGTGCAAATAATTGTTTAACTGTTTGCATGTTTTAAATGGTTACCAGGCTTAAGCTCAAAAGTGAAGAAGGCAAATTGGTGGAAGTAGGAGGGTCTCAAAAGGAGCCAAATCAAAGGAGAGCAAGATTGCAAGAATATCCACCACCTAGTTCACCTCCTAAAGAAGCAGAAGCTTCATTAAGCATGCCTCATCAGGAAGGAGAAATTTACGAAGAAGCTTACCCTAAGGAAGAAGAAAGAGTGTTTAGGAAAGAATTTCTTGACATGACTGAGATGGTTAGAGTCCTTTATCAGGAAAGGAATGAGAGACTGGAAGGAGAAGGATCTAAACTCCAAAAGGAAGAACAAGGATCTTCAGGAGGTCAACATGATGAAGACAAGTCAAACAAGGGAAATGAAGGAAATGGAGGCAATGGAGGGCCATCGTCTTCACCCTCATCATCATCATCATCTTCTACCTCTTATTCAGTACATCGGCCACACAAGTCCAGGAGCACGGGTAAATCTCCTTTATTAAAACTTGATGTTAAGTTCGAATTGCCAATGTTTAATGGCGAATTAAATGAAAACAAGCTAGATTATTGGATTCTACAATTGGAGATCTATTTAATAATACATAACCTTCAAGACGATGATACAAAAATTTAATTAGCTTATTTGAGAATTGAAGATGCAACACTTGTTCGGTGGGAAGCCAAGACATAAGAGGAAATCAAGAAGCATGGTAAGTTTATTCTATCATGGTCAGATTTTATTGCTGCTATTAAACGAAAATTTTATCCATTATCTCATATGAAAACATCCATCATGAATTGGCAGAACTTTAGGTAGTTAAAGGGAAAAAATGTACAAGAATACACCTAGGAATTTAGGAGAAGAGCTCTTTTATTAGGGGTAGATTTGCAGACCCAAGAAAGCCTGCTAAAGTACATAGGAGGCTTACATAGCTACCTAAAACATACTCTTCTCATGTTTAACCCCACCAGTCTAGATGAAGTTTGTGTTTAGGCCACACATCTTGAAGCTAGAGCGAAGAACATTCTTGAAGAGGGTAGGAAGAAACCTTTTAAGGGCAAAGCTAAGGAAATGACCCCAAAAGGTAAAAAAATGCATATGTTAAGAAAGAGGGAGAAAAAGTGACTTGTAAATATTGTTCAAAATAAGGCCATGATGAAACTCATAGTTGGAAATCACGTCCACAATTGAGGCCAAAGAAACCCAATAACAAAGGGAAATAGAAAATTGCTACTACAACTCAACATGATTTAGGGTCTGATTCAGGTGATGAGAATAAAGTTACAGCCATGGGATTGAAGAAAATGAAAGGGAAAGAAATTGAAACTAAACCCAGTACTACTACATCAAGCTGTCACATAAACACTCCAAATGAAGAAGAAATAATAGAACTGTTTCATGTGACGGTCATATCCAAGCATACCAAGAATGACACATTGTTTGACGGTGGGTCACAAGAAAACTTAATATCTGAATATTTGGTAAAAAAACTTGACCTTGAGACCATACCACATCCAAAACCATATCCATTGGGTTGGATTTGTAAGGATGAAAATCTACAGGTTACAAGGAAATGTATATTAAGGTTTGCAATCACTGCAAGCTTTGTTGACATAGTTGAATTAGATGTGGTTCCACTTGTTTTAACTGGTATTGTATTAGGGAGTCCTTACTTGTATGACAGTAAAGTGATCATCCATTGCCATTAGAAAAAGTATCATTTATTCAAATATTGAAAGGAGTTCATTGTTAAAGCACACCGCAAGAAGAAAAAAATTGCTTTGGTAAATAGTGGACAGGTAAAGAGGATGGTAAATTCAAGTAAGAATTTTGTTCTTCTTATGATTAAGCCCAAATATGAAGTTAATCATGAATATTTTGAGGGATATGATCCTAAGTTGAAATAATATTTATATGATGTGGTTAATGGGAATCATGAGATGTTTTAGGAGCCAACATGATTTCCTCCAAAAAGAGAGATTCAGCATGCGATTCAGTTGCAACAAGATTGTCCTCTTCCAAACATTAGTATGTATTGCATGTAGATAATGGATGATGCTGAAATAAAGAGGAAAATCAAATATATGTTGGATAAAAGTATCATAAGGCTAAGCACCTTGCCATACAGTTCACCCATAGTCTTGATACCAAAGAAAGATGGAACTTGGTGCATGTGTGTAGATTTTCGAGCTTTGAACAAAATTACGGTAAAGAATAGTTACCCACTCCCAAGAATAGATGATTTTCTTGATCAAATGAAAGAAGAATTTTTTTTCAGTGTGTTAGATTTACGAAGTGGATATCATCAAGTAAGAATTGTAGAAAGTGATATATGGAAAGCTGCATTCAAAACCAAACAAGGACTCTTTGAGTGGCTAGTTATGCCTTTTGGTTTATGTAATGCACCGAAAATTTTTATGCAAGTTATGGATAATGTTTTGAGAAGATTCCTTGATGAATTTTTTATTGTGTACTTAGATGACATTTTTATTTTCAGAAAAAGAAGAGAAGATCATGTCTTGCATGTAAATAGATTGCTTGATATTTTGAAGAAACAAAAATTATTTCTTAAGATGTCAAAATGTGAGTTTGGAAAGAATTCTTTGGTCTATTTGGGACATATTGTAGCATGAGGAGAACTAAGGATTGATCCTTATAAAGTGGAGGCCATTGTGAATTGGCCCACACCCAAAACATTTACCGAGGTAAGAAGTTTCTTAGGTGCAGCTCAATATTGGAGGAAATTCATTGCTAACTTTTCTTCCATCACAGCTCCTATGCATGCAGTGAAAATTATGAAGAAAGGCTTCCAATGGGGAGAAAAGAAACAAAAAGCTTTTGAAGCTTTAAAATACAAGATTAGTTCAGCTCCAGTCCTTGCACTACCAAATTTGAGACAACCATTCGAGATACAAACCAATGCTAGTGACTATGCCATGGGCGCAGTTCTTTTGCAACATGGTAAGCCTATCGCCTTTCATTCAGAAACCTTTAATGGCGTTGTGATTAATTTTCCTACATATGAAAAAGAACTATATGTGTTGGTACAAAGTTTCAAGAAGTGGAAACACTACTTGATGGGTAAAGAGACTATTGTACACACCGATCACCAACCATTACAGTACTTACACTCACAAACAAAATTGCAGCAATCAAGACATTTCAGGTGGATGTGATTTCTTCAACAATTTCACTTGGTTATAAGGTACAAAAAAGGTAGATTCAATAAAGTTGCAGATATGATTTCGAGACCGATCATTAGTGCTTCTACTTTACTCAAAAATGATTTTGTTGTACATGAGAGTTACATAGAACAATATGCACATGATGTTGATTTCAAAGATGTGTATGCTAGTTTGAGTGAAGGGAATCAAGTTGAAGAAAGAGATTATCACATGCATAATAATTTGTTGTTTCAATATGGAAAGCTATGTATTCCACAAGGAGAGAGGCTAAGTGTCATGAGAGAATCTCATTCTTCTCTTATTACTGGACACTTTGGTGTAAGCAAATCAATGGCACATCTACAGAGGTATTGTTATTGGCATCTCATGATAGATAGTGTTTCGCATTTTATAAGAGGTTGTTCTATGTGTGCAACAAGAAAGCCTAAAAATAGGAAGCTTGGATTGTGCACACCACTACGAGTACCATCAAGGTCATGGGAGAGCGTCTCCATGGAATTTTTTGGAGGTCTACCTATGTCAAGAAAGAAACATGATTATCTTTTTGTAGTTGTGGATATATTCAGTAAAATGTGTATACTTATGCCATGTAAGAAGACCATTACTACTGAACATACTGTTGAAATTTATTTTCAGAAAGTTTGGGTTCATTTTGGATTTCCCACTTCTATTGTTAGTGACAGGGATTCTAGGTTCATTGGGAATTTTTGGTCAAATCTATGGGGAATGATGGACACAAAATTGAAAAAGAGTACCTCTTTTCATCCACAAATAGATGGAAAAACTGAAGTAGTGGACAAAACAATTGTGCATCTATTGAGAGGATATTGCAGCAAACATCCTAAGTTGTGGGATGAACAACTGCATTACATTCAACACACTTATAACCGAACAAATCACTCTTCAACACAAACCTCACCTTTTGAAGCATGCTTTGGGTATTTACCAAAATCACCATTAGAATTCATGTTTGGGAAGGATATTTCAATTTATGGCCATAGTGATATTGATAAGGCTCAAAAGCTCATTGAGAAAATCCATGTGATACATTGACAAGTTCAAGAACATCTTGAGAAAAGTCAAAGCAAATACAAAGAGAGGCATGACAAACATCAAGTTGATCACAAGTTTCAAGAAGGAGACGAGGTATGGTTTCACATTAGAAAAGAAAGGATGCAAAGGGAAGGTAAAAAACTCAAACCCATTCTATATGGTCATTTTAAGATCATAAAGAAATTTGGTAATAATTCATTCCAATTTGATTTGCCTTCTTACATGCAAATGTATTCAGTTGTTAATGTTGAAAACTTATGCTTGTATGAGCCTCCTTTGATCAATGATCAAGGAAGTGATGTTCAAGTACCTTCTATTGAATATTTCTTACCAGAATTTCTAGATGAGCTCAAAGAGGATACAATTCTTGACAGGAGGACAAGAGCATCTAAGAGGGGAAGTGTTGACTACCTTCGATTTGGGATCATAGGCACTAAACCAAGAAAGGAAAAATGGATGGAGATTGGAAAGGTGAGGGAGTTGTACCCTCATCTACTAAATAGGTAATCAAGTCTTTTGGGGTCCAAAAGCTTCTGAATGGGGAGGAATGATCAGGAGTTCATAAGTTTTGCTCAAAATTCAAAGTTATAGGATTGGTTTGAAACCAATATGGTTGCGTAGATCTCATCTTCTTGATTCCAGCACCATGAATGGTTCGAAAACCAATTTCGTATGAGGAAGATATTGCATTCTGATAAAAATGGAAAATATGTAAAATTACGAAATTTTGACCAGGTTTGGCTGGGATGCACAATAAGAAAAACAAAAAATAGAATATTCCTCAGAATATTCCTTACACCAGATCAACCAAATGTGTACAAGTGTCATAGTGTTATTGGGTTAAGGTTTTGTTCGAGCCAATGAGAGGGTACCACGTGGCAAGCCTTGAGGCCACCATGTGGCCCTGAAACTTCATTATAAAATTTTGTGGAGGGCACAGGGCTCGACCCCCTGACCTCCCTCTGGGCGTGCACAAAGGTCTTCCAACTACTCTATGTGTTGTTCCTTAACCTTATGGTTCACAAGTTTAATTAATGTTTGATTGCATTCAAATTTGGGGGTTGGGAACTGCTGGTGGTCCCAACCTGCTAGCAGTTCCTGTAAGCATTCACATGGCACGGCGAAATCCAAGCCAACCACCACTGTTAGCTCAACCCGTCAGCAACCCAACCATCTTCTAATTGTAGTTCAAGTGGAGTTCCACTAAACCATCATGTTTATTAATGGTTGGGGGTTGCGCATATGGCCACCACCCTAACTGTTACGTTTAATGTGCATTTAATTGGTAGTTAGGGGTGCACCAAATTTGGTGGTCAACCCAAAATTAACTATAGTTAACTGGAGTTCTCCACATTTAGTGGAGTTTTCCTAGCAGATATTGGGCAAAAGTGTAGGAGGCTGATTTTCGACCAATTGGAGTGAATGAAGAGTCATTTTTGACTAATTGGAGCATTCTGAAGCCATCCGCACAGAGAAAACAACCATTAGAGCACTATAACTACATGTGATAGAAAAATTTTGAGCATAATGAAAGATGTAAAAGCCATTGGTAGTTGGACCAATAGATGTAGCCCAGGAGGGGTGAACTGCTTCATCATGCTTGTTGTGTAAAATTCATATGCTGACTTATTTCTCTATTTTACACTACTTTTCAATGGTATTTATGGTTATTTTATGCTTCTAAATCCTAAAAATTCATCTATAACTCATAGAAAAACTCCTTAATCATCATGCAAACTAATGAACCAACTATGCACATGTTTATTAAAACTGAAAGACCATTAGCACATCAAAATAATACAGTCATTTCAGATCAATTAATATTGTTAATTTCCATTATGTGGGGTGGTTCATAGTGCATTGCTCAATTATTAATTTTAATCTCTGAGATTTTTTGTGCACAATTGATTTTGTGTGAAATTTTCAATAAAGCGGGGTATATATGAGAAAACAATGAGTTATATCTCTCTATGCTCATAAATAATCAATGTTCTAATTTTCCCATGCCATGCAACCTTGATCCGCCTTATTCGATCAATATGAGGAAACCCTTGTTGATCTCTTTCTAGTTCAGATAGTGAATGAGGATTCTGTTTAAAAGTTAATAGGTCATTGTCTATGAAGTGTGTGTGGAGGAAACTTGTACAAAGGTAGTTGTGTAGATCAAGCATGTGAATTTTTGAAGGTGTTTATGTGAAGGAAGTTTTCACTGAAGAAGAACGTGCGAAGGAAGTTGTGTAGAGACTGGAGTGTGTAGGTTATGTGTAGTATAACGAGGAATATTATTATGTTTCATTATGAAAAGCTTTTACTGTGCAGAGTAAAAATTATTTGCGGGAGAGAAATTTCATAGAGCTTTCATTTTAGAACTATGAATCTTTGCAAATGAAGAGGTAAGTGTGAGAGAACATAATCATTAATGTTGTGAATTTTAATTTTGCAGGGTTTTTAATGTGGGTTTGTGTGGGAGAACGGGTGGTGCATAATGCAATTTTGTAATTCTTCCTCTTTTACATATGCAGTAACGTAGAGCCACTTGCACAAAACCAGCTCCGTGCTTAGTAACCCTTTACAAATGCTCATTTACAATTCACTGCTACAAATTTTATGACTTAAAATATAAGCTTTAATATGGGTTTCAAACATGAAAAATATTCCCGTAATAAAGCTACATGTTTCTATCTTCAGTACCGCTTTTTAAATACTTATTTTCTTTAAGTAAACAAAATGTATATGTCTATAAGAAGATTACTTACAAAAAAATGGTTTACAATTGATCATTTCAAAACGAAATATGGAGTTTTTCATAATGCTTCCAATTACACGAGTGTTGTTATAATGTGTTATTTCTCTAAATGGGACATTTCATTATGTGGATATTTTACTATGTTGGGCCTTTATATTGGAAACTTTATTCGGTAGGGATGAAATTAAGACGAGGTTTTTTCGGGAGAATGGAGGATGCATAGTGAAATTAATGTTAAACCATTAATTTTAATATGTTATTATTATTATTTTTCATTGTACAAAGCTTTGAATGTTTGGTAGATGGGAATACAGATAAACGTGATGCATGGAAAATAGTTGTTATTTTCAAATTTATTCATACTTCAAAATTTCAAAAAAAGTTTGACATTGTTCATGATTAGGATGTAGTAGCTATTCTAAATTGATTTTCTTAAATTATTAATGTGGGGGAAAAAACTAACAACTATGTAGATTACTATATATCTTTGATATTAGAATCAATTTAAGGTTCATTAATTTTTCGTTGAAGCTAAGAAGTAGGGGAATGTTGGTAAATAGCAATGATATCATCATATCTTTCATTGGTGTCCTCTTCATAATTGACGTTCTCTACCTATGTCAAATTATCTAGATGAAAATCAACTTTTCGTTTGTCAATTGTAATTGCTCCATCTTCAATTCCAGTATTGTCATTTTCTTATTTAGAAGGTTGAAATGGACCCATGCTTTAGATTTAATCATTTAAGAATCATTTAAGGCTAAATCAATGAGAAATTGCATACCATCGGTTATTCTATCTAAAGAAGTAGTGAGCTCTTGTTCTACAACTCCATAATCACATTCCATAGACTTTAATTTTTATTACAATTTCCAATAAACTTGTTGAATTACGATTCTAATCGTTGATTCTATGTTTTTAAAGTCACTCTAGACATGTAAATATATCAGTGATGTAACTTTTCTTGATTTTTATTCTTTGTATTCGCCATTAATGTCGGCTTTGAGTCTGCATAGTGTTAATTTTCATTGTCTCAATGAGATGTAGAGAAGGGCGTATGAGCGAGAAAACAGAGGTGCAGAAGGAAATGTATGTCATCAATACATCATTAATTTCACTATGAAAAAATTTAGAATTAGTATTATTTTGTTCCTTTTTTTGAAGATTTTCTTGTGTGAAGCATTTAGTATGCAGATAATGGGTAATGTATGTGAGAATGTGGGAAAAAAAGAAAAATTAATTTCAAACCATTTTTCATTTAAAATTTTTATAGATTTAGCCATGTTGAGATTTAAATTTTTGCAAATTTAGATATGTGCAAAAGAATGCAGGTCCAAAGGGAATTTTATAACTTTAATTCATATTGTAATAAGATTTCACATTTTCTTTTTTAAGGTGAGGCTTTTTTAGTTTTCATTTTATGCAATTATATATTAGGACAGATTTCATTTTGTGGAGTTTTTTCCTATTGTCGATAGACCGTTTGGTAAATTATTTGCAATGTTTAGAATTAAATTGTTTTTTGTAAATTTTGTGATCAATTTTTTTTTTGTGAGTGGAAGTGTGTATGAATTATGTTGAAGTTTTGTGATTGTCTTGAATGAAAGCTTGAAATTTTCTTCAGTAGAATGGATTTCCTCTTTAGTTTCATAGATATGTCTATTTACAAAAACATAGCCATAAACAAAGCTTTCACTATGGATAGAGCACAACCTTTAATCATTTGATCAAAAAAGTATAATAAACATGAAATAAAAAAACATTACTATTTCATTCTAAATAACATAGAAACTATTCATCATTAATAACGTATGATTTCATGAAGCTTATTTGCATTCAATCAATGGGATTGATCATTGGAAAAAAAATTCATTTTTCAAGTGAAAAAAAAAACATATATTTAATTAATTAAAAGACAATTACATGTTCCTATTAAGTTTCACATTCCTTGCTTCATTTTTCTAGTGGATAATTGACCAAATTGTTCATTTTTTCTATTATAATGTTATGTTCCGAGGAGTGGGAATATGACGCCATGATTAATATAGGGTGCTTTGGCAGTGCATCGTTTCCCCATATTGTCAGCACAGAACAATATGAAATGAATCATTAATAATATTGCACTTTGTAAAACTTACTTCCTTTCAATTAATACGATGGATCATTGACAAAAAATTTCATTTAATCAATCATAATGTTATGTGTTGAGGATATGGGGATATTATATTACCATTAATGAATAATGCATCATTTCTAGTTCATTGGCACTACATCATATGCCCATATTCTCAACACATAACATTTTGATCAATTAGGGGCTCCTTGTAATCGTAGGAATTCACTACAAAGCGTTTTGGTGCATTTGGATCATAGAACATCAAAAAATAATATAAAATATTGTTCATTGTAGATATTTTGTTAACTCTTCTCTGAATTAATAGCATGGAATTATCTTTTGTTGGTTCGATTGCTGCACTACTCTGTTCTTTTTTTGGGTTCGCTCTATTTTCTTCCATTCACTGGAAAGGATTCCAAGGCCCACCAAGGCACACAATATGCCTTTACCATAACCCATAGTCTTTCTTATGGGTTACAAGGAAAATGGATTTACTGTGATACACAATTTGGTTCAGTGACCACTAGGCCATGTGTTTGTAATTTTGGAGATCCACCCCACTCAACTTAGAATCCAATCTGTCCATCCAACTCAACCGAGTTATGAGAAACCCATCTCATCAAAGATATACTAAAATGGAAAGGCTAGGCTGAAACACTGTCATACTTGGGAAAACCCATGACAAGACAACAAGAAACCACATGCAATACCAAACATACCAAATCTAGCAAGGAAATAAAAAATGCAAAGAATCCTACGGTAGCTTCTTGATTCTAATATTCCTTTCTTACTTACTCCTCCTTCTTGTTTTTTTTCCTTTCTTGGTCCAATGTCAAAGTGCTCCAAGAAAACTCTAAGTTTCCAAGAGTGAGAGAGAGTGACAGAATAATGAGAGAGCTCCAAAAATGTGAGGAAAATATTTCCAACTAATTGTGATAAGCCTTTTTATCAACGAGGCCTTTATTTTCTTCATTTTCCTCCTCACATGCAACCTGTTGTGTCTCAATCTAGTCTCCTAAAATGAGTTCATTTAATTGTCAACCAGGATTTGTAAACTGCTGAAGTGAAATGTACCATATGTACCTAGGTGCTTGTTTCCTAGTGCGTTGTGTGTAGTGTTTTGTGATGTTTTGGTCTTTTATGTTGATTTATGATGTTTTTGGTCTTTTGAAGTTTTGTGTTTACAATGAAAGTGCCTAGGAAACTAATGAAAAGAAATTGGTGGTCAAAAACACGGTTGAGCCTAATGTCTGGAATGGCAAATGTAATCAAAAATACTGAAGCAACATCTAAACTATGACTGAATAGAAACAAAAGCTTAATGATGACTTCTTAAACAAATGACACAAACTAGACTTTGAGAAATGATCACTTAAATATGCAAGTTTTCTAACTAAATAGTTAGACAGTAATCATGATGCAACATTCTATTCTAAGCTCATCTATTCCATGACTAATTCCTAGTTCTATTCTGCAATTTCAATTGAATGTCACAGAGCCTATACTCAAAGAGTTATTGGTTTCTTTTCAAGGTAGTTCTGTTGAGGAAGAGCTCTGTTTATGGTGAGGAATTTGCAGATATATTTCAGACCTTGAAATGATGTTATCTTCTGTTCCTAAGGTTATGGATCACTGGTGGTTTTCAGAACAAAAAGATATTTGTAAATAATGAAGGCTGTCTTATGAATCCTATTAACTAAAGTGATCTACTGTGCAAAGGGAAACAATGTGACTATGAGATGTAAGTGCAATGAATTGATTTAAACATGAGCTTAAGATGCTTCTAAACTAGAACAATGTTAAACCATAAGCCATCATCAAAATTTGAAACGAAGTAGCTGGACATGAATTAAATGCAAAATGAAACTCCGGAGCGTTCTAACTAACATGCATTATTCTATGAAGTTACACAATCGGTTTGTTCATCATGAGTGATATTTTGGAAAAGTTCCTTCTTGTGGAAGAGGTAGAACAATTTTGACTGTGGACTTGTATGCAATTGAAAGCAAATGAACTGAAAGAAAATGAAACTAAGTTGTCACATCACAGTCATATCTTGAACTTCTTAAGGATGTCTTGGAAGAATTTCTTCTTGTGGAAGAGTGATTAGGACAAGTGCAACTGTGATAGTGAAGACTAAAAACTACAACTAATTCCTATGATACTATAGCTATTCATCATTAATTGTTATGATCTGTTGGAAGAATGTCTTCTTGTGAAAGAACTGGAATGAATATAACTACAGTATCTAGTTAAAAACAAATACAACTCCTATCCTACAGTACCATAGTCATTAAACATTCATCATTTTAATTTATTGGAAAAATGTCTTCTTGTGGAAGAACTAGAACGAATATGACTACAGTAGCTAGTTAAAAACAAATACAAATTTAACTCCTATCCTACAATACCATAGTCATTTAAACATTCATCATTTTAGTCTGTTGGAAGAGTGTCTTCTTATGGAAGAACTAGAATGAGTACGACTACAGTATAGAAAACAAAACAACTACTAATTCAAATGCAGAACGTAAAGACAGCTAGGAAAAACTTATCTAGTTTACGCAAAAGAAATCCGTTCAAGGGGCAGGGGCCCTCTACCACTTGATGGCATTCAACTTCAAAATTAAATCACGCCTTCAAGATAATTTTGTCTGCTCCATTAACGATGCAATAGTTTGAACACAATGCTCTGTGTCTTCAAAGACGTAACACAGAGTTTTCACAAAATCTAGCAGCAAATCTAATACAAAATTTCTAACTAAGCTCTCGGCCTACTCAAGAGTTTATAAAGTAAATGCAAGTAACAATAATTACAATAATTTAGGAATGATGTCTTTCCTTATCCAAATCATTCTAGGAGTCCTTGAGGTGGCTGCGTGAAAGAGAAAAGACACATGGACTGAGACAGTCCTAGTAGGAGTCTTCCTTCACAAATGTGTTCCCACGTGCATAACCGTACCCAGAATTCATTTCCTCTTCCATGACGAGCAACACACCATGTAGGCATGACGTGGATCATGCCCATATGCGTTTTTCCTCAAGAGGCCACCTGGAACATGCTCAAACATAAAGGTAGCTGCAGAATCGCCGGTTAGCTACGGAATGCATGCATTCTGCAGCTAGTTCCGGTCAAAATGCTTAACAATGGCAACAATCACAAAATTCAACAAGTCAGTCATGTAAACCATTCTAGAAGTAATTTTAACTATTTTTATTGATCAATTGGGTTTAAAATAGAAAAGGAAAAGGGAAAATGAGGTAAAATGAGGTGAAGGAAAGTACAAATTTGAGGCTCAACATACCCCCACTGCTGTCTCTTTGCATGTCCTCATGCAAATTATCCTATGAATTCTGAGGCTTCTGCAAGGACATCTATTCCCCTTCTTCTCCTTTGTCTGAATGTTAGAGGCCTTCTGGGTTTCCTGATCACAAGTTTGAACCTGAGGTTTGTGAGTGCCCTGATCAACTTTTTGTTCCTTGTCTTCATCTTCTCATTGGTCCTCTCCACTTTGTCTATATGCGGGGATAAGGTTGAGTTCATGTCAGTCTTGAGCTTGATTTGATCTTTGAGAATTTCATTCTCATTTTTGATGTGTCTATTCAACAATTCCAACTCATACCTATCCCTCCTTAATATATCAATTTCAGTCAGTGGAGGACTGGGGGTTCTCTCTTCTCTTTCTGAAGCTGTTCTCTCTAAAGTTTCCACATAATCATAGATTTCCTGTTGAGCAGGATCAATCTCAGGGGTGCCTTCATAAAAATCTTCATCATCATATTCTTCCATGGATGTTTCTTCATCTTCAATATTGATTACCCTTGTTTGTTTGATTGATGTTTTCTTCAGTTTTCCTTTTAATCTGTGGCTTCTCCTAAGTTGAGAGGACCCCTCTCCTTTCTCTATAACAGATTCCTTGATTATCTTCTTTTCCTTTAGTTGGCTCTTGATTCGAGTCAACTTCTCCAAAATGACTTCCTCACTGCTTTCTTGAACCGGTTTGTCACTTTTACCTTCTGGAGTCCTCCATTTCCTACTTCTTTTTGTGGGTTGTGGTTCAGGTGATAGTTCTTTTGCTTCTTCAAAATGATCTCTTATTAAGAAATCATCCCATGTATCATTTGATTTAGATAAATGATGCTCAATTAAAATTTTGACTAACCCATGATGATACAGGGTTGTCTCCAAAAACTGAACTCTTCTCTGAACACAGGAAGCCATTTTCTTCAGACTTTGATACAAGAAATATGGTAAATTCAAATCTTCTCCTAGAAAATGCAACATTAGTCTAATATGGTAGACATAGAATGTCCCATATCTACCCTCACATGTAACAAACTTTTGTAAAAGAAGTAGTATGTTTCTCCATTTGCTTTTCAAGGCTGTACTGGGAATTCCTTTCTTGAACACACTAACATCCATATTTGGTTTTTTTGAAAATTTGTTTCCATGAGTCATTATGGAATTCCCTATTTTTAAACCATCTTTCCCCAGTTCTGGACAATCCTGTAGCCTCTGCTATAAAAACTTCAGTAATAGCAAACTTGACATCCCCTATCTCAACTTCAGTACCTTGGAATGATCTGGCAAATGTTTTGGTTACTTCCTTATGGAAGCCATTAAATTTTTCCAAGAATTGAAGCCATCCTATTTGTTGTAACATCTCCTTGCATTGTGGGTAACCTTCTAAATATTTTGATCCCACAGGCTCAGTCCTTACGATGAAACCCATGATGTTTTTTCAATATCAAATTAACACTCTACCCACAAAACAATGTCTTTTACTTTCGGACTAAAATGGCTTCAAGCTCTAAATGAAAATGGCTTCAATTTTGGAAGGACATACCTTTGATTTATAATAGCAACAGTCTTCAAAATCTCTGGTTGGTATGCCTCTGTTTGATAATGAAGAATGCCTTCGAAACCTCAGACTGATGTACTTCTGTTGAACTTTGGAGTGATATGAAAGCAATTTCAATTTTCAAGCTAATATGTCTATGATAGACAGTGGTAGATGGTTTCAAGTTTCTTTTTGTGCAATACCTCCGTCTTTGGTAACAGAAGTCTTCAAACTCAATCACTGAAAAACACTTCTGTTTCTAGTAACAACAGACTTCAAACTCAACCTCTGTCTCTGATAGCAAATGGTATGCTTCAAATTCAACACTACAACCTCTCTGTCTCGGGTAACAACAACTTCAAAACCAGTCACTACCACACCTCTGTCTTTGGTAATAACAGACTTCAAACTTCAATTACTACCACACCTCTGTCTTTGGTAGCAAAGTCTTCAATTTTAGCACCTCTGTCTTCTGGTAGCAACAGGCTTTAAACTCTATACGGCCACAATTCTGTGTTAACAGTGAAAATGCTCCAAACTTCGTTCTTAGTGATATGCTATCTGTTCATTGAGTTCTCACACCGTTATGCTTCCAATTTACCTCTTATGTTCTGCTCCTGATGATAATAATGCTTCTGCCTTCGGAATGGAATACTGGCTACGGAATGACGTTATGGCAAATGTTCACGGCAGAGAATGGTGGAGTGAGGTGGAGGATTGCATTAATGATTTGAGGAGACGGCGGAGGATTGCATTAATGATTTGAGGAGACGGCGGAGGATTTACGACGGCAGGAAAAATCTTCATCATTAAAGAACTTGGTTAAGAGTCGTGGGAATTTCAAATGCTTTGGCCGTTTCACCGCTCAAATGCTATCGGATGGAAAATTTGAATCAGAAGATTTTAATACAAAGTCTATAGAGGGTTTGTTTGGTGTTTGATCAATAAAACAATTAAAACAACCTTTCGAATAATTCCACAACTAAACTATGCTAAATTTTTATGAATTGCCATCGTAATTTAAATTTGTTACCTCTGCCCTTTATTTGATGTTTGTGTAGCCTTTGTCTTTTCTGCTCATCTTTGGAGGAATCTTTCACAATTTTCTTGATATTTTTGATTCATGAATTCACTGGATCACTTTGTTGTAATTCTGATGTCTGCTGGTTGATGCCTTCAGGGTTTATAGCTGCCAAAAAGACTGTCAGGTTGCAGAAAAGGTGATCAGCTGCAGAATGTCCACTGAGCTGCAGAATGTTCCTGTAGAACACTTCAAACATGAAAATGAAATGTTTCTGGAGAATGGGTGAAATGTTTATGAAAATGGATGAAAATGGATGATGGATTATGAAGTGGATAACAGAATAAGAATGGATTCAATTCATGGAATGAAGGAACATAAGGGCTGTACTGCAATTCATGGCATATTTTTATTCACTTGCAACAAGATATCAAATTCTATGTTTTGACATGAAAATGAAGTGAATAGAAGATAGAGTGAAATGAATGGAATGGAATGGAGTGAAATGTGAATGATGGATGAGATGAAGTATGGATGGATAGTGAATGGAGTAAGATGAAATGAATCATAAGTACTATGGCACTGAACTTATGATTTTTATAACAGCTGCTTAGAAACAAAAATGGGAAAAGTTAGAGTGTCAGAGAGACTCTGATTTTCACCCTATCTTTTCTGTATAAACATGCCAATCAGTGATTGGTTTTCATGTTTATACCTTTATTTATTTTTTTTATTTTTTTTATTTTTATTTTTTTCTTTTTTTCAAAAGAGAAATGCTTCAGAAAATTTAATCAAGTTGATGAAGAAGAGAGACTCTTCTTCATTAACTTCACATCATTGTCTCCTTGGAACTTCTTGACAAACTCTTCTCTTGAGAGTGGCTTGTGGTATAGCTTCGGTCTATGGCCATTCACAAGAAAAGTGACCTCCTCTTCATCTATAGTTCTGATTTTTACTGCCCCATTATCAAAAATTCGAACAATTTCATATGGCCCAAGCCAATGTGTCTGAAATTTTCCTTGAAAATCCTTGAATTTTGAATCAAACAAGAGAGCCCAATCACCCTCTTTAAATTTCTTCTCTTTGATGTACTTGTCATGCCATCTAGCCCTTTGTTGTTGGACTAGACTTGTTTTCTGAACTGCATCTTGTCTGATCTCATCCAATTCATTAATTTGCTCCAGTCTATGCTTTTGTGCCTCCGTTAGGTCAAGTCCTAGCTGAACTGCCATCTTGAATGTTTGGATTTGGAACTCTATAGGAAACAAAACTTGCTTTCCATAAACAAGCTCATAAGGAGTATGGCCTGTTGTGTTTCTCCATGTAGTTCTATAGGCCCACAAGGCTTCAGGAAGCCTATCTACCCAATCTCTTCTATGTAGATGAGCAGTCTTTGTTAGGATTCCTTCAATGACCTTATTAGTGGATTCCACTTGACCATTTGCTTGTGGATGATAAGGAGTAGATGTTCTATGTCTGATTTTGTACTTCTCCATCATTTTCTCCACTAGCCTTGATGTAAATTGAGCTCCTTGATCTGTAACAATTTCCCTTGGAACACCAAAACGAGTAAAAATATCCTCAAAAAGAAAAGTAACTACAGATGATTCATTAGCAACAAGTAATGGTTTAGCTTCTACCCACTTAGTAACATAATCTGTGCAAACTAATATGTATTTCTTTTGTCTTGATGGAGGACTAATAGGTCCTACAAAATCCAAGGCCCATTTTTCAAAAGGTTCAATGTGTACCTGAGGTTGTAATGGCATCTCACCTGAAGGAGAAGGTTTCCCCACCCTTTGGCAACTGTCACACCTTTTGACATATTCCCTTGCATCTTTAAACAAAGATGGCCAATAATATCCTAAGTTAAGGATCTTATAGGCTGTCCTCTTATCTGCAAAGTGTCCGCCACAAGGTTCATCATGACATGCCTTGAGAATTTCGGGCATCTCATCTTCACGAACACACCTTCTAATGATCAAATCTGAACCTGTCTTGTACAACTCATTAGCGACCCATGAATATCTTGCACTATCATTAATGATTTTTCTTTTATCCCTTGTATTCATAATTGAAGGAAACTTTCCTGAAACTAAATAATTAGCAATATCGGCAAACCATGGAGTTTGAGTAGAAACTGCAAAAAGATATTCATCAGGAAATTGATCTTCAACCGGAGTGTCATCTTTGATATTTTGAATTCTAGACAGGAAGTCAGCCACAGTGTTTTGTTTTTCAGGCCTATCTAGAATAGTAATGTTGAATTCTTGCAATAATAACAACCATCTTATAACTCTACCATTAGTGATTGATTTATTCATTAAATATCTAATGGCAGAATGATCAGTGTGAATAAAAGTTTCATAGCCTGTTATATAGTGTCTAAATTTGTTAATGGCATGAACAACGGCTAAAAACTCTTTTTCAGTTACAGTATAGTTTAACTCTGCAGGAGTCAAATTTTTACTGATATAATAGATGGCATAGGGAATTAAATATTTCTGTCCCAATACTGCTCCTAGAGCTGTATCGGAAGCATCTGTCGAGATATGAAAAGGTAACTTCCAGTTAGGTCCCCTTAATATAGGTGCTTCAGAAATTTTGGTTTTCGGGGTTTCAAAAGCTAACTGGCAATCAGAAGTCCACTTAAATTCACAATCTTTGGTGAGTAATTTGAAGAGAGGAGATGCTATTTTGGTGAAGTTTTCTATGAATCTCCGATAGTACCCCGTAAATCCTAGAAAACTTCTTACATCTCTTTGACAACTTGGAATGGATAGGTTAGAAATAACTTCAACTTTCGCTTCATCAACTCTAATCCCATCCCCTGAAATATGGTGCCCTAAAACAATACCTTCAGTGAACATCATAAAACATTTTTCATGACTAAGAGAAAGGTTTGCTTCTTGACATCTTTTTAAGATTTTTTCCAAGTTTTCTAAAGCCTCTTCAAATGTATCCCCATAAACTGTAAAATCATCCATGTACACCTCTACACAGTCATGTATTAGATCAGAAAAAATTCCTAATACTGCCCTTTGGAATGTTGCAGGTGCATTGCACAATCCAAATGGCAATACTCGGTAGGCATAGGTACCCCAAGGACAAGTAAATGTGGTTTTATCTTGGTCTTCAAGTGTTACTTGGATTTGATTGTAACCACTAAATCCATCCAGGAATGAAAAGTACTTTTTACCTGCTAATGTATCTAATACTTGATCTATGAAAGGTAAGGGAAAATGGTCTTTAAGAGTAGCTTTATTCAGTTCTCGATAGTCAACACACACCCTCCATTTTCCATTTTTCTTAGGTACAATTACTAAAGGGGAAACCCACTGACTATCTGAAATAGGATAGATGAAGTTAACATTTAACAATTTTTGTAATTCTTCCTTGACAATTTCCCTTAGATTTGGATTCATCCGTCTTTGAGGTTGTCTGATTGGTTTGCAATTTGCCTCTATATAGATGTGATGAGTACAAGTCTTGGGACTTATCCCTTTCATGTCAGTGTATTCCCATGCATATGCAGAAGAATGTCTCTGTAATACTTTGACTAGTTCTTCTTGTTGAGATTTTTCCAGATTTTTGTTTATGTTCAAGGTTGTACCTGGAAAAATTTCACTTGTAGAACTGCCAAATTTGTCCATAGAATGAAGAGACATCTGTCTAGATGACAAGAACTCAATATTGGATTTCTCTTGAGATGATTCTTGTTTGTGCTCTGGAGAAGATTCAAAATTTTCTAGAGTATTCAGAATTTGATTATCTTCACTAATTTCTGAAATTGTGAAGAGTGGTTGCAAATATTCTTCATCCTCTATCCATTGAGTGTCATCTAGATCTGTAATTGTCCTAGCTTGAGGATATAAAGTGAATTTCTTTGTTGAACTTCCATCAGAAATATACATATCACCGGACCTACAACTAATAAAAGCATCAGCTGTAGCCAACCAAGGTCTTCCTAGTATGACGGGATGGCCTCCTAGATTATTCTTGGGTGTCAGGATCATGAAATCCACAGGGTACTCCCAAGAGTCTAGGGACACTGGAATGTCTTCTATTACCCCATCTGGTCTGATCACAGATCTATCTGCTAATTGTAATAGTGTGGGTGTAAAGAGAAGATTAGGAAGTTTCAGTTTGTCCATGATTTGTCTACTCATGATATTTATTGCTGCTCCCAAGTCAATGAGTGTGTTTTGAATTTCAATTCCATTGATGTGAATTTTGACAACTGGATTTCCTGGGTCAAGGTACTTTGGAATAGTAGTCTTACCCATCATAATATCTGCTATTTGTCCTACCAGTTGAATTTTCTTGGTTTCTCTTATTCTTTTCTTTGTTGTCTTCATACTCAACTCCTTTATTGTTTTGGCTAAAATTGGGATTTTCTTGATGGCTTGCAATAATGGAATTTTAATGCAAACATTTCTCAATTCATCCAAGAAATCATAATTAGGCACCATTATTTGTTTTTCTACACCTTTGTCAATTTGTAATCTTTCCGGAAAGGGAGGTTTAGAAGTAGATGTGGATGGTTGCTCTAATACTGGAGTTGGGCTTATTGGATCTTTTTGTTTCAGTTTTTCAATGTTTTGGCCTTGAAAGGATGTTTCTTCCTCAAGACTTTTATTAACCCATAGGGAGTCTTCCTCAGAATTATCTTGTTCTTGTATGATCACAGAAGGTTTCCTCTTCTCAAGTATCCTTCGAGACCTAAGTTGAACATCACTAAGGTCTAGAGGAGTAATTAAATAAGTTGGAAATTGTTGTCCTTCTATCATGTATGTATTCTGAGGATTCTTATTATTGGGGTTTGGTATGGGCTGAGTTGGTAATTGATTGGATTTTTGAGGGAATGGTAATGGAAGTGGTTGATTTTGATGAGGTTGGTTCAGATGATGTTGTTGAGAATTTTGTTGAAAATTTTGTTGAAGATTTTGAGGAAAATTTTGTGGATATGGCGGATAGGATGGTGGATACTGATAATATGGAGAGTATCTTCCATAGGGACCTTGTGATCCTTGTGCCCAAGCTTGAGATTGATTTTGAAATTGGGGCCAGGGTTGCTGCCAAGAATTCCAAGGTGGAGGTTGATTATACATTTGATCATGGAATCCTTGTGTCTGAGATCCCTGCCAAGGTCTTCTAGATACAAAGTTAAGAGATTATGTGGAGTCTGTAGGAGTTTCTTCTTGAAAAACAGCCTTGAGACCAGGAAGAGAAGGACAATTCTTGGTCTCATGTTTCTCAGAACAAATAACACAAGTTTCTACAACTTTTACATCCAAAGGGCACTCTCTCAAGGCATGTTTCTTCCTACATTTGGGACAAAAGATTGCCAAGGCATCAGATTCAGCCTTTTGCTTGTTTTGTATCTTGAGGGTGTCTATTTGTTCACTAAGACTCCCTAAGATGTCGGATTTAAAATCATCAAGCATATGTCCTATTTCTGATCTACTTACTGTCCCAGAAGCAGATTTACTTGCCCTTGCAAGAGCAGGATCTCTTGGACCTTTGATAGTTTTGGATTTCCCTCTGGAAAGGTTGATACATAACTCAGATATTTCAGGTAATGTGAGTTGTGATATATCCCCTTTCCCATCATGTTAAGGATATCCAACCATTCATCCCTAATGGTTTTCAACAAAAGAGCTTTTAAAGTGTCTTGATCTAGGTTTTCCATTTGTGCCCTTTTTATGTTGTATTTAAATCTTTCCAACAAATCTTATAAGTTTTCATCTTCTTTTTGTAACATCTTGAACACTTCTTCCTTATGATTAACCGGCATACAATAATCCAAGTATCTCTCTAGAAATGCTTGTTTCATCTCTTCCCATGTCCTAATGGAACTACTGCTTAAGCTCATAAACCACTTCAATGATGCTCCTTTCAGAGTTGAAGGAAATAATTTCAATTTTTGGGCATCTTGAAGGTAGTCATAAGTCCTACACAGTACTTCAAATTCGAATAAGAAAGTTTCAGGATCCTCGGTTTTAAGTCCATAGAAGTTCGGAAGGACAGAAGGTGAAATGTTTTTCATGGTTGTATTGGTTTCTCCATCAAGTATAGGGAACCCAAAAGAGCTTCCTATTCTACCTCTTCCTCCATCTGCACCTCTACCTCCTCTTCCTCCTTCTCCTCTACCTCTACCTCTACCTCCTCCAAATGTGTTTTCTCCATTAACAACTCCTCCTCCTCCAAATGTGTTTTCTCCATTAACAACTCCTCCTCCTCCTTCTTCTGCCATGGTTGACTCTCCTGTGGAAGTAGAAAGGTTTGTATCCTCAACAAAAGTTTTTGGATCCTCTTCTATGGCAGGTTCAATGGATGAAGTGGAAGGTTTCTCTAATGGAATAGGTGACCTTAGATCTTCTAGAAGTCCAGGATCGGTAAAGGATGGAAGATGGGTTTGAGTTGAAGGTGTACTAGTTCTGGATCTAGATGAAACAAGTGGTGTTCTAGATGTCAAACTTCTGCCTCTGCTGCTTATAAATCTTCCCCTTGAATCTCTCTCCCTACGCATAAAATTTTTTTTGGATGCTAAGAAACAAAGATTACCTAGTTTTCACTTCCCCGGCAACGGCGCCAAAATGTTGTGTCTCAATCTAGTCTCCTAAACTGAGTTCATTTAATTGTCAACCAGGATTTGTAAACTGCTGAAGTGAAATGTACCATATGTACCTAGGTGCTTTTTCCTAGTACGTTGTGTGTAGTGTTTTGTGATGTTTTGGTCTTTTATGTTGATTTATGATGTTTTTGGTCTTTTGAAGTTTTGTGTTTACAATGAAAGTGCCTAGGAAACTAATGAAAAGAAATTGGTGGTCAAAAACACAGTTGAGCCTAATGTATGGAATGGAAAATGTAATCAAAAATATTGAAGCAACATCTAAACTATGACTGAATAGAAACAAAAGCTTAATGATGACTTCTTAAACAAATGACACAAACTAGACTTTGAGAAATGATCACTTAAATATGCAAATTTTCTAACTAAATAGTTAGACACTAATCATGATGCAACATTCTATTCTAAACTCATCTATTCCATGACTAATTCCTAGTTCTATTCTGCAATTTCATTTGAATGTCACAGAGCCTATACTCCAGAAGTTATTGGTTTCTTTTCAGGGTAGTTCTGTTGAGGAAGAGATCTGTTTATGGTGATGGATTTGCAGAGATATTTCAGACCTTGAAATGATGTTATCTTCTGTTCCTAAGGTTATGGATCACTGATGGTTTTCAGAACAAAAAGATATTTGTAAATAATGAAGGCTGTCTTATGAGTCCTATCAACTAAAGTGATTTACTGTGCAAAGGGTGACAATGTGACTATGAGATATAAGTGCAATGAATTGATTTAAAAATGAGCTTAAGATGCTTCTAAACTAGAACAATGTTAAACCATAAGCCATCATCAAACTTTGAAACGAAGTAGCTGGACATGAATTAAATGCAAAATGAAACTCCGGAGCATTCTAATTATCATGCACTATTCTATGAAGTTACACAATCAGTTTGTTCATCATGAGTGATATTTTGGAAAAGTTCCTTCTTGTGGAAGAGGTAGAACAATTTTGACTGTGGACTTGTATGCAATTGAAAGCAAATGAAACTAAGTTGTCACATCACAGTCATATCTTGAACTTCTTAAGGATGTCTTGGAAGAATTTCTTCTTGTGGAAGAGTGATTAGGACAAGTGCAACTGTGATAGTGAAGACTAAAAACTACAACTAATTCCTACAATACTATAGCTATTCATCATTCGTTGTTATGATCTGTTGGAAGAATGTCTTCTTGTGAAAGAACTGAAATG
Source organism: Pinus albicaulis (assembly GCA_034641835.2). NCBI lineage: Eukaryota > Viridiplantae > Streptophyta > Pinopsida > Pinales > Pinaceae > Pinus > Pinus albicaulis. Next base: position 325,172,197 of record CM076576.1, on the reverse strand, counting down.
AATATAACTACAATATCTAATTAAAAACAAATACAACTCCTATCCTACAGTACCATAGTCATTAAACATTCATCATTTTAATTTATTGGCAAAGTGTCTTCTTGTGGAAGAACTGGAACGAATATGACTACAGTAGCTAGTTAAAAACAAATACAAATTTAACTCCTATCCTACAATACCATAGTCATTTAAACATTCATCATTTTAATTTATTGGCAAAGTGTCCTCTTGTGGAAGAACTGGAATGAGTACGACTACAGTATAGAAAACAAAACAACTACTAATTCAAATGCAGAACGTAAAGACAGCTAGGAAAAACTTATCTAGTTTACGCAAAAGAAATCCGTTCAAGGGGCAGGGGCCCTCTACCACTTGACGACATTCAACTTCAAAATTAAATCACGCCTTCAAGATAATTTTGTCTGCTCCATTAACGATGCAATAGTTTGAACATAATGCTCTGTGTCTTCAAAGACGTAACACAAAGTTTTCACAAAATCTAGCAGCAAATCTAATACAAAATTTCTAACTAAGCTCTCGGCCTACTCAAGAGTTTATAAAGTAAATGCAAGTAACAATAATTACAATAATTTAGGAATGATGTATTTCCTTATCCAAATCATTCTAGGAGTCCTTGAGGTGGTTGCGTGAAAGAGAAAAGACACCTGGACTGAGACAGTCCTAGTAGGAGTCTTCCTTCACAAATGTGTTCCCACGTGCATAACCGTACCCAGAATTCATTTCCTCTTCCATGACGAGCAACACACCATGTAGGCACGACGTGGATCATGCCCATATGCGTTTTCCCTCAAGAGGCCACCTGGAACATGCTCAAACATAAAGGTAGCTGCAGAATCGCCGGTTAGCTACAGAATGCCTGCATTCTGCAGCTAGTTCCGGTCAAAATGCTTAACAATGGCAACAATCACAAAATTCAACAAGTCAGTCATGTAAACCATTCTAGAAGTAATTTTAACTATTTTTATTGATCAATTGGGTTTAAAATAGAAAAGGACAAGGGAAAAATGGGGTAAAATGAGGTGAAGGAAGGTACAAATTTGAGGCTCAACACAACCTATGACCCGTGACCTTCCTTTTCTCCTAATTTCCACTATTTTCGTAAATAAATGTGCAAAAAATACTTGTTTCCTCTTTAATTCCTTATCCATTGCCTCTGTCAATTTCGTTTAGCCATAATAGCCGAAATGAACACCCGTTAACATTTTTTTCCCAACATTTAGCTTGGAATACATGTCCCATCAACCATGGTTATTACTTTTACTTTTATTACATGGAATGTTTTCCAGGGTTGTTAAACAGTTGATGGCCCTAGAATCTTGGGTAAAAAATAAAGAAACAAGGGCAGAATAAGTGAACAGAGTGATGAAGAGGTAATAAAGGGAGTCCCTCCAAATCAGGGAAGAACTCATAATCCCTAGAGGTATCATCAAAAATCACCGGATGATCTCTAATGATGATGACCTTGTAAAAAAATACATTAACACAGAAGCACACAAAATATCACATTTTGATGACATATCCATATTACTAGGAGAATATAGTGTGGAGGCATGCCAAAGAATATGGCATGCTTTACCACTTGTCTTAAGGAACAGGGAATACCATACTCCATATAGCCTAAGTGTTGCCTTAGAAGAATCACCCTTAAAGAAAAGAACAATGCAGAGAATTAAAATCAAGTGGACAAGATTAAATCTAAGCCCACCTTTGTTGTTGGGGCTACATGAAGGGAGATATAAAACAAAGGACTAGAAGGAATGGGAGGAAGGAGAAAATAATGCAAGGTTCTACCCACCAGAAGGAACTCCCTTTGAGCTACCTTGGGATGTTAGGGAAGCTACTAGAGCTTTGAAGGAAATCAAGAGAGAGGATTTAGTTGCTCAAAGGATGAGAAACCATTTCATTAGGGGTGATGATGAGGCCCATCATTAGATATATTTTAATGGGTAATAGAGTAACCTTTCAGATTATTTACTCTCTCTCTCTCTCACATTTGATTACATTTTTTCATATTTTTCTTAGTGAGAATGGTGTAAGAGGATTGTGATGACTTTAAGTCTAATATTGTTTAATTGCAGGAAATGAAGGAAATAAAGCTATTTTTGAGTGATATTCCATGTCAGGGGTTGGAGTAGACAACAAGGAGAAATCATAGGAATTTTTTCCACCTTCTTAACTTCCATAATTAGCCTAATATCTCCTAAAATCCTCCTCCAATAGTTCGAAGTCAAAGGCAGCTGAGCAAGTGAATCTTAAGAGGGAGCCAAGCTCCACACCTCTTGAATATCAATCAGACAAAATCCTACCTTTTAGGGAGTTGCTGGTAGTTTCCCATTAGTATAAATTAACAAGGCAAAGAGATCATTATGATTCAATTTTCATACGCAGCAATATAACTCTTGAATCTCTATCAGAGATATTTTGATTGTTATTTTGATGTAAGAAACTTGTTATGAAATGAGAATGAGAAGTTGGCTTGCCTCTCACTGGTTTTGATTCCAGAGGATTGAAGCTTGTGCGTTAGGGCCCAATCCATGGACTATAGTCTCTCTTGTGTACAATTATGTTTCCTTTACACTTTAGTATTTTAGTTGATTTCATTGTATTTTAGTAGCATTTGAAAACCAGTAACACCATTTTGGTAGTCTCTCTCTCTCACCTATTCCATTGGAGCTTGGGAAGAAAGGTATCCAACCACAGACCAAAACTATTCAGTTTATGATTTATTGGAAAGGATAAATTATTGTTCACTCTGTTTATCATGAATCTTTTGTAGATTAGAGGTTCGATCTATGTTTTAGATGTATTTTAGCTTACGTTAAATTCAAGTCATATTTTCCATTGTTTTACATGAAAATTTGTAAACTATCAATGCATGAGTGAATGTACTGGTTGCAAGATTGGCTACAACATCAGAGAAGGACCCCCCTTTCATCACTGTCACTTTGTACTTCAACCCTCCTTTAGTTTTCCATCCATTCTGCTACCCATAGCCCTATTTTGAAGACTATCTTCACAAATACCCAGAGCAACCTTCTTGGTGCAAGACAAGTCTTCCAAAAGTTTTGAGCTTTTCCAAGGGAGTTGGTCATTCCCTATCCACTTAGATACACCTTTCCCTCACTTTTCCTAACCTCCATTCCACCATTCCTAGCCTCAAAATCCTCTCGGTTTGTTTCTTGTAGCGTTACAAGACTTCTTGTAGCAAAAACAAGGATCCTCTAGATGGTTCTTGTAGCATCGTTTGGAGCCACCTACTTCACTTTAGAATCAATTCTCCACCTCACCTAAGCTTAGCATGGACCTTAGTGTACCCCTAGTTCTAAATTCTTGGTTGAAGGACACCCCTAGGTCACCTAAACCCCTTCTTCTCTAGCTACAAAACATAGTAGTTTTAGTGTGTTAGTTCATCATATAAAACATCATTAGCACAATAACCAACATGAATTATATATAATTTAATTCATCATAGATGTGGTGTGTGTGTGTGTGTGTGAAGGAAAATTAGTTCCCTTATTGCAAATTGATTAGTAGTTAAGAGAATCAATACAATATAGTGTAATTTCCATTCTTGTAATTAGAATAAGTGCTAGTCTTTTCTATTGCAAAATTAGAGTTTCAATAGATGAATGAGTGCAACCTAAGATAACTTCTTTTGTTATAGACAAAATAGTGTTCATACTTTTATTTCAGTACTGAAGTTGCAATTAGAAGTGTGACAGACTTTTCCCTCAGAATAGTAGTAATCCCCAACACCTCAAAGTATACCTAAGATGAGGATGACATGAGTAGATCTCATTTTTGTGCATATAGCACTGTCACCTCCAAGTTTGTACGAACCTCAGGTTGCTAATTAAAGTTGAATAGCCTCTGGGAGTTGCAACACTTTTGGTGCAATACCATGGCTCACTAAGAGGCTCATATAATCTTAAGTTCTCCACATTTACAACAACATAAACTTGCAAATAAGGATGAAAATCCAGTCGGAAATCATAATTGCCAATATTTTCCAAGATTTTGAAGCGTCCATATCTATTTGGTTTGAGTTTTTTACCTTCTCCTTGAAGCCTTTCCATGCTAATGTAAGGCCAAATTTGATTTCCCACTTGAAATTTGTGGTCAACACGATGCTTATCATGTCTTTCCTTGTACTTAACTTAACCTTTTCCAACTATTCTTGTACCATTTGATGCACCAAATGAACTTGTTCAATGAAGCACTTGACCTTATCTATGTCACTGTGTCCATCTATTGCAACATATTTCCCAAAGATATAATTAAGAGAGATTTTGGTAAGTATCCCAAACCTGCTTCAAATGGAGATGTTTGAGTAGAATAATGCGTGGCTTGGTTGTAGGCATGATGGATGTAGTGTGAGTGTTCATCCCAAATCTTATTATGTTTGCCACAGTAAACAATAAGTAGGCATACAACTATTATGTTCACTACTTTTGTCTGGCCATCGGTTTATGGATGAAATGTTGTGCTCTTATTCAAACTAGTGTCCATGACTTCCCATAAGCTTGACCAAAATTTCTCGAAAAATAAAGAATGTCGATAAATGATAATAGAAGTGGGTAACCCAAAATGAACTCATTCATTTTGAAATAGCATCGCTGTAGTTTTTTCAACTATAACTTGCTTCTTACAAGGCATCAAAATACAAATTTTTCTAAAATGATCCACAACAACATAAAGACAATCATGACCTTTCCTAGACATAGGTAGCCCTCCCACAAAATGCATAGAAACACTTTCCCAAGGATGGGAAAGAACATGAAGTGGAGTTTACAAACCCAAATTTCTATTTCTAGGTTGACTAGTAGCACACATAGAATAACATCTTACATATATTGACACACTTTCATTCATACGAAGCCAATAGCAGTGCCTTTGTAATTGTCCCACTGTCTTGCCTATACCAAAATGGATAGTGATAGGAGAATTATGAGCTTCCCTTATGATGTTGACTCTTTAACCCTGTGGAACACATAACTTTCCAAGATGATATAGCAATTTATCATGAATGTGATAATCCATTTATTCAACATGATTGCGTTGACACAAAGCTGCATAAAAATATTTGAATCTTCATCTTTAGAATATTGTTCAACATATCTCTCAAGCATGATAAAATTGTGCTCAAGGAATATATATGCACTAACAATAGGTCTTGGTAACATATCAGCGAATTTTTTGTATATACATTTCTTATACCTGATTACCTAATGGAATGGCTGTAGAATTTTCATCCATCTGAAATGTCTCACTTGTTGTAGCTTGGTTTCTGATTGAAAATATTGCAAAGGTGGATGGTCAGTATGAATAATTGTTTCCTTAAGCATGAAAAAATTCTTCCATTTCTTCACGCTTTATACGAAAGCATACAACTCTTTTTCATACGATGGATACTTAATTATTTCATTGGTAAATTTTTAAGAATAATAACAGATAGGTTTACCATGTTGCATCAAAACTTCTCCCATGGAATAGTAAATTGCATCGGTTTGAATAATAAATGGTTTCTTAAGATCTGGAAGTGCAAGAACTGGTGATTTACTAATTTTATCTTTCAATGTATCGAAGGATTTCTATTGCTTGCCTCCCCACTGAAAGACCTGTTTCAAAATTTTCAAAGCATGTGGTGTAGCGAGTCAATATATGAGAAGTTAGCAATAAACATTCTCCAATATTGAGCTTCTCCAAAAAATCTTATAACCACTTTTACATTGTTGGGTTTAGGCCAATTCCTAATGACTTGAACCTTTGAGGGATCAATTTTCAACTCACCCCCTCCAACAATATGACCCAAATAAAGTAAAGAGGTTTTCCAAAATTCACACTTAAACATCTTCAAATACAATGTCTCTTTCCTTAAGACATATACTACTTGCTTAACATACTTGACATGCTCTTCGTGACTGAAAATCAAAATATCACCTAAGTAGGGCTTGAAAAAATTGTCAAGGAATGTTCTCAACAAATCATTCATAACTCTCATGAATGTTGCAAGTGCATTACAAAGCCCAAATGGCATAACTAACCATTCAAACCAACATTGTTTTGTCTTGAAAGAAATATTAAAAATATCATATTAAGCAATCCTGATATGATGATAACCACTTTTTGAGTAAAAGTCAGTGAAATAAAAACCATCCTTTAATTCATCTAACAAATTATCAATACGAGGAAGAGGACAACGGTTATTTACGTGATTTTGTTCAAATCTCTAATGTCCACACACATGTGCCATGTATCATCCTTATTTGGAACCAAAACAATAAGAGACCCACAAGTAGATGTACTTGGTCTTATGACCCCTTTATCAAGAAACTCTTGAATTTTCTTCTTGATTTTGCATTATCCAAAACTGAAATTTGATACATCCAATATTTGAAAGAGGTGCAGACTGCTACAATTGAATCTAATGTTGGATACCTTTTTTAGGAGGAAATCCTTCAGGTTCCTGAAACACATTATCATATGTGTTAACACCTACAATCAAATCATGCATGATTTTTACATCACATCCTTGGAAGGATTCAGATTCAGAAATATATTTTGGTTTGATCATCAACACCATAAAATTGTTACTAGCATTTACAAGCCTTTTCATTTTTCCAACACCTACAAGATACAAATTCATTTTCATGCGATGTGCTCTAACAATATATACAATTCCATATTTAAAAAAATGGTTTTTTTTCAATAAAAATAGAATATGGCTTTCTGGTCATACAAGTATGGACTCCCCAAAACAATCTCACATATGTCAAGTGGAACAACATCAAGCTCTATCCCATCAATAAAGTTTGCAATGATGGCGAATTTAAGTTTACATTTTCTTGTCACTTGCAATTTGGCATTTTCACATACTCAACCCAAAGGGTAAGGTTTAGGATGAGGTATAGTCTCCAATTTTAGTATCTTGACAATGGCTTCAGAAATAAGGTCGCCTTCGGATCCACTATCAAACAAAGTAATATTTAAAAGCTCAATTCTACTTTGGCATGTTTTGTAATGATTCTAACATGAGAAATATTATTTATTTATTTATCATTTCGAGTTTCAATCAACTTGTTATAAGAGATAGTAATTGCAATAAAAGTCTTACCTTTCATTCCCATGGTTGTAGTTTTTTTCTCATCACCTGAATCAAATTCTAGATCTTATTGAGTTGTTGCAAGAATATTTTGTTTCCCCTTGTTGTTAAACTTTTTGGTCTCAACTCTGGATGTAATTTCCAGCAATAGTATTCATCATCGCCTTATTTTGAACAATGTTTTCATGTGAGTTTTTCTCCCTATTTATTGATTGTAGCATTCTTTTTACACTTCCCTTTGAACTTCCCCTTTCCTTTGTCTCCATACATTAATGACTTCTTGCTAGTATCCTGAGGAGCATTTTCCCCTTTTTCTTCTAAATGAGTTTCCTCACAGATACTTCATCTAGATTGGTGGGGTTAAACATGAGAATTGTATGTCTCAAATATCTATGTAATTCACCTATGTATTTAAAGAGAGTGTCTTTGAAAACAAATCTATACCCAAGATTAAATCTCTTCTTCTAAATCCTTGTGTGTAATTTTCAACACTCTGACCTTTAGATTATCTAAATTTTTTCCAATCCACAATTTCCTTTTGCATGTAATCTAATGGATAAAATTTACTTCTTAATGTAGCTACAAAATCATTCCAAGAACAGATAATTTTACAACTTTTCTTCAAGTCTTCCTGAGTTTTGGCCTCCCACCAGATGAGAGTTGTACTTTCCAATTAAAGAGAAGCAATTTGGATCATGGTCACATCATCTTTAATCCTTTGAATCCTGTAATAAACTTAACTCTGATGAAACCAATTATCCAACTTTTCAACATTTACTTCTCCATTGTACATAGGAAATTCAAATTTGACTTCAAGCTTTAACAAAGGAGACTTAGCCTATCCTTTTTGAGAGCTTGGAGGAGTATGTGAAGGGGTTGAAGTGGAGGAAGATGAAGGTGAATATGGAGGTGAAGGAGGAGGGAAAGGAGGAGGTAGGGGTGGAGGCTTGCTCCCTTATCCTCCGTTACCTTTTGGTTGATTTGAACTCTCTCATTTCAAACTTCTAGTCCTTTCTTCAAACATAAATTTCACCATTTCAGACATTTCAAAGAAAGCCTTTTTGAAAGCTCTTCATTTGGAATGATTGGTTATGTTTGAGGGGTTTGTGTCTTCCTTAAACCAACTTGAGGATTTGGTTCTTCAATAACTCCTTCTTCTCTTTTTGAATTTAACTTTGTAAGCATCATAAAACATTTTCAAAAACAACCAAAGCTTAAAAATAACCATGCTCTGATACCAAACTGAACTGAATTTAAAAACTTGAAGGTTTATTAAAAAGTTACAAGTTTATGTCTTATGGTAAATGGATCAAGTTGAAAAGCGCATAAAATTTAGTTTTTTAAAACTCAGTCATGTAGAAAATAAACATATTATAATGAACCATAGACAGAACACAAAAAACACTTGATAACAGAGATCACCCCTCTTGGGATGCATCTTTAGGTCCAACTTCCAATGTTGGGCCTCTTCAATTACGTGCTCAAATATATAATCACATCAGTTTATAGTGCTAAAAAATGAAAAACTAATTCTTCCAATGGATTTAGAATGCCCAAAAACCCCTAATTGGATTGTTCTTGGGCTAAAAAATGTTGAAAAATTGGCAAGTTATGGCTCTCCCAAGTTTCTTGATCTGAACATAGAGAGGAATGCAAAAAAATACAAATATAACCACAAATACAGAGATGCAGCAGAAATAACACACCATTTCATTAATATCAAAGAACTGAAGCATGCTTATAGATAGAACGGAAATAAACTGGCTGATATGATGGTAGATTATCTCTCAAAAGAGATGTGATGACTATATGCCTCTAAAATATGTTACGATGAGGCTCAAATGCATATTTATTATTAAGAAATAATGGAAAGGCCTAAACATCTAAAAACCTAACCTTAGGAGATGAAGCGCCAAAAACATGGGCCTCGTTTGGGTAAATTGGTACATCAACTTCCCGGGGTCATAATATTGTCATACGATCTCCCTTTGATGTGCTCAATACCTCATTATGAATATCTATACGAGTACTACAACTTTAAAGTGGAAAACATCAATTAAAAACTTATGTTTGCTATGGTTTTCCCAAAAAAAATTGTTTAGGGCCTCAAAATGGCTCCAAAAGTTCAGGACTCAAAAAATTGCCAAAAACACTAACTTATGCTACAATTAAGGAAAATGAAATACTGAAAGAGACAGTGGTGGGGGTCCAAGTGGAATAGGTGGGTGGCCACCTGGATCATTTCTTCTACTAACTATTTTTCAAAATCACCGAGACTACTATCTCTTCGATAATTTCCTTTTTTTATCTACCCAGGAGGTGAAACATTCGCCTGGGATTGACAATATTCGCGCCAAAAAGAGTGAAAAATGTTAGCTCTTTAATTTTCGCCATGACCCCTTATGCACCAAATTAGATTCATATGGGAGACACATGGATAAGGGTCGAGGTTAACCACCTTCCCTCGTCGAACCAACCATCCATTACGGTCGGGTCACAGACATGTTATTCAATGCGGCCAAGGGGTAGGGCTACCTACTCGACCCACCAATCAGGAAATTCCACTTGTTAACATTGGTCACATGGGCCACCGGAAACCATGGGCAGAGCCTATCAACTTGCCCCTCCTGTCAGATCCTTTACGCACGATCCTCTGAGTTAACATGTGACCAGGTCTTGGGTTAAGCACTCTGCCCCCTCCCCCAACTCGTTTGCACATAATTTTAAATAAAAATGAGCATTGTATATGGTTAAGTCTCGCCTCGTGGTCCATTGGTAGAGATGTAATATTCCTAAATTATCATGCAGCTAAATGGGAATATTAATTTTGTTTTCAACACCTAGTTGGATGAATAAATGGGTAAGGAGGCCCATACATATATTAAACAGGCATAAAACCCCTCTTGATGTGAAAAGGGATAATAATAATAGATGGATCTAGCATCCTCATGTGTGTACAGGGGAAAATACATGAGGACAAGGTCAAGTTTGACTAAGTCAACAGAGCTGGTATGGAGGGAGTAGCTCATCAATAGAGACAACACAGTGATAGTGGGAGGAAGATTCCTTAAAGGTGGAAACCCTAATGAGTGGGACCCAAGGTAATAAGGCTCACACTTTTCTATAAGGAGGGCAAGGTAGCCATTTTGAGGAGGTTATTGATTGTTTATTTTATGGTCTCCATGACTATTTTGCATTCTTCAGCTGTTTAGTTGAGATTGTTGTGTTGCTTAGCACCGGGTGTTCTCGAGCGGGAATCCCATATCCTTTCTTGAGAGGCCACTTGGGGGAGCATTGCACTTCATTTCCTACACTCAGGCTTAAGGCCAAGCTTCAGTCTTAATCTACAATGCAGTTTCTACAGAGGATTGTGTTGTGTTGCAGGGTGTTGCAGTGGAGGGTTGAGAAACCCACTTCCAAAGCTAGTTTTTCAAAGGAGGAAGCATTGTTATCTTTGGGAGATTAGTGAGGAAGATTATGGAGAATATTTCACATCTTGGCACCAGGCCAACGTATTTTCCATCATCTACAGTGCAGTATCCCTCTTTTTTTTCATTATTTTAGTGGGCATTTGCAGTGGGGGTTTCAGTGCTTGATTTGGAGGGTGAGATCTTCACTGTTAGGATCAACCTTTCACTTGAATGATCTATTGGAGGAGATCTATTCATCATATGTATCATCTTCAGCCATCTCCATCCAGTTATTGAGTTGCAACTGCTATTCAGCCCTAGGGCTGCATTCCAACATTTTTGTACTTTTGCATATTTCAGGAAATCCTTCCCGGGTTGTCTTGAAAATGTGTTTGGGAGCTTAGATCTCTCTTCCTGGCATTGTATGAGCCATAAATTTTCAGATCTATATTATTTGAAATTTCTAGTAGTATTGTACCATCTATAACTGCGTTGTACTTCTTCATGAGCATTCTGCTATGTAGCAGCATTTCATTTTTGGCATATGTATTCATTGGAGGCTTGCTTGCCTTGATTATTTGAGTTGTGCCCACTTCTATTGTACTTATTTGCTGCTGATTTACATAATAAAATGGCTCCATGGTTTTCATCCATTTTGGTGTAATTTTATTCACTACTATTTCTAGTTTTATGTTGATGTATTTCTGCTTCCCCATTTTGGGATATTACAGTGGTATCGAAGCATAATCTTCGCTCAACCTGTGGATCTCAGCCATTTTGCTATTAGGAGAATAAGAAGAAGAAGATAAAGATCAGAATGATGGATAGAATGAGTTTTATCTCATCTCTTTTCAAATGTAGGAAGGGCCTCACTAAAGAGGTCAAGCAAAGAAGAGTGGAAAGAAGCAATGGAACTATGCCCTTTCCTTTTGAAAAAGGAGACAAAATGCATGGAGATGGAGGACACTTGGATCATGAGATTCTAAGTGAATACATTGCTGAATATAAATCGCAACCTGTGGCTTTCAAGGATATTCTAACTCTCCCACAGTTCATCCAGATTGAGGAAGAAATGAGACCTTGTAGGGTGAAAATGTGAAGTTGGGTTACACTTTTTGTCCTTTTTTGAGAAAAAACTTTCATTTTTTTTAGTTCTTCAACTTTCTGCAAGCTAAAATAATTTTTCTGTTTAGAATTTCATTTTGCGATAAAAATAAAGTTGTCAAAAATTTTGTTAGCTTTCTATTACTTATTTTTTGGAATTTTTTTATACACATTTGTTTTGTCAACTTAACGTTTCTTTGAGTGTGTGTTTTTTAACAATCAATGGATTCATAAGAAGTCATGTTAATACGCAATGTTGTATTCTTTGAAAATTTGTGTTTTTGAGAAACAAAATGTGTTACAAAAATCTATACAGAGTCTACTTCGGTTTCGTCATATTTACAAAGCCAATGGATGCATATCATAATTACTAGAATTTTTTGAACTGGTCTAATATGAAAAACTGCATATTTTGAATATGTTTCGCGACGCAAGAAATTTCTTAACATATAAGTTATAAACTAAAAATATAAAAGCTACCCATTAGAGACAACATACCAATGTAACGTATGATAATTTTTTCAATTTTTTTTACAATGTATTTTGGAAGATAAAGAATTTTGATTTCATTGAATCACAATGACCTTCAGAAATTGTTTGCATCTGTTTTAATACAAAATTAATTAAAATTAGTAAATATTTATGAAATTCCATGAAAGTTATATTTCCTGAAATTAGATTCAATTCTGAAAATTCTTGTCTTGGTTCCGACAGTTAATTCAAAATGTTTCATGGATTTTAATCAGTCCAAAGTTGTAGAAACTTATTCAGGGCCTGGCTCTGCGTAACTGGTGACACGTTAGTTCGGCCGAACTCTTAAACAAAGTTCGGCTAAACTGTTTTTTGTTCCAACGGCACGTTAAATCAAACGACAAAGTAGTTCGGCCGAACTATTTATTAGAAGTTCGGTCGAAATTTTACTTATCTTTCCGTCAGCCGGAAAGTACCACCGAGCCCCTCCGAAAAAACATTTCGCGACAATATAAATTCTTGCGAAACCATTCATTATTTTCACATATTTTTCGCACGTTTGGTCTGATTTTACAAAAGTTTTGATCTAATTTTGCAAAGAATTGTTTTGGGTTTAAGGACTTTTCTTGGAGGTACATTCAAAGGACTTTTCTTTGAGACACGTTATTTTCGTACATTTGATTTGATTTTGCAAGGAATGTTTTTGGGTTTAAAGAATTTTCTCGGAGGTACATTCAAAATTTCTTGGAGGTACATTCAAAATACATTTCTTGGAGGTATGTGATATAGTTTTTTGGGCTTCATTTTTTTTAAAGTATGAATTTGGGCTCAATTTCGAAAGGAAATTTTTTGGTTTTGGGTTGAAGTAAATCTTTTATAATGATTTTTTATAATGAGTTTTTGTGTAACTTTTTAAATGAAATTTTTTTGTAGGGCTTGGAAGGAAATATTTTGAACTTTGTTTCATTTTTATAAGACAATTTTTTTCTTGAATTTTTTAAAGTAAGTGTTTTGGATTGGAGTATGTATTTTTTGCAAAATTTTTAAAATGAGTTTTTTTTTAAAATTAAATATTTTGTGATGTTTTTTTTATTTATTGAGTTTTTGTCTAAATTTTTGAAGGAATTTTTTTGAACTTCATACTCTATTATCATGGGAAATCGAAGAAATTGTACGAGAAAATATGATCGAAAAAGAGACCCTGAGGAACGTAGAGAAGAGACGAGACAATCTCACAAAAGAAAGATATAAGCACTCTCAAATATTGAAGGGGAAAATCAACCTCAACTAGAAGCCGAAACATGTATGTAAATATAAATATTATGATTTTGATATATTTAAATTTTTCCTAGTGTAAAATTTGAAGCTTAATTTTTATTTGATGAACTAATTTGAAAAATATCTTGCAATTTAAACAGAGAGAGATATTCCTCAAAACATTGATGATGAGACACAAAATTTTGAAAGAGAAAGTGAAAGAGATATTGAACCAATGATTGAAGATGGTGAAAATGATGAAAGAAATTCAAGTGAAGAAATTGAATCACAAGGTATATATATATATATATATATATATAGATCTGTTGAACACATGCACGTATTATTGAAATTATACATATATTTATTAATTTAGTTACTTATTGAATATGTAAACTTATTATGTACTATTCATTCGAATATGTACAGATGAAATCAATGTCAATGACAAGATGTTAGAAAATGTTGACACTCACACATATGGAGATAAAAAAAACTGACCATTATATACGATATTGTGTTAACCGCATTTTTGAGAAGTATTTCATAAAGGAAAATGTGACAGTTCAAGCCCAAATGTTGAAAGGTATCCTATCATTAAGGAAATTAAAAGAAGCTACGACTTTATTGGGTATTCGAAAATCAACCAAAGATAAAAAAAATGAAGGAAAATGTGATACAAAATATAAATAGTGCTATAAATTCAATTAGAAGATCTAGACAAAAAAATGTTTCAGTTGTACATAGAGCAATACATATGGCAGTGGTTTCAACAAGTACTAAAGAGAATCGCTTGGTAAAATCTATGGCACGAGCATTAGGAACCTCGCAAAAAACTTTGCACAAACATTGGAAATTTCGGTTGCAAATATATGTAAATGATGAACTTTCTTGTTGGAGAGCTATTTGTAGGCAACCATACAAAGATAGACTTGGAGAAAATGTTAAGAAAATAATATATGAATATTGGAAGAAAAATTTGAGTGTTTCGCCAACTGCAAGGCATGTGATGCGAAGAAGAATAGCACAAAATCAGTATGAATAATATGAAAAACATTTCTTGGAAACCACTCAGATAGAGTTGTTCAACAAGTTCAAAGAAGAGGATCATGAAATTCATGTTTCAATCAGTGCTTTTGTTTAACAAAAACCATGGTATGTAAAACCTATCACCGTATGCGACACTTGTTGTTGCCATTATCATGTGGAATTTGAGTTATATTATGACACATTCCTAGATTTTGGTAGAACATTTTGGAAGGATTCACCTCCTCCTTCCACTATCCATGATTTCATATCTCAAATTCTATGTGAAAGAGAAAGTGATGAAATATTTTACCAAAAGAAATGTGTTGGTGGTAAAAAATGCGATGATTGTGGAAATTTGACTAAATTTCAAAACAAATATCATACTGATATAAATGATCAATCATTGTCCAACATGAAAGTGAAATGGAAGAGATATGAATATATCCATACATCGATTCAAGGTGCAAATAGTGTTAAAATAATTGAATTACGAGAAGAAGAAATTTCTTTGATAAACTTTTTGAGAAAGTTTGAGGCAGAAATTTACAAATACACCAAGCATTCCCATAGAGCTCGATGGCAAGACTTGAAATTAAAAAAATCACGTGAAGTTTTTCCACAAGGGACCATTTTTTCAGTAATTGATTTTGTAGAAAACTACACATTTTTTCCACAAAAATAAATTTAGAGTGAATACTATCATTCTAACCAAGTCTCCATGCTCGTCCATATTCTATATAGACATGCTGAACAAAACGTCGATCATATAGAAAGCACCAGTGAAAATTTATGATTCCTTGAAAATTCATGGAATAACATTCAGTGAACATTGGATATGGTCAGAAGGATGTGCAGGAAAATTAAAATCTGCATGATCATTCTTTTGGTTGTGTTTTCCTTATAAGAAAACCTACATTAAACATTGTTGGAATTTCTTTAAGACTGGCCATGGAAAAAGAGAACATGACGGTGCAGGGGCATGCATAAAACAAGCACTTCGAAGATATAAAATGAACTCCTATGCAAGCCAACTTGTGGACGCGAAAGAAGTTGTTCAATGGTGCATCGCTGCTCTAAGCCACGAGACTAACCGATCATGGGAAGTGCGAATGTACATTCAATTTAATTTTTATTGAATATATAATCAAATAAACAATGTAATTTATCACAATGATCATCTTTGATTGTATTTTGATATCATATTTACATTCTTCTTTAAATTTTCCATATAAAGGTTTTTTTGGCATATTGGGATCAAAGACATAGATAGATCAATTGGAAATGACATTGAAACAATAAAATGGACTCAAAAATTGCATTCAATTAAAACAAAGTCCTCCAGAAATGTGTTTGCATTGGATAAAAGAAAATATTCTTGTTTTTGTCTTGTTTGCATAGACAACACAAAATCCAATGATGTTTGTGAAAACAAAATGTATGTAAAAGATTGGAAACATGCAAAGCTAAATACAAAGGGAAAAATGTTCATTGCAATGTTTGAAGAAATGCAATCAGATAAGACTACAATATCATCCAATGGTGATCGAGTTTCTGATCTTTTTAGAGAAGGTAACATTTGAATTGCTTTCTAATGATAAAGATCTAGAAATAAATTTGAATATGTATAATTTTGTCAAGTTTGTTTTATTGTGCAGGAGATGTTTTTGCTGTAATTGCACCTATTGACAACGATGAAAATGTGAAGTATTATTTGATGCGTTGCACTGAATGAAAAATGAAATTATTAGAAGACTATAATGATCACAAATTTCCATATGAAAGAGGATCTATTATACTGAAAGGTTATTTTTTCAGACAAACTAATCAAAGTGGGAATTTTGTTTACTTTGAAGACTATGAACCTGATTTCATAAGTTGTCAATATAGTCACTTGGTGTGTGCAACACGCACAAAGTTGAGCGAGGTTCAATCAAAGAAAAAATGAATATTAAGAAATGGAAAATGTAAAAATCCGATCATGAACGGATTATTGAAGATGACATTCCATTGGAATTTTTTTGATTGAACTGCCCAACAATTTATTCTCTTTGGATTATATGTTCTAGAACTTCCAGTATTCAATTAAAAATTGAGATGCCTTGTTATGTTATCTGTGTAAGTGTTTTCACATGTACAAATTGTTTTGGTACATACACACTCTAGTATCAATTGAATGTAGCTTTTTTATACATGCATTGATGAAAAATGTTGCATACATATTGGATATATATATATATATATATATATATATATATATATATATATATATATATATATATATATGTTCTAGAAAGCAATTAACTGTTAAAGTAGTTTTACTATGTGCATTGAGATTGAATGTTTCTGTGCTGTATATATATGTTCTAGGCATAATTAATTGAAAATGTCTTTCTGTAATGCATTGATGAAAAATGTTGTGCACACACACACACACACACACACACACACACACATATATATATATATATATGTTCTAGAATGAAATCAATTGTTCAAGTAGTTTTCCCATGTGCATTGATGAAAAATGTTTCACGTATTGAATATATATATATATTCTAGAATGCAATTAAAACTGAATGGACCATCAATTTACCAATTTATAAATCAACAAGGCTACCTAGTTGAGTTCATTAATGACATTGACCCCAATTCAATAAACATATATCTACTTCTTATATTTCCAATCAAAATTAAAGAGATTTATATGGGAAAGAGGCAGAACATATAGACTATGAAATACTTTAGTTCATAGGTCAATGAAGGTATCATCATGTGGGAAAATGTTTCAAGAACACTTGATCATACTTAAAAGTAATCTTAAGATTTTTTTTTATCTTTACATACTACATACTATTGTTTGAGTGATTTTTTTTTTTAAAACTTACCAAATGTACTTCAACCATGTCCAAAACTTGAATTTTAAAAACTTTTTGATTATATCAAAACAAATTACTTCACATGTCATGCCAATTGTAGTTCAACTATCCAATAAAAACATTAAACATTTAACATTATATCACATGCCAAATGTAGATTGAAACTATCCAAAACTAGAGTTCTAAAAACTTTTTTGATGATATCACAACATTACTTCACATGCCATGCCAATTATAGTTCAACTATCCAATAAAAACATTTAACATTATATCACATGCCAAATGTAGATTGAAACCATCCAAAATTATATATCACAACATTACTTCACATGCACGTATTACTTCACATGCCATGCCAATTGTAGTTCTTGACTATCCAATAAAAACATTAAACATTTAACATTAAATATCACATGCCAAATGTAGATTGAAACCATCCAAAACTTGAGTTTTAAAAACTTTTTGATTATATCATGTAACATTACTTCACATTCCATGCCAATTATAGTTCAACTATCCAATAAAAACATTTAACATATATCACATGCCAAATGTAGATTGAAACCATCCAAAACTTAACTTTTATTTTAACAAAAAATTATAGATCAAAACATTACTTCACATGCCGAATGTACTTCAAGCATTCAAAACTTAAATTTTAAAAACAAAACAAATTATAACACATCATTACATAACATGCCAAATGTAATTCAGAAGCAAAACATTAATTTATAGATGACAACATTAATAGTAGTTCAATTATCCAAAACTTAAAAGTTTTAAAAACCAAACAAATTATATAACAAAATCACTTCACATTCACATGCCAAAAGTAACTAAACCATCCAAAAATTAACTTTTTGGAACAAAACAAATTATATTAACAATGTAATAAAATATGTCCAAAAATTATAGATCTCACAAGTATCAAGTATCAAGTTATATATATATGACAGTGCATCTAGATAATATATAAAAAAGTAAATTTAAGACTATCTAAATCTTGAAATCAAATCTACAAATCATGTCCATCAAATTCAGATGGATGTAGTGTCTTTCCTATCAGAGTCTCAATCTGCGTGCTATCTTGTGAAGCATGGGAAACATGTACACAATGCACATACAAACATTAAAATTTGATGTTTTAAAAATCAGTCAGAATATATACAGAACTTCATGTAAAAAATAAAATAAAATAAAAATTCATGCAATACCTCATGAGGTTCCCTCTCCATTTGTTCGCCTGCTACAAATTCCCCCATGGGAACATCTCCAACAGTAAACTGTACAATATACATGTACAATTATATATATATATATATATATATATATATATATTAAAAAATTTCAGATGAAAATGCACGTGTACATATATAGACTTATTTTCAATAATATTTAAAAAAAAAAATTAGACAACTTGTTCAAATAGTTGAAATGGTGTGGATGTTCCTATCTCTGTTGCTAGAGTCCGTGGATTAAAGAAATCTTCTATAGAAACCTAAAATTCAAAATTTTAAAAAGTATAAAATAACTCAAGGTCAAGATCTCAATTTATAATAAAACTTAAATAAGCTTCAATTTATAAATTATAACTAAATTAAACACACACACACACACACACACACACATATATATATATTTAAAAGTGAAAAATTGAATACTTCTGCAGGTGAATTTGGGACATCTCCTAAAAGAGGCTCCAAAATAAAATCTCCAAGAACCTAAAATTCAAAAAATTTAAAATAACTCAAGATATAGATATATATACTCAATTTTTAATGGAACTTTTTGAGGTGGAATATATATATATAACTTAAACATAAATTTTAAAAGTGAAAATTTTTCCATACTTGTGATGTGGCACATCTCCTAAGGAAGTATAAGGTACATCTCCCAAGGAAGAAGAAGGTACTGCCATCCCAAAGACATCAGACGGAAACAGAATCTGTTAAAACATTTTATTATTATATATGTACATGTACATGTGTGCACAATTATTTATTTTAAAAATATCACTTAAAAAACACTAAAATTTGTCAACATATCTTGATGGTGAGACCCATCTACATTGTTTGAACCAGAGGACCTAAACGTGATATTAACATTTTCGTCATTCATCATGCGTGACAACTGCAAATGGTTTTTTAACATATAATGATACATTTTTGTTAGATTAATGTATATATAAATAAATGTATACATGTACATACACATGTATTTATTACAAATTGTACACATGTATGTGTTAAAATAATTGAACCCTAAGGTCATTAACACATATCGTTCTCGTGCCCTATTTCTCATGAATAATTAGGTCTTACCAACCATTGCGACAATTCTTTGCATATATTTGGAGATATTCAACATTCATGTTGTCAATCTCTTCATCTATACAATACACAAAATTGGCACATGCATTCTCACGTGCTCTTTGTCGATTTAGACAAACATCGAGTCCACCCAATCTGCTGTAAACATTGTCGATCACGACATCTCTTGCTTCTCGACTTATTTGAGAAGTGACATCCATCTCTGACTGCACAGTTTCGACCTGAAAAGGTCGAGTCACTAATGGCGACTTAGGGCGAGGCAACTCCACATCTCGCTTAGTGCCCTTACGGTCACACACTCGACCTTACCACAGACCAAAAAATTCTGATGGAAGGTCATTATAATTGGGTTTCATTTTCAAAAAAAAAATTGCATAAAAAAATTGTGCAAAATAAACAGGAGCCTCGTCGTTCCATGGGAGCCTTCCATAGGCCGCAAGGTGCCTATCATACAAATAGTGAGCTATATCAGGGTGCTTGAAATATTTCACCTTCAACATTTTTCTTTTTGGCCCTTCCTTGAAATTAAGCATTGAATTCGCCGTATTTTTTGTAACTCTTTGTTTTACATCCTCCCATTTATCGGGACCCATTACTATTTCCTTTCTCTTTCTCATGACTTCTACAAATGTATCAGTCGTTGGCCCAATATTTTTGTACACATTTACTATTATGCCCAATGAATGTGTAACTATTTCAAGGCTTTTTCGACTCTCAGCAGGTAGAGTCAAAGCCACGAGATCTCTCCGCAATTTTGCATGAAGTTGTTGATACGTTTCTAAGGTGCATTGCGCCATGTTTCTCTCCCATGGCATATCAGAAATATCGGTCGGATAAGTTGTGGTGGGTAGACAAATTTTTTCTTGAATGTAGCATTCTGCCCTGCGTCTATTTTGACCAATATTTGGAACATTTTCAGCCTCTACATCAATATATATATATAATTTTGTATATTATAAAAAACACATGTAAACAAATTTGTACAAATTCAATGAAAAAAATATTGAAATTGATGACAACCTCAACGTGGTTGGCTAGCATCTTCTCCACCCTGAAATTGTTGAGAACCAGAATGACCCTGCTGAGTACTAGCACCACTAGCCGTTGATTGGCCTCTGGGAGAATAACTATCACCACCTTCATGTAACTTGCTACCACTTATTGATGGCCTTCTAAGGGGATTTGAACCACCACCAACCTCTCGAGAGGAGAGAGAAGCTTCATAAACAAATACAAATTTATAATCAATTGAAAAATACATGCATACATATAAATACACGTGTACATATTCATTGATTAAGTTGTGTTAAAACCATACCATGACTGGGTGAAACATGGGCATCCATGGCAGGAGTAGAGATCCTTCTCCTCTTATTAGCTCCTAAAAAATAAAAAATGAAACTTATTAACAACTAATTTAACTCACAAAGTTGATAAAAAATCAATTCCATATGTATACACATATATGGAGATTTAAGATTATATTTAAATTTATCATGAATAACTCTCGATCCCGATCCCTGGTCCTCCCCTCTCGTAGAGATATGGGATTCTTTTGATCTTCGTCGTTCATCCTCCATGATATATATATATATATATATATATATATATATATATATATATATATCTACGGTGGACATTATTTAAATTAAATTCAAAATAAAGTTCAGAAAATTAATGTTTAATTTAGTGTAAAAAAATTATGTAAAACACAACTTTCGAAGCACTAATTGATGTGTGAAACTCAATTTAAGCAAAAAAAAAAGTTATAAAAATGATAAGTTCAACAAATTGTGTTTTACATGGTGGGAGCACACTTGATATAAAATTGAAAAAAACACATTGTCATTAAAAAATAAGTGAAACTCCATTTAAACAAAAATTTGTTGAAGTCCCCGCAATTTAATTTCATAAAAATGTGAAGTTCACCACTTGTTTCAAAGGTGAAGTTCACCAAGTTGCGCTTTACATGGTGTGGTGGGAGCACACTTGGTATATAATTGAAAAAATCACATGGTCATTAAAAAAGACACATTTATAAGTACACAACGCACACATATCCAAGATAGGTTACAATGTCGATCAATTAATTTTGAAGGAGAGCGTCTCAACACTAATTCATCTTTGAGAGATGAATCTTGAATTTTTGAAGAAGAGCGTCTCAAAACAAATTCATCTTTGAGCGATGAATCTTGAATTTTTGAAGAACAGTGTCTCAAAACTAATTCATCTTTGAGAAATGAATCTTGCATTGGCATTAGCATTGCCCCGTATAATTCTAATTCATCTATTAATTAATATTTGATAGATGAATCCTAAATTTGCATTGCCCCACATAATAAATCAGCAGACATATTATTCACATTTGTACAATTCCTTATACTAAAAAATTGAAATTGGCTAACAATATTGTTTGCTATTCCATGTAGTTCTTTTAGCCTCTCCTTATTAACTTTGTATACAACATTCATCTGGTTTCACACAAGTTCAAAATTGGTGAAAACTACAATTCCATTTGATCCATAATCCATCGCTATTCCCAAGCCTTCTATCAATCCAATATAATATGCCTCATTGTTTGTTGTTCTTCTCGGTATATTCATTTTCCTTTGGACGACTTTTCTAGTCATAATATTGGAAAGCACATATGTAATCATTGCATTCCTTGGATTAGGATAGTAAGAAACTTCTATGCATAATTTCCATTTTTCAACCATATTTAATGCTTTTCTTATCCCTAAAAAAAACAAATTCAATAAAAATATATATATTAAATTGCATGGGAGAAATGAAAAAATTATATTTAGATCTATTCTAGAGATTGACTGTAGGGGCATTTACTAGATATGTCACCTTTCATAAAAGATGAGATCCAGAAGCTACCTGGCCCTTTACAGACTCTGCCTATAGAACTACCATGGATATGAAAATGAAAAACTTCTAATTAGATATATTCTAGAGATTGAATGTATGGGCATTAACTCTTAGGTTAAAACCTATATGTTTTGTATCAAATCACTTTTGGTTTCAATGGGAAACTTTTATGGCTAATTTGTGTTTTACATGTTGAATATAAAAGGTTTTTTCTCTCTCATTGTTTGAGACCATGGATATGAAAATGAAAAACTATATACTTGGTTAAAAACTATGTTTTGTATCAAATTACTTTTTGTTTCTAAATACTATTTACATGTTGACTGTAGGGGAATTTACTGTAGGGGCATTTAGATATATTCCAGAGATTGACTGTAGGGGCATTTACTAGATATGTCACCTTTCATAAAAGATGAGATCCAGAGGCTACCTGGCCCTTTACAGAGTCTGCCTATAGAACTACCATGGATATGAAAATGAAAAACTTCTAATTAGATCTATTCTAAAGATTGAATGTAGGGGCATTTACTAGATTAGGTTTTAAAACCTATATGTTTTGTATGAAATCAATTTTGGTTTCAATGGGAAACGTTTATGGCTAAATTGTGTTTTACATGTTGACTATAAAAGGTTTTTATCTCTCATTGTTTGAGACCATGGATATGAAAATGAAAAACTATATACTTGGTTAAAACCTATGTTTTGTATCAAATTACTTTTTGTTTCTAAATACTATATACATGTTGATTGTAGGGGCATTTACTGTAGGGGCATTTAGATCTATTCCAGGGATTGACTGTAGGGGCCTTTACTAGATATGTCACCTTTCATAAAAGATGAGATCCAGAGGCTACCTGGCCCTTTACAGACTCTGCCTATAGAACTACCATCAATATGAAAATGAAAAACTTCTAATTAGATCTATTCTAAAGATTGAATGTAGGGGAATTTACTAGATTAGACTTTAAAACCTATATGTTTTGTATCAAATCACTTATGGTTTCAATGGGAAACTTTTATGGCTTATTTGTGTTTTACATGTTGAATATAAAAGGTTTTTTCTCTCTCATTGTTTGAGACCATGGATATGAAAATGAAAAACTATATAATTGGTTAAATCCTATCTTTTGTATCATATTAATTTTTGTTTATAAATACTATATACATGTTGACTGTAGGGGCATTTAGATCTATTCCAGAGATTGATTATAGGGGCATTTACTAGATATGTCACCTTTCATAAAAGATGAGATCCAGAGGCTACTTGGATCTTTACAGACTGCCTATAGAACTACCATGGATTTGAAAATGAAAAACGTTTAATTAGATATATTCTATAAATTGAATGTAGGGGCATTTACAAGATTAGGTTCAAAACCTTTTTTTTGTATCAAATCACTTTTGGTTTCAATGGGAAACTTTTATGGCTAATTTATATTTTACATGTTGAATATAAAAGTTTTTTTCTCTCTCATTGTTTGAGACCATGGATATGAAAATGAAAAAATATATAATTGGTTAAAACCTATGTTTTGTATTAAATTACTTTTTGTTTCTAAATAAGTTATATACATGTTGAATATAAAAGGTTTTTTTCTCTCTCATTGTTTGAGACCATGGATATGAAAATGAAAAACCTCTATTTAGATCTATTATAGAGCAATGGCTAATTTGTGTTTTACATAAATTGACTCTTAGGTTAAAACCTATGTTAAAACCTATGTTTTGTAGAAAATCACTTATGGTTTCAATGGGAAACTTTTATGGATAATTCAAGTGTTTTACATGTTGAATATAAAACGTTTTTTTCTCTCTCATTGTTTGAGACAATGGATATAAAAATGAAAAAATTCTATTTAGATCTATTCTAGAGATATGGCTAATTTATGTTTTACATACATTGAATAAAAAAGGTTTTCTCTCTCATTGTTTGAGTCCATGGATATGAAAATGAAAAACTTCTATTTAAAACTATTCAATAGATTGATTGACTTGTAGGGGCATTTACTCTTAGGTTAAAACCTATGTTTTGTATCAAATCACTTATGGTCTCAATGGGAAACTTTTATGGCTAATTCAAGTGTTTTACATGTTGAATATAATTTTTTTTTCTCTCATTGTTTGAGACCATGGATATGAAAATGAAAAACTTTTATTTAGACATATTCTAGAGATATGGCTAATTTGTGTTTTACATACATTGAATATAAAAGATTTTTTCTCTCATTGTTTGAGACCATGGATATGAAAATGAAAAACTTCTAGATATTTAAAAATATTCGAGAGATTGACTTGTAGGGGCATTTACTCTTAGGTTAAAACCTATGTTTTGTATCAAATCACTTATGGTTTCAATGGGAAACTTTTATCGCTAATTTGTGTTTTACATGTTGAATATAAAAGGTTTTTTTCTCTCTCATTGTTTGAGACCATGGATATGAAAATGAAAAACTTCTATTTAGATCTATTCTAGAGATATGGCTAATTTGTGTTTTACAAACATTGAATATAAAAGGTTTTTTCTCTCATTGTTTGAGACCATGGATATGAAAATGAAAAACTTCTAGATATTTAAAACTATTCGAGAGATTGATTGACTTGTAGGGGCATTTACTCTTAGGTTAAAACCTATGTTTTGTATCAAATCACTCGTGTTTTCAATGGGAGACTTTTATGGCTAATTTGTGTTTTACATGTTGAATATAAAAGGTTTTTTTCTCTCTCATTGTTTGAGACCATGGATATGAAAATGAAAAACTTCTATTTAGATCTAATCTAGAGATATGCCTAATTTGTGTTTTACATACATTGAATATCAAAGCTTTTTTCTCTCATTGTTTGATACCATGGATATGAAAATGAAAAACTTCTATATTTAAAACTATTCGAGAGATTGATTGAATTGTAGGGGAATTTACTCTTAGGTTAAAACCTATGTTTTGTATCAAATCACTTATGGTTTCAATGGGAAACGGTTATGGCTAATTCAAGTGTTTTACATGTTGAATGACTTGTAGGGGCATTTACTCTTAGGTTAAAACCTATGTTTTGTATCAAATCACTTATGGTTTCAATGGGAAAATTTTATGGCTAATTCAAGTGTTTTACATGTTGAACATAAAAGGATTTTTTCTCTCATTGTTTGAGACCATGAATATGAAATGAAAAGCTTCTATTTATATCTATTCTAGAGATATGGCTAATTTGTGTTTTACATGTACATTGAATATAAAGGTTTTTTCTCTCATTGTTTGAGTCCATGGATATGAAAATGAAACACTTATATTTAAAACTATTCAAGATATTGATTGACTTGTAGGGGCATTTACTCTTCGGTTATTTAAACCTATGTTTTGTATCAAATCACTTATGGTTTCAATGGGAAACTTTTATGGCTAATTTGTGTTTTACATGTTGAATATAAAAGGTTTTTTTCTCTCTCATTGTTTGAGACCATGGATATGAAAATTAAAAACTTCTATTTAGATCTATTCTAGAGATATGGCTAATTTGTGTTTTACATACATTGAATATAAAAGATTTTTTCTCTCATTGTTCGAGACCATGGATATGAAAATGAAAAACTTATATATTTAAAACTATTCGAGAGATTGATTGACTTGTAGGGGCATTTACTCTTAGGTTAAAACCTATGTTTTGTATCAAATCACTTATGGTTTCAATGGGAAACTTTTATGGCTAATTTGTGTTTTACATGTTGAATATAAAAGGTGTTTTTCTCTCTCATTGTTTGAGACCATGGATATGAAAATGAAAAACTTCTATTTAGATCTATTCTAGAGATATGGCTAATTTGTGTTTTACATACATTGAATATAAAAGGTTTTTTCTCTCTCATTGTTTGAAACCATGGATATGAAAATGAAAAACTATATACTTGGTTAAAACCTATGTTTTGTATCAAATTAATTTTTGTTTCTAAATACTAGATACATGTGACTATAGGGGCATTTACTGTAGGGGCATTTAAATCTATTCCAGAGATTGACTGTAGGGGCATTTACTAGATATGTCACCTTTCATAAAAGATGAGAGCCAAAGGCTACCTGGCCCTTTAGAGACTCTGCCTATAGAACTACCATGGATATGAAAATGAAAAACTTCTAATTAGATCTATTCTAGAAATTGAATGTAGGGGCATTTACTAGATTAGGTTAAAACCTATGTTTTGTATCAAATCACTTTTGGTTTCAATGGGAAACTTTTATGGCTAATTTGTGTTTTACATGTTGAATATAAAAGGTTTTTTCTCTCTCAATGTTTGAGACCATGGATATGAAAATGAAAAACTATATAATTGGTTAAAACCTATGTTTTGTATCAAATTACTTTTTGTTTCTAAATACTATATACATGTTGAATATCAATTGGATGCACATAACATGCAAGTTATGTGCAAATGATGGATGATGAATGACCTAAGTGAATCTCCATATCAATTGGATGCAAGTTATGTGTAGATGACGGATGATGAATGAGGTGATGTTGATCATAACCTTTACATCTATATGATAGGAAGCTTGATATACATAACAAGGTTTAGACTAGATATAATTTTGGAATTCAATTTATGTGCAGATGATAGATGATGAATGACCTATGTGAATCTCCATATCAATTGGATGCAAGTTATGTGCAGATGATGGATGATGAATGAGGTGATGTTGATCATAACCTTTACATCTATATGATAGGAAGCTTGATATACATAACAAGGTTTAGACTAGATATAATTTTGGAATTCAAGTTATGTGCAGATGATTGATGATGAATGACCTAAGTGAATATCCATATCAATTGGATGCAAGTTATGTGCAGATGATGGATGATGAATGAGGTGATCTGTTGATCATAACCTTTACATCTATATGATAGGAAGCTTGATATACATAACAAGGTTTAAAGACTAGATATAATTTTGGAATTTATATTAGTTGGAATATTTCAATCAACAACTAAACAGAGTCATATATTACCAACAAACACCAATAAACAGATATGAAGATACTTGAAAGAGACTACAAACAATGGACTATAGTACCCAAAAGGTGAGAAAGTCATCTATTACCAACAAACGGATATTAAGATACTTGAAAGAGACTACAAACAATGGACTATAGTACCCAAAAGGTGAGAAATTTACATTGAAAACATATAGAGATTCAACTAGGCTTGTGTGGATGACATGAAAAGTACAAGTGGACAATGTATAATTCTACTTAGGAAGAGTCTTTGGTTTAATGGTTAAGAAATAAAGAGTCATTACTTTCTCTATCTAGAGTAGAAGTGGAATACATAGTAGTTACTTCTTTTTCAGTGTTTTGGATGAAATGGGCTCTACAAGATATTAAGGTAAATTTCAGTGAACCTACATATCTATTAAGTGTTTCAATACAAGTGTAATAATAATTTCAAAAAATAAAATATTCTACTTCCTTCAATCACTAAACATATCATCATAAAGTATCACTTCCTCACACAACAAACATGTTCCAAAATATTTATAAAGTACATATGTATATATAATTTATATAAACATGTTCCAAAATATTCTCAAATGTACACAGTAGTATTAAAAATTTTCATATCTAATTAATGGAGACAGAGCCAAAAAGGTAGAGACAGAGCCAAAAAAAAAAGCAGAGACAGAGCCAAAAAAAGTACATATGTATATATAATTTATATAAGCATGTTCCAAAATATTCTCAAATGTACATAGTAGTATTATAAATTTTCATATCTAATTAATAGAGACAGAGCCAAAAAGAGAAGAGACAGAGCCAAAAAGAGCAGAGATAGAGCCAAAAAGAGCAGAGACAGAGCCAAAAAAAGCAGAGACAGAGCCAAAAAAAGTACATATGTATATATAATTTATATAAACATGTTCCAAAATATTATCAAATGTACACAGTAGTATTATAAATTTTCATATCTAATTAATAGAGACAGAGCCAAAAAGAGCAGAGACAGAGCCAAAAAGAGCAGAGATAGCCAAAAAGAGCAGAGACGGAGCCAAAAAAAGTACATATGTATATATAATTTATATAAACATGTTCCAAAATATTCTCAAATGTACACAATAGTATTATAAATTTTCATATCTAATTAATAGAGACAGAGAAAAAAAAACAGAGAAAGAGCCAAAAAAAGTAGAGACAGGGCCTCTCTCATTCATAACTGATTTCTCTTCTGCATAAATTCCCTACAGGATAACAGTGACAATCTTAAACATACTTGGAAATTTGCGGTAGAGGACGCTGAAGACAACGATCCCTGAAGACGATGAAGAAAACGATCCTTGAAGACGTCGTGGAAGACCTCTGCAATAAAAAAATTAGATTAAAACCAACTTAAAAAAAACAACAACAAAAAAATTACAGAAATTTAAAATTTGGTATATCTTACCTCCTTGAGCTTAATTCGTGCGTGAGCGGGTGCACGAGAATGTTGGGCCGAGAAATGAGCGCGCGAGAATGCTGGATAGAAATGAGCACGCGATAAATGTCAAAAATGAGCGAGAATCTTGGACGAGGCGCGCGATAAATGTGAGCGAGCCGGGAGCCGAGGTTGCGAATATATTTATAAAATAGAGGGTTGGTCGAACTTATAGTTACGGTCAGACTTTGTTTCGATTTCCAAACTCGGGCGAAAATTTGTTTGCCATTTCAGCCGGTGCAGGTCGATATGTGGAAAGCAATTCCCAGTAGGAACTCTGGTGTTTGAGGTGAACTATGACAAGAGTTCGGCCGAACTATGGAGGAAAAAAAAATTTCACCCCAAATTGTCACAAAAGTGTTACCCATCTTCGCATTTTCACCTAACACGAATTTGTCTTATACAAGATTGACTACCTAATATCCATATATTTTGGACGCTACTTCCAATTTTACAAATCTGGATTGATAATAAAATGCTTGTGTTAGTTTACCCAGTAAACAGACCCAACATTTTTGGCGTTGTTGCTGGGGAATCATATTTCAAAGTAGTCAAATAGGAAGATAAAAACAAAAAAAAACAAAAAAAAAACATCAAAAACAACAAAAACATAGTTTTTCTTTTAAGTTATGTTTCTTTATGCCTAGAGATAGAGATCATAAAAGGTGATTCATTAAAAAAAAACCCTTGCCGGTCAACCATCCATAGGGCGGGACCATTAAGACTAACAACACCGGTTTTTGGGAGACCTACTATAGAGGAGTTAGAGAAGCAGAATATCGGGACAAGACCAAGCTCTGAGTGAAAGATATACTGTGTTGGCCTTGGAGGTAAAAAGAAAGAAATCACCAAAAGAAAATCCTTTTGTAGGAATACAAAAGGAAACAAGAAAACCAGTTGTTGTACAATTAGAAAAATATGTCCTTAAACAAATTAAGATAGTTGAGGAAACACCAAATCATCCTCATATTGAAACATTACAAATTTCTGAACAGGAAATGACTGAAGAAGGAGAAGGATCTAATATGCCACTTATGACTCCTGAACAAAGACTTGAATATGAGAGACAATGGAAATAATGGCAAATAAAAAGAGAGGAAGAAAGGAGATTAGAAGCAGAGAGAAAAAGAGAGGAAGATAGAAGAAGAGAAGAAGAAACAAAAAGAGAATATGATAACAAAATACTACATGATATCGAACAATACAATGATTAGGAAGCTACATTTGGCTTTCCAATATTAGACACAAGAGAAATACTGGGAGAAAAAGTGAAAATAAAAATAAAAAATCCACCTTCTATGTTGTCCAAAATTTATGGAATGTCAACAGAAGATCCTGATTCATTTATGTTCAAATTTGATATCTTATGTAGAACTTATGGATACACAGATGACACACACAAACTTTGTCTCTTTCCTGCTACTTTGAAAGCAACAACATTAAAATGGTTTATGTGTTTAGGAGAACATACCATTGCTTCTTGGGATGATATGAAGAAAATTTTTCTTAAACAGTATCAAGCCTTATTGTAGGGCTAGAGACTGAAAAGAAGATATTTTTAGAATGACACAACAAGAATATGAAATTTTGGAGGATTACTTAGAAATATTTCTTTACAATCTACAAAAATCCAAACAATATTCTCTGAATCCCGATACCATCCGCACAATTTTTCTTAAGGTTATAAGAAATGAATACTTAGATATTCTCAATTTGATGGGCAAAGGAGATATCTCAAAACTACCATTTGATGATATTGTTGAACTTTGTCAAAAATATTCTAGGGGAAGAGAAAAAAGTGGAAAAATGGATAAGGAATTAAATTTTTCATCCAATAAGTACTCTCGCTCGAAATTTGAGTAAAAAAATTGGGAGATAAGTTGAAAATACGAGTTGAAAAAATAGTTTTATTATTTTTTTATTTTTTTATGTTTTTACCATTTTACTTAAAAATTGGTGAATTATCCCCCATGGTTGACATCATCATCTTAAATCCTATTGGTTCTTATAAAGTTTTTTTTTTTGTACATTTTTCTTAAGAGGCCCATTTTAGACCTCAAAATTGCCCTAATGATTCCCTCAACAAAACCCCCAGAATTATCAGTATCATCCTTAGGATTCATGGAATACTCCAATGCCATGGCAGGTTTGGCCTCCACAACAATATCAAAACCAACCTGCACAAGGTTGGAGAGCATATAGTTATGGAAACCAGCCACCTCAACAAATGTATCCTCAACAATATCATCATCCATATCAACAGCCGTACCACCAGTCATATCCTCAACAACCATACCAATAGTACTTCCAGCAACATCCTCAATAAATGCCATTTCCACCACAAAATCCTACACCATTTCTAACTCAACCTCAGCAGCTTCAACTGCCTTCTAACCAACCACCTCCTAGACCAACTCAACTGCCAACTCAGCTAGTAGCTAATCCAAGTAACAAATTGGATAAACCAACATACAATGCGGAAGAAGCAACATACTTTCCTACATACTTTATTCTTCCAATAAAAGATGTCCACTTAAGGTCCGAGAAAGTGTTACACAAATATTCTCCAACAAACATAGAAGAAAAAACTGAACGAGGAGAACAAACTGAAAAATCTCATCCAAGAAATCAAAATCAGAAAGGAAAAGCTATTATGACTCAAACACCACCCTATCCAGAGAGGTTAGTAGAACAGAAAATTCCAATGTCTCTACCTGAATTTGATATTTTGGATGAATTGAAGAATGCTTATGTCAAAATTCCTTTGTTACAGGAAATAAAATATATTCCAATTTATGCAAAAACAATAAAGGATTTATGCATCAAGAAAACTAGAAAAAGGAAAAGGGATCCACCCACAATCTAGGTCATTGGCAGATTCGCTAGTCTCATGTCTACAAAAACAACAATTGACAAATATATTGACCCTGGAATCCCTATGGTTACCATCTCAATCAATATTTTTTCAGTTCCAAACACTTTAATATATTTGGGAGCAGCTATAAATGTTATGACTACAGAGACTGTGAAACATTTGAAATTGAATAATATTAGACCTACTACTACAATTTTAGATCTTGCAGATACATCTAAAGTTGTACCAAAAGGAATATTAGAAGATACCATTGTTTCTTTGGATTCATGGGAGTATCCTGTAGACTTTCTCGTTTTTCAGCCAAAAAAAAAAGTAGGAGGCCATCCTTTAATTATAGGAAGACCATGGTTAGCCACAACAGATGCCTTCATTGGATGCAGATCAGGAAGTATGATAATTGCACATGGGGATGAAAGGAAACATGTTACACTTTATCTTCTAGCACAATCTCCTTCTTTATTATCATGACTTGATGAACAACATCAACAAGAAACTCAATCTATTCTTAATGTTAATCAAGTCTATAATTTTAGAGAAGAGGAAGAAAATGAGGATCTATTAGACCTTTTCATCTCAGAACCTGATATTTCAGAGCAGCCTAGAATAACACAATATGAAGTTGCAAGTCATATTTTAAATCGGTGTTTCTAGGAAAACTGTACTGTTCAATCATTGCAAAATTCATTTGAAAGTATTTTTCTTGTTAACTCAATTACCAATTCACAAAGTAAAATCATTGAAATCAGTCTTGGAAGGAATTTGAATATTGGTAATCATTTACAATCATCACACGAACAAGAGGTAATAGAAGTGTTACAGAAATACTCAAAATATTTTTCCTGGCATTACACATACATGCATGGGTTCATCCAAAGACATGTTTTCACTGCATCTGCATTGATGATCATATCAAACCAGTGAGACAACCGCAAAGAAGAATGAATCCTATGATAAAGAAATGGTGAAAGAAGAATTGCAGAAATTTTTAAAAGTTGGATTCATCTATCCTATTTCTGATAGTCAATGGGTTTATCCCTTAGTTTTGGTGCCAAATAAAAATGGGAAGTGGAGGATATGTGTAGACTATATGGATCTCAATAAAGCCACATTGAAAGATCATTTCTCGTTACCATTTATTGATCAAGTACTAGATTTATTGACTGGGAAGAAATTATTTTCTTTTCTTGATGGATTTAGTGGACACAATCATATTAAGATAGCATTGGAAGACCAAGATAAAACCACATTTACTTGTCCATGGGGAACATATGCATATAATGTTTTTCCCTTTGGGTTATGTAATGCATCTGCTACTTTTCATAGAGAAGTACTTACAATCTTTGTTGATCTAATTCATGAATGTGTAGAGGTCTACATAGATGATTTCACTGTATATGGCAGAACATTTGATGATTGTTTGAAAAATATTGAATTTTTTTTGAAAAGATGCATAGAGACAAATCTATCTCTCAGTAATGAAAAATGTTTTATGATGTTAACTGAGGGGACAGTGTTGGGACACCATATTTCTTCTTCAGAAATCAAGGTGGACCCAACAAAAATACAATTCATTATGAATTTAATGCCACCCACAACACAAAAGGAAGTAAGAATTTTCTTGGGATATGTAGGCTATTATAGGAGATTCATTGAAAAATTCAGTAAAATAGCTCTACCTCTATTCAAGTTACTTGCAAAAGATGTTGAATTCCAATGGAAAAATAATTATCAAAATGCATTTCAAATATGAAAAGAAAAATTGTCAGTTGCACCCATTCTTCGACGACCAAACTAGTCATTTCCATTTTATATATCTACTAATGCATCTGACATAGCTATAGGAGCATTACTTGGACAGAAAGAGAACCAATTTAATTATGCCATATATTTCATAAGCAAAAACTTAACACCGACATAATTAAACTATACAGTTACGGAAAAAGAAATGTTAGTTGTAGTACATGTCATTAATAAGTTTAGGCATTACATAACAGCTTATCAAGTATTCGTTCAGACAGATCATTCATCCATAAGATATTTAATGAACAAAGCCATTACAAATGGCAGAATTACTAGATGGTTTTTATTGATGCAAGAATTTAACATCAATCTACAAAATCGACCAGGTAAGGAAAATCAAGTAGCAGACTTTCTATCAAGGCTTCATTCATCTGGTGATCCAAATCCTATTTTAGATAATTTTCCAGATGAACATTTATTTTCTATAACTGTGAAAAATCCATGGTTTGCATATGTAGCCAACTATTTATCATCTGAAATACTACCATCTCATTACATAAATAAACATAAAATAAATATAATTATAGAAAGTGCTAGATATAGTTGGGTCAACGGTGACCTCTTTTATACTAGGTCTGATCTATTAATAAGAAAATGTGTTAGAGAAGACGAAATTCTAGATATTTTGAAAGCATGTCATGACTAGCCATGTGGTGGTCATTTTGCAGAAAAGTGGACAGCATACAAAGTGCTCAAACTTGGCTACTACTGGCCAGAAATATTCAAGTATTCCAAAGCATATGTTAAAATATGTGATAGCTGCCAAAGAACTGGAAGACATGTGGTATTAGATGAAATGCCATTAAAGCCACAAGTACTCATAGAACCATTTGATCAATGGGATCTTGACTTTCTGGGACCAATAAACCCACCTTCAAATGAGAATAAGTACATTTTAGTATGTATAGATTATGTTACTAAGTGGGTGGAGGCAAAGGCAGTGGTAGGATAAACAGAAGAAATAGTGGTTTCTCTTCTATTTGAAGAAATATTTGTAAGGTTTGGAGTTTCGAGGAAAATTGTTACAGACCAGGGAGCAAAATTCACCTCCAAGCTTGTAAGGGATATTACAGAAAATTACAAGACCAAACACAGAAAATATACTCCATACCATCCCCAAGAAAATGGACAAGTGGAGTCTACTAACAATTTTTTGGAGAATTTCATGACAAAAACGGTGCAAATGAATAGAAAGGACTGGTCGAAAAAGTTAAGAGATGCATTATGGGCATACAGGATCACATGGAAGAACACAACTGGATTCAGTCCATATCAGTTGGTATATGGTAATGAAGTCATGTTACCCATTGAATTTCAAATACATACATATAAACTTGGAGCAAAATTGGGAATGGAACTATCTGAAGCACAACAACAACCAGTGATGCAATTAAATGAACTGGATGAAATAAGACAACAAGCAGTAGAGCATACTTCTCTAGTGCAAGAGCAGCGAATAAAATGGCATGAAAGATTCATTAAAAATATTTTTTTCATAAAAGAGATTGGGCACTACTGTTTGACTCCAAGTTTAAGGATTTCAAAGCAAAGTTTACAACTCATTGGCTTGGGCCATATGAGATAGAAGATATCTTTGATAATGGAGAAGTCAAAATAAAAACAATAGATGAAGCGTCAATTTCATTTTTAGTTAATGGACATAGGCTTAAAGTCTACAATAAGCCTATCAATAAAGAGGATTTTCTAAAAGAATTTCAACAAAAACTGATATGGAAATAACGGAACAGCATAGTAATATGCCTTTCTTACTTCCAGAATTTAAAAAATTAAAAAATAAATAAATAAAAGAGTTTGGTTGT
This sequence comes from Pinus albicaulis, assembly GCA_034641835.2. NCBI lineage: Eukaryota > Viridiplantae > Streptophyta > Pinopsida > Pinales > Pinaceae > Pinus > Pinus albicaulis. Next base: position 325,136,772 of record CM076576.1, on the reverse strand, counting down.
GAAAATCCAAGAGACTTTCACAATACAAAATCGAATTCATATCAGAAAACCAACTTGTTTGGCCAATATGAATTCTCTATTTTGTTTTGCTTTTTTTACTTCAGTGTAATTTTACAGAATTAATCCACCACGAAATGCAAGACTTGAAGACAAGTCTTAACATAAGAAAGGGGGAAGTTCGTAATAAAACTATGAAAATAGTTTGAGCAGTTGTATTGCAGAAGGGACCTGAATTACATGAAAAAAGGGACCTGAGACATCATTGAAAATATTATTTAGAAGGGAACTGAATTACATGATAGAAGCAACCTGAAACATTGTTGAAAATTACAAGACATAAGGGACCTGAAACATTATTTATAATATCACTGTATAAGGGACCTAAATAAAATCAGCATTCAAGCCTGAAGTACATGTCAGAAGGGACCTGAAACATCATTTAAAAATTGCAGAAGGGACCTGAACAACATCAAAATTAAAGGATCCTGAATCAATATCAGATGCGAAAACATGAAAGAAAAAATAAGTCTCTAAATTTCATCAGAATTTATCTTGGAAGAACCATCATTATGATAATGGGGACATCGTCAACCATCAACCAGTATTTTGACCAAAGGACATCATCAAATAGTATTGACATCAAGTTATTTTACGGGAGTACAAGTACAATAAGTGAAAAAAAAAAATTGCTCTTAAAATCTCGATTTTTTTAAAAAATTCTAGAAATTGTTAAAACTAATTTAGCTTGATATGCATTCCACATTACATTCTACTTACATTCCTACCTATATCCTACCTACATTATAAAACACTATCTTTATTCATTACTCCTTTCCCACATTAACCCTCCTACGTTAACCCCATTCCTATTCATCATTCCATCTACCATTACATTAATCCCAATCATTTTTTAAGCATTTGGATCAAAAATAAAGGGCTCAATATTCAAATTCTTGTTGACCTACAAAAACAACAAGGTTAGTGTCATAATGGGATATTTAATTTTAAAATTGACCATTCTAAGGTCATTTTGAAATTAAATTAAGCAATAAAAAGATGAAACCTAAGCTATAAGAACAATATGCAAATATATCATATGACAAAAGTTAAGGTATGGAATGAGCGCAATATGCAAATGACAAAACCTAAGTATGAAATGAAAATACAATGCAACGAAGGACATGAAATTATGATGCATATAAGTTAAGGTGTGGGCATGTAGCGTAATGAGGGTGGCTATGAATGAAAAACGAAATGGCAGAGAATGTGGGATGTGATGACAAGCCATGTATAGACACCATGGAGAAAGGACGTCATGCAGGATAAAGAAACGTAGCCACAGAGGCATGTGAGTCAGTAATCTGCATACAAAACGGTCAACATATTTCAAAAACATAGTGTAGTGCCACAATTCAAACCTTGTGCAAACTACTGTAAACCTCTGCCATTAAAAAAAAACAAAGCTCTTTGTTTAAGTTCTCTTTCACCATCACGGCCATAACTAGGCTTAGAGAGAAGGGGACGATGTTGTGCAAACCACATGCATGCGTTCAAACACCTTGTGAAAGACAAAATCATTGAGAAAACGTAGAGAAGAGGCTAAGAAAAAGATAGAGAAACTTGAGTTGAGAAGGAACACCATAAGAAATAGCAAAGAAGTGTGGAGAAATAAGAAGATTTCACATTGATTTTAACGAAGATTGGAGGTCGAGATCTTTGTTCGCCGAGTTGATCAAACGCTCCAACAAACTACAGAAATATCGTGAAGAGAATAGGTAAGGATTGAATCAGGATTTTCCTCATTTTTGAACATATTTTAGTAATAACTGAAGTTTGGGATTGTGTTGTTGAACAAAGAGTTAAAACTCCAAGTTATAAATTCGAATCTCAGCCACCTATGAAACATGTGGATCCTTAGATGTCAAAGAGGAGTTTTAACATAAGTAGTATTGTGAAAACACAGGAACACAAGGTTGAACTCAGAGAAATCTCTGGGATTGTTCCAGATTAGGTAAAATGAAATCGAAATCCTCCACACACAGCCACGAAATTTTCACATAAAAAAACAGAGTTTTACATAATGGGTGATTTTTGAAAAACACAGTGAGCCATTTGTTGTTGTTTTATTCAAACAATGAGCCAAATTTGTTTTAGTTTTGAATGCACAATGAGATTTTTTCTCTGTAGAAGAAGGATCAACTATGAATTCATGAGCATAATGACATTGTAGGATGATTTTTTAAATTATTACACAGTGAATCTTGTTTTAAAGGAAAAGAATTCATTTCTACACCAAAAATAGAGGAGAATTTTTTTTATTTTTTTTTATAAAACAAAGATTATAAAATTGGAGATAGAGTAATAAAAACATTTTTACAATGTTTTTATGATATATATATATATATATATATATATATATATATATATATATATATATATCTGTGTGTGTGTGTGTGTGTGTGTGTGTGTTTTATCAATTTTTGGAAGTAGTGGGCTCATTCTTGCAGAAGAACAGAGGTTGAAGAAGATTAATTTAATTTCTTTTGGGGAGCATCACAGAAGAGTTAAGCATAATTATCATGAATAAAATGCATGAATAAGTCAACAAAGATATATATGTGTACGCATGAATTGTTATTTATGATGAGAATGTTGACAGTG